>NKHZ01000081.1:0-457767 GCA_002895985.1 Sphaceloma murrayae | reverse complement strand
GGGGGGGGGAGGTAGAGAGACTGATCAGGTGTGTGCGCGCCTCAAGACGGCCTGATGTAAGGAGAGATGGACGAAAAGGTGGTAGTAGGCGCAAGTTCCAAAGGCGTATGTATTCCTAGGGAGTGATTGAAACGCGATGCAATGCGATGCGATGCGATGAGATCTGGGACAACCAGATTCACGATCTTTCGAGTCAGAATGCGGAGGAGACGACGAGATGAAGGACGGATCGCTTAAAGCGACACCTACAGCGACCAAGTAGAAAGAAAAGACCCAATGCATCATCCACTCGGGAATCGCATAGTCTTATCCTCACCTCAAACAATGGTACCCGCGTGGTAGTACTCGCCGTCCATCTACGCGATGTCTCGCCGACGCAAACTCTACGGACCAAACTCTTGGACTATCGGGTAAGCAATCCGTAGTCCACAGTCTACTGTCCACATCGATCGGTCTATACCAGATACCTACCAGATGTCCTACCAACCGTGCGTTTCAGCAACCAGCCAGCCAGCCACGGGCCGGTAGATCGCTTAGCTCTTTCAGCTCTGGGACAGCCCAGGTACTGTATGTAGTAACGCGCTTCGCCGAGCACCAGCGCCGGTTGACAAACCCGCACACAAACGCAACAGTCGCGGTTGTGGCCGGGGACTACTCGGCCGTCATTGCGTGTCTCGGTGCGAGGGCACTCCAGCGGAAAGGGATGAAGAGTAATCAACCGGCGCAGAACGTCTGTCAAAGAAGCACGAAGGAAGCCGCTCAAATTGGTCCCTGAGACAGGTGGCGCCACGTAGTGGGCACGTAGTGGGCACGTAGTGGGAGTGGAAGAGGAAGGACAATGTGGTCGAGGTGGGGGTTTTGATGTGCCGCGCGAGTCGGGCGACAACCTCTTGTTGCATCGGGCCAGCGTGTTAATAGTTGATATATGATAATGAAATCATGAGACGGCGCCACGAGGCCATCATTGACCAAGTACTGTACAGTGTCTCGCGCAATGAAACGGGGCCCCTTATGCCACGCGGTAGATGGTATATTGCACGTCCGTGTGTAGACCCTCGATTAATTGGGCCTCGTAAAAATTGATTATTGCTTGCCCTCGGTCCAGGCCGGCCGGGTGCCGCTCTCCCAACTTGGTATACCAGGTAGGTATGGATTGGTAACGAGACAAGACCACGAACGTTCTTCTTTCGACGAACGTTCTTCTTTCTGTCTGCACACTCTCAGAGTCGGGATCATTACCCGTGTTGAGTTCGTCGTTCGTCGTGGTGGTAGTCTTGTATTGGTGCGAGGACAGTGCTCGCCCTTGCTGTACACATCTATCACATCTACACCTCGATGGCTACCAACTTACACCGTGGTATTCATCCTGTCTTCCTCTCCCTCCCTCTCCGGCGCCGCCTCGGCATCCTTGGCTTCGTCAACCAGCATCTCTTGCTCTTTCCTAAGTGCATCTTCCGCTTCCATCGCACTCTCTTCGGTACCGACACCCTTCATCCCCAACGGTGCCGTTGCATCCGCCGTCTCGACAGTCTCGTCGGCGGCCGCGTCCAGCTTAACACCACCGTCTTCCTCATCGTCGAACGTCTCCTCTCTCACGCCGTTGGTACCCGTCGCGTCTTTGGCTTCATTGAGAGATTTTTCTGATCGCTCGTTGTCGTCCCTTGGCTTCGGCTTGAGCTGTTGGCTGTGGTCGATGAGGGGCGTGTCATCGTTGTAGATTCGCAGCAGCATCGCCTTGCGGTCTTCTTTGGGGAGCATGAGGTTAACCGAAGCTACGCTGCGCCAGATGGGCAGGACGATTCTCTCACTGTCGACTTGTCAGCCACATTCCTTCTGATGTCATGCCGCATTACCATACCTGAACCCATCCTCGTCATCATCACTCGGCTCGATACGGCAGATGGAACATCCCATTGCCATCTTGTGAATTTGCTCCTTAGCCTCGCCCAGTTCAGGCGCCGAGGTCTTGGGAAACATCTCCCGCAGCAAGAATTGCAACGTGCTCTTCTTGTAGATGCGCACCACCCTTTCCTCGTCTACCCATCCCTCGATGAGCGGCAGCCCCTCTGTCTGAATTCTCCAACGGCAAGTGTCTGCACCCTGCACATCCTGCTTGACAAACATTTTAATGCCCGAGTGCACAAACTTCATGCCCTTGCCTTCATTAGTGGTAAGGATTTTCTTTGCAAGCTCGGTGGTGTAGTAGATGGCCTTCGCTGGCTCGCCAGCCTCGTTCCGCACCATGAAGCGATCGCGCGGGAAGCGCTCCGGCAAGCCATAGAACTTGAAGATGTTGTCGATCTCCGGGTGGTCAGGCTTGAGGTACTTGAACGACTCTTCGTGAGGCTGGTTGTTGCGACGTCGGTTTTCTCGCTGCGGTCGATCTTCTGCAGGTGCGTTGACCTCACCAATATCCTCGTAGGCTTGTTGATTGACCGGCGGTGGGGGATAATGCTCCATCTGGCCAACTTCTCCAACCACCTGCGTGTCCTGGTCTTCAAGCTCGACTTTGGCGCGCTTAATTTGTGCGCTCTCACTATCTCCTTCCTCAGCCGGTCGTTTGTTTGAAGGTGGCAGAGGCCTCTCGATGACCTCCTTGTTCGATCTCTGAGCAGCTGATGCATTGCTTTGATCCGTGACCCCGTGCGTACCCTCGCCATTGTGTTCCATGTATTCGTTGACCGACTGCATTGGTACTGGTCCGCTCTCGTCCTTCTTGGCTTCGATCTCCTTCGCGATCGAAACGACTGATGGCGTTGTACTTTGTTTTGCTGCACTTTCTGGCTTGGCTCGGATTTCGCTCTTCTTCTCCAGCACAGTGATGAAAAAGCCTCCAGTATCCTGCTGATGAGGGTACACCCTCATGCAGCGCTCGATCGGTATACCGGAGCTGGAAGGGAACATGCCTGGTACGAGACGCTCGAGGTTTGCTTCAAATTGCTTTGCTTTTGCGTCTTCCACGTCCTCCCATTTGTTCCAAATCTTGCCCCCCTTGTCAATGACCTTCCAGTCCGTCAGTCCTGGATAGCGCTTCAGTCCGGAGAGTCTGTCGCTGCAGTCGATAATTTCAACCTTCTCAACACCACCACACCTGTCAATGGCGCTTGATATGACTGCCTCGTTCTCGACTGGGTTCATACTGCAGGTAGAGTATACGACGCGACCTCCGACTTTGAGCATTTGCAGAGAGCGAACTAAGATTCGAACCTGGGTGATGTACAGTCCGAGGGCATTACCGGGAATCCAGTCTTTCCAGATATTTGGGTTCTTCCTGCAAGTGCCATCCCCCGAGCAGGGAACATCGGCAAGAATGCGGTCAAATTTCAACCATTTGGTTCGCATCTTGTCCGATCCCTCAATCGGCTCACTTGGAAGCTGAATTGAGGGGAATAGCGTGGCATCGTGGTTCATCACGACCAGATTGGGGCTGTTGAGACGTTTGACCTGGTGTACGAGCATCTGCGCTCTTTGATAGTTCATGTCGTTCGCAACAAGCAGACCTGTTGACCGTCCATCGTCACCCCAGTCTTCTCCCTCTATTTCTTCGTCCGCCGAATTAATGGCCGCAGGACTCTTCGCCCCGTTTCCTTGGCCCTCTCTTGACTTGAGAAGAGTTTGACGCATACGGGCCTCCTCGCCGGCGTGCAATGCCTCAATGAGCTGTGCACTCTTGCTTCCTGGCGCAGCGCAGAGATCTAAGACTGTGTGTTGTGACTGCACATCGAGTACCAGAGGTGGAATCATGGACACCGCCTCTTGTCTGCTAATGTTTCCAACCGAGGTCTCTGAGACAAGAAACTTCTGAAAAGCTGCGAAAGGAGGAAATTTGCGAACGACTTGCTTTGGGGTCGTCATCTGCCATGCGAGTCCAGCAGGATACCACGGCAAAGGCTCCGGAGCCGCGACGTTCTCCCCATTGAACTTGACAGAGGTGATTGTGGGGATGTATCGTTCTGTTAGATTCTTCTGCACGGCCAATGCGTGTCTGAGGATGTCAGCATCCACACTGCGCACAGCAAGTACTACACTGACCCTTTACTTCCACAAAAGCGGAACGAATTTGGCAGCTCTCTTCGCAGAGCCTCCCAGAACTGCTCTCTCTCCTCGCCTTCTGGGACGATATCCAGCTCATTGTAGAACCTCTCAAATTTCTCATTCGTCTTGTTCACTTCCTGAAAGCTCTGTCTCGGAGCTCGCGGGCCACCGCTACCTCCGTGGCCGCCTCGCTTTCCACCTCGACCTCCACGACTGGAATTGCCCCTTCCCTTGGCTCCACCGCGGTATTTCTGTCTCGGCATGGCAAGTCTGGGGTTGTTGAATAGCAGACTGCAGCGCCGGTCCAGTGTATGAGATAAATCGCTTGTGGGTGAAGCAATCGGCGAATGGTGATCCCCTCTCAAATTCTAATGAAGATCTGGCGGGAAAAATCCAGAAGCTCAGACCCTTTGGGAAATCTGGGGAAGCTCAGGCAGTGATGTCATTGGCTAAGCCGCGAAGCACCTGCGATCTCTCCCCCCCCCCCCCCCCCCCCCCCCCCCCCCCCCCCCCCCCCCCCCCCCCCCAACACCTTGCATCCTCTTCACTGCAAGTGACAAGCCAAAAGTTGACGACTCCTGCAGGAGCTCAGACGAAGATCTCAGTACAAGTCCCATCACTTTGGTGTATAGGCTGGGGACTGTGGCAGCTAATCCAGTCACTGCAGACTACTGCACTTCACAGCGATTGCAGATAAGTTGTGCATTTCGATTCACTTGGACTTGATGACTTAAGCAGCTTTTCAGCAACCTTTCATTCTGGTGGATTGCTAAGATACCCCTTTCGACGTTGCTACGATATGGCTCCGGCTCAACAGGAAGCCCCATTTCCGACCCTCTGCAATCAGGCCCTGGGTACAAGCGCTGGCGGTCCGGTGCACCAGAACAGCTTGTCACCGCCAAAATTGAACACGGCTCTCGCGCAGAGGAAGTCACCTGAGGATCTAACACAAGAGGTATCTGCAATGATGCCTCCAGATGTCCGATCCCTGTTCAGGAACTCGACATTGTACCTGTTAGGGTCTTCAGGCGACCGGCGGAGGGTTACGAACCCGTATGCTCCATTAGTGATCGGAGTATCATTGGGTGTCTGGCCGTCGAAGAACTCGTAACGAGCGATATCAGTCGGGTCCAGCTCGCAACGGTCGCAATTTGCACCACCTGCACTGTGTCAGCATGCCTGTCGGCCTACCACATCACGCGATGGTTTAGCCTACCTTCATCGGTCACTGGATCAGCGAATACGGTCTCGCGGAAGAGCGGATTGGTATCAAAATCGCCGCAAGCAAGGCCAGGGGTATCGTCAGGGACGAAAAGGGCAGAACGGATAGGGTTCGGATCTGCTGCATTGGTCTCGGTGACTGTCCAGATGGCAAAGTCGGCCATGGCAGTGCCTGCCAGTGCTGCGAGAATACTGATGAGCTTGAATTGCATCTTTATGATGTAGAGTCTGAAAGTAGCTTTTTGAGACGGTTGAAATGTCCGTGTATTTCTATGATTGATTCGAACATGTCCGGGAAGGTGACGTGCTCATACTTATACTATCTTCCCTCTTCGTTTCACCAGGAAGAATGGCTCTTCCCGTTGCCTTCGACCGCGATGGAGTGTTGGAGCCAATCGTCGCAAGTCCTACCTTTCCTTGCATCTGGCAATGCGAATTGTTGATCCATGCAGCTCTCGAGCGCTACTGAGTGCCCAGAAAGTGTCGAGAATTGTTTTCCTGGATCAGTGAAGAAGGAGCCTTGGTAGCGGATGCCAAGACGACACTAGACACACTCGAGATACGAGGAAAGATTTCAATCGAAGGCTCGCAGGTCAAACGGCGTCGAGCTACTTGTTCACCAAAGGTAGCAAGAAGCTCCGCAATACACGGTAGGCGTACTTGATCGTCTGTTGGTCACTTCTGATTGGTCTCTTAGGAGGCAGCTCAGGTGCGGCTGAATCCAGGGCATGCCAAGAGATATCTGCATGGACCATTCTACGACCGACACCATCGGACTTCAAACCATGGATCCTTTGCACTTCAAAGGACAACATCGAGAGCAGACCGATGTCCATGTGCTGGGAAAGGTCAAATTGGCAGAGGCATTGCCTCGGAAAGCATCTCCGCAACCACAAGCGGCTACACATGGTACGCGACTTCACGTGACCAACACGGATCAGTGGATGAGTAGTCGAGTTGGCAGGAGCAAACGACAGCTTGTTAAATGACAAGCAGAGATTGACGGACGAGAGAGCATTCGTAGTAGTCTCGATATTTCGTGGCCGGGGTAGATCGGCAAGGTCCAAATACCAGCACCTGATGTTGCACAGCGGGAAGATCCCCAAGGCTAAGAAGCTGCAAGGCTAAATCACGGATCTACCCGAGCCGAAACTCAATCTCATGTCCTTTGAAGATTGTTCCCGGGATGATGCGGTCACATCCTCCTTTCTCGACAAGTCCTACAACATCATAACCAGAGAATCATACCTCCCTTGGGGCCGTACGAAAACCATCTCCTCACGCTATGGCCGCGTTTTTACCTCGGGCCTCCAAACGCCTACGCCTTTCCGTCCCTTCCATCACTTGCGCAAGATGCAGCGCCCAAATCAGCCGTCAGACCTTCTCAACCTCGTCTTCCCTTCGCGCTCCCGAAGACACCTCTAAAACAACTCACTTCGGCTATGAGACCATCCCGTCATCCCTGAAAGAATCTCGCGTCGGCGCCGTCTTCTCCTCCGTCGCCTCCTCCTACGACACCATGAACGACCTCATGTCCCTAGGCATCCACCGCCTATGGAAAGACTCGTTCGTGCGCCTCCTCAACCCAGGCTCGCCGACGCAACCCTGGCGCATGCTCGATATAGCCGGCGGAACAGGCGACATCGCCCTCCGACTCCTCGACCACTGCACGACCATCAACGCGGATGCGGCATCACACGTCACCGTCTCGGACATCAACCCGCAAATGCTCGCCGAGGGCCAGAAACGCCTCCGCCAGACCGCGCATTTCCGAGACTCGCGCCTCTCCTTCCTCGAAGCAAACGCAGAGTCCCTCCCTGTCGAGAGCAACAGTATAGACCTCTACACCGTCGCCTTCGGCATCCGTAACTTCACGGACAAGCAGCGCGCCCTCCACGAGGCGTACCGCGTTCTCAAACCGGGCGGCACATTCGCCTGTCTCGAGTTCAGCAAGGTTAACAATCCACTGTTCGACGCTGTGTACAAGAGGTGGAGCTTCGGGGCCATACCGTTGATCGGTCAGGTCGTGGCGGGGGATAGGGATAGTTATCAGTATCTGGTCGAGAGCATAGATCGCTTCCCTAGTCAGAGGGAGTTTGCGGGGATGATAAAGGAGGCAGGGTTCCTGTTGCCGGGAGAGGGGGAAGGGGAGACCGACGGGGTGGCTGAGGATGGACTGAGAGAGGGGAAGGGATGGGTGAGTTTGACAGGGGGCATTGCGGCTATCCACCGGGGGGTAAAGCCTGTGCGGTGAGCCTGAATAGCTTGGATCGTGAAGGCTCAGCATCAGTGCTACCTGAGCGGGTATATCTTGCTGGCAAATTATCGGTGCCAGAAAGCCCTTTATGTACAAACACAAAGAATGTGAGTGTTCGAGTGAATGAATCCATGTAACCATTGTATACATATCGCAACGCTATCCGGCATTTGCATAAACAGACAAGGAGGTATAAAGTAGCCAACCCGCCAGGTTGACGTTACGGCCTGGAAATCCGGGGGCCGACATTGAGCAGCATGAGATAAACATATATGGGTGTGGGTGGTTTCTTCCTTCGCTCTCCTTCGCATCTTCCCTGCGATCTCTGTTCGGTCGCATGGCTCCTACGAAAGTATCAACCGCTCTCGGTCAAAACAAAATTGCATATTGTGACACCCAAGATAGGGTCCGATTCCGAACTCCCGATCGAATGAGGTTGATGTGATGTAAGGTATGATGCAAAGGAAACAAGTCGATTCGCGAGGTCGAGTGTGTTGACCTTGCGCTCGCCTATGATATGTGGTCGTTTCGCCGTGGTTGCGCGGTAAGATGTAGTAGGCTTGAAGATGGAGAGGTTGGCCCACCATCCTCACAAATGGCAAGAAGATTTTGTAGAATCTGTCTTTGGCCGTCGTCTGAGAAAGTCGGGTGTTGTAGCGTCGCAGGCCGAAGCTAATTATCGAGCGCGGGCCAAGCAGGCTAGTTGTGATGTCGATTTGATAGCGTCGATCCACGATGCTAGCCTCCTACCACCACGCGAGCGCCTTCTTTGCCGATAACACCTCGCTCTCTTGCCTTTGGCGACTTATCCCGGCCCTTCTTGCTCCTCAGAAAACCAAGCATCCCGCTCTTACCACCACGATGGTCTTCCGCGATCATCGATTGACTTTGATTTGCCATGTCGCTCCAGCTTCCAGTCTCGTTCAGAGTCACCTGCACACCACTTCCACTCATTGACGTGACTCTTGTGCTCCCTCGAGGCTTTCTGCTTGTTGAGTTGTCTCGCTGAGGAGGATTGGCGTTCTCTTCATAACGCACAGTTCGAGATTTGCCCGGTAACATAGGCGCTTGCTTGCCGTCGGCGTTGGTGAAGTATTCCTGAGGATGGTTACCCGGAGATTGTATCGATGATGGTATCGGAGGCGAGCCGTTGGGAGACTGTGTAGGAGAGCGAGCGCGTGGCGTTTGAGATCGAGAGTGTGGGTGTGGATGAGCTTTGACAGGGTCCGTCTGGCTACGATTGTCTGTCGATGAGTCTCCTCGCTTGCTGTCTACAGCATCACCGGAAACCTCGGTGAGGATCGCATCGGCGGTGATTGGATTTCTGGGAGAGGTTAGCATTCGAGTCACGTGATATGAAGATTTCTCACAAGTCGTCATACCTGTGATCTGACAGTGTCATGTAATTGAAAGGCTCAAACATGGTCTCGATCATTCGGTGAAGTTCGTCCGCCCTGATTTCTTGATCCGTGGCGTCCGGTCGTAGCTCGGCTCTTGGCTTCTGCTTCCGTGTCCTCGCTTCCAAAGGTGCTTCCTCGAGAAGCAATTCCTCAAGGTCGTACGTGGCGTCGAAGTTTGTCTTCTCACTGGAAGGCATGAAGATGGGGTCGATCTCTTTCCTCTCCAAAGCCTCAAAGTCCAGCTCGCGGAAGAAAGGGTTGTCGATGAAGCTCTCCCAGCTGCTGCCACCTATCCGCATGGCACGATCTTTCTCGAGTAACGAAGAGATGGCATGTAAACAGACCATGGAAACGGCCGGATTTGTGACGGGATAGTTGGGTTCACCTTTCATGATTGATTGGGCAAGTTGCTCATGATGGTTGCCTTCGAAGGGTCGCTGTGAGAAAAAACATTAGTGGTTGCGACCGAGCAGGCGCGACGGAAACGGACCTTGCTGTAGATACACTCGTAGAACAGCACGCCAAGAGACCACCAGTCAACTTCTGGGCCATAGCCTTTGCCTCGGTACACCTCAGGTGCAAGGTATGCCAGCGTACCCGATTTGGACGTCAGGGGCTTGCCAGGTGTGAGATCTGTGGCAACGTTCTGTAACATGTCAGACCGTCAAGCTCGAGGACGCAAAGACGTCTACGTACGAAATCCGCCAGATGGACGTGTCCTTCCGAATCAAGCAGCACGTTGTCGGGCTTGACGTCTCTGTGCACTACGTTCTGCTGATGAATATACCGAAGCGCGCAGCCAAGCTCTGCTATCCAAAATCGTATGGCTTCTTCTGTGAAAGTCTTGCGGGTGATATGGAACCGGAGGTCGCCCCCTGTCATTAGATCGACGACAATGTATCTAAAGGTGTCAGTGGAATCTCATTACTCGGGGTGTACAGTCCTACAAGTATTCGACATCCTGGAAGCTGTATCGCAGGTTGCAAAGGAAGGGGTGGTTTAGATGCTCCAGCATTCGCCGTTCGCGCAACATGTTTCGCACACTCTCACTCCGGACGACCTCATCTTTCCTGATGTACTGTAATCAATGTGTCAGAATAGCTCTAGACGGATGCTGTGCGGTGCCCTCAAAGCACCCTCCGACCTCCCAACGCACCTTGAGAGCGAATGTGAGTCCGGTGTCCTTTCGTTCGACAATTCGCACTTTGCCAAAGGCGCCCTTCCCAACAACTCTGAGCAGTCTGAAATGATCGAGATTCACTGTTGATAGCCATGTCAGCCATGCCACAGTGTCAGTTTGACTGCTGCTGTCTTGATGTACCTTCATCTGTGAAGACGACGGGCTTGCCCGAGCTGTTGCCCATGTTGGAGAAGTACCTTGCTCTTTCTGAATGATTCAAGCCACTCCGCGTTGCATCGTATGGTGACCGCTAAAGGAGGAACGGGGATCGATGCGATGACCAGGGTGGTCTCGCGTATTAGGTGGATTGCTGGCGTCCGCGATTCCTGTCCAAAGCGCAGAGGTCGTCGAACCCAATTGATGCCGGCCGAAGTCGAAGTCGGATCCGAATTACCGCTGCAGTTTGGCTGCAATGTCGGTGGCTCGTCTTGCAGTTGGACACCGCCTGTAGGAGTGGTTGGTGAGGATTTGGTAATGATTCGCTGGTCGCGGGGTTATCTTTGAAGGACGGCAGCTCTGAACAGGACTAGGGGATGGTGGACCCTGCGCTGCCTCTTTAGGGTTGTCCGATTGTCGAGCAGCTGACGACCGGGCGTGCGTTCCCTCGTGGTCGAGCCAGACTTCAGAGCAGCGTGATCGTCGGTAGGTCGAAGTCCTCGTCGTCGCCAGATTCGATGGAACAGGAGACGAGGTAGCGAGGGCAAGAAGCGAATTGTGTGTGCACAGAGCAGCTCTCTGAGGGAGACGGTCGCAGAATCAAAGCTTATTATTGGTACGGTACGACGGCGATATTAGCCAAGTCGCCAATCAACGAGCAACGAGCAACGAGCGATGCGGTAGGTAGTCTGCGCCTGAACGTTCGAGGTTGACTCGTTCGACGGCAGCTGTGCGATCGCAGAAGGAGAATATTTTGGTGCTGGTTGCAAGGGAAGGACGAGTGAGTGCGTGGGTGACAGATAGGCCTGCTTCTGGATCCGTCGACCGTTTGCACTGTCAACGTTGTACGAGCTAGAGGTGATTCGCTCTCATCAATGGGCTTTTCCTCCCAACAGTCGCTCGGAGCGAGGGCGAGTTGCCGCAGGTGCGTGGACGAAGCTGGCAATCCTGGTCTATGGCTTCACAGGCCGGACATAGCACACACATATTGGGGACTCTCTCCCCCTTGGCCATGTGTGGATGGTACAAACAACCCTTGGTAGCTTGACCAGGGGCGTATCTCAGCCTTGCTAGGCCTCACGCTACCACATTGGGCACAGTTTCGGTATTGACCGTTGAGACTCGTACACATATCCCACGTGAATCTCACATCCAAGCGTAGCTACTTGCTGTTGCATGACCCGCTGTGCAAGTGAACCCGTCGTTGGTAGCGCAACCATCTCATGTTTCCCGGACCCAAATAGGACATTTGCACCAACTTCGCAGCGATAGACCACTGGCAACTCTATCGTTGGACTCAGGCATCTCCAGATTTCCCCAGACTACGTCTTGGTTCGGGCCAATCGTGTGCTTGCATGAATTATGTGCATAGCTACTTACAGCTAGTTACCGGGTAGAACATATCCAGATCCTGTTGCTCCAATGCGCGATACCCCGATCCTGACAACGCCGTGCTGGTACGGTCGAGCGGAGTGTCATTGCTGATACACGCGATCAAGTGGAACATTGTCGTGGTCGTCAGATGCCATCCATCGTTCCTGCGGGCTCGTCGTCCTCTCCATCATCTTCGAAGCTTCCCACGCTGCTCATCTCATCTTCGTCGTCCGAGTTCACGCCGGCATCGTCTGCAGCCTCCTTTGAAGCATATTTAGTGACATACTCTGAGACGCGGTCAGCACGTCACGGTGTGCAGGTAAGATGCCCGGTACCCACCCTTGACTTTGGCGTCGTAGCTCTTAGGTTCTCGCATGAGCAGAGCCGCAGCTTCTCCGTTCAGCGGATCCGTAGGATTTGGATATCGCAGTAGCTGTGGAAGGAATACTTCGAAAATGTTGACCATATCATACATTGGCGACCAAGTCTGGTTTATCACATCGAGGCACACACTTCCAGACCTGACCAGTCAGCCTTCCTAGCTCTTGTCCTTCATGGGGTATGCTTACAACTCGTCGATATTCGGGTGAAAGATACGATTGACGAATCCTATCGAGGGCGATTTGTAGGGGTACTGATCTGGCAGTTCCACGTGTATCTTCCATAAGCCGCCAGAGAAGGGCGTTTCCTCCGGTCCCTTGAATCTGACGAAAAACTCTTGCATGTTGTCGTTGACAAGAGTGACCTCGTAGTCGCTCATCAACATCTTCATAACATCCGTCTCGATCCTCCGCTTCGGACTGCTCATCTTGACTGAGGGCAACTCGCCTCAGCGAGCGATGAAGAAGATTGTGACCCAGTCGCTGCTACCGCACTAGGCGGCGACCGAAGTTGCTGCGTGGTAGATAATGCCCACCTTGGATTCAGGCCGGACAATGTTCGTACTCGTTATCTCTCGACAAGTGGATGCGGGGAGATGGACAGGCGGGGTAGGTATTACAGCAGCTGACGGCGGACACACGGATCTGATGTTTTGTTCTCTGCACTTCGATGATCAGCAAACTTGAAAAGATACGTCGAGTGGCGAGGCGTAGGATGGGAAAGCAGGAGCAGTCGTCGAGGGTTGAGGAGTGCTTGTTGAATGACAGTGGAGGGCAGGACAGAGTGACTACGACCTGAGGTCCGCGTCGGGCAAATGCGGCTTTGAGACTCGTCAGTGCACGTCACGCGCTGCTCTCTGCACATCGGCTTTGGTCTTTTGATATCAGACGCCAACAATAGCAGGAAAGGCCGTAACTTATCAACTATCGTGCGATTATTGTGAGGAAGCCGAAGCCCTCCTGAGTCCTGCGATGTCGCTTGTGTCTGCCTCAGCTTGTGTCTACAGGCCAGCGTAGGCCAGCGTAGGCCAGCCTCGAGAGCTGTCCATGAATACCTTGAACACCTGTGTGTAGCTGATAACGAACCCCGGTGACGCCTGACATGGGAAAATCTGACAACAAAGGAGGCGACAAAAAGTTTCTACCGGGCCAGCAATCGCTCTTGGATCGAGTCCCCTAGTGTCATACTGCGGCCATCTTTACGCGGCCGCGGGCCCATTTGGACTTGAAGAATCATAACACGGCTTTAAAGCGACTCCGACTTGTGCCATGGGCTTTGTGCCATTGACTCGGATTGCTTCTGCAGACGAGTCGAACGAGCATGCCATGGACGGCATACACAAAGCGCCGAGGCATGAATAATGCGGTCAACTGCGTAGTAAAAGACGCGGCTCCACGACCCTGGCATGTCTTGCGTTCTAGACCGACGCCCGTTCAGCGCTACAGTCTAGGTATATATAACTTATCAGGATCTCGGTCATTACTCTGTCCCTGAGCTAGCCACAGGGATTTTTCCCGAGCTTCGCTTTCCTGTGCCGTCCGCAAGCCCTTTCAAAAGGTCTCGCCCTTCTACCCCATACTGTTTGACATGTTCCCGCGCTCACAGTCCGTTGCAAAATCCCAAATGATTGCAAATGGTCTGGACTGCCGAAGCTTGTGAAGAACGGGGGAGCCACGGCAGCAAACCTCGACGCTCATCCCTCTCCACAAGATCCAAGCAAGTCGAGGCATCAGCATGCCTGGTGATCGTCGGCAGTCATAGAACAGCAAACTCTACCATCGTGAAGATACATGCGGAAGTCATAGGGCTGCCGGAGCGTGCAAGGCTTTGCGTAGGAAGCAGCCACACAGGCATCGTCTGCAAGGCCGAGAAATCCGGAGAGGCGAGCACGAACATTCGAGAATCTAGAAGGCTCTGCACGCCATGTCAAAGCTTGAGGAAGGGCGATCGTAGGCGTCGCCGTTGCGTGAGATCGTACAAATGTGTTCCTTTCCACTTGAGCGCGACGGGCTCGTCTCGGCCGTTGAAACAGGTTAAGCAAGAGGGTGGCAGACGGTGAGGTGGTAGCAGTGGGAAAGAGATCGGGGGTTTGCAGGCGGTTGCACAAAGTCAACCACAAACATCCGTGACTAGACTCCTGATCGGCGCTTCTCTGCAATCCACTGTCATTGACTGATGAGCCTATCAAGCCATGACTTTCACGTCCTAACCAGCCAGCGGGGGCGCATCGTCCTAATTCCGACAGTTACAACAGCATTCCCTTGTGTAATGCCACTTCCTTGACCTGTGTGCCGTGAGCTCCTCTCCATTACTCTGTTGACTCAGAGAGCAGTGTTTCCACCGCCGTCATTGATCGAAGATGCGATAGGTTCCGCCGCCGGATCCGTGCCCACTTCTCTGTCGCTGGTCTGCCAAGATCCTCCCACGACACCGTCGATCACCACCAGATTAGCATCCACGCGCGAGAGTCCTGCTTTTCCCGCTGCTCGTGCTCGTCAAGATACACGATCATCCACTCCTTCAGCCTCCGGCCCCGACGAACAGCGAACGACACTCCGCGACATCCTCTGAAGACCGCCGACGTCAACAGCTATCCGCCCAGTGACGCAAGGCTTCTCCGCCGCAGACCTATCGCAACCTACATCGACCACCATCTGGCTTTACCTGTGTAACGAAAGGCTGCACCATCTGGAAAACCTATCTCAGGTCCTCGCTCACTATCAGCATAGTGGCAGAGCTATTAGGCTTTGCTGGCAAGAGTCGGTCGTAAGGAGGAGAGGATATCACGACGCACCTTGACAACTCCAGGGCATAGGCAGAACTCGGTGGCAACCCCCTGTCCTTACGAGGCGACAACGCGACATCCCTAGCGATCGTTTCCGATACACGATTCCATGACATGCTAGGCCATCAGTCGCACCGCAGGACAGACTAGGCCACGGCGCCACCCCAAAAAGCCGCTACTTTCCCAGTCGTCCGCGCTGCCTCGGCGGTGCATGCACCTAGGCAACATGTCTTCACATTCCAATGAAGAAAGAGCGCGGAGTCGATCACCGGAGGTGCACGCGTCGCTCGACCCCGCTCAGGCACAGTCCATGGGTCCCCCACGAGCTGCTGCCAGGACTCCGCGTCCCCATCTGAAGGATATTGGTACAGCTTCGTCCAAGTCTAGTAGCACAGATCCACCTACCTCGCCAAATCTGGCCGGGCCACTTAGTCCCGACGTGACTGATCGAGTATTCCCAATACGGTCTGTTGTCTCCCGCGATCCGAACCCAACTCCGATGTCGAGAGCGTCAGATCATGGTGGCGATGGATATTTCCATGGCGGCACGACTCCACGGCGATTTTCTACAAATGGCCGATCGGGCCGCAACTCGATACAGGGCACGCCCGCTAGACAGCGGCAACCAAGTGCAGGCAACTCATCAGCAGCCGAATCCGACGAACAACTCGAGCAGGATAGGAAGCGATCGTTATCGCTTACACGCGAGGAAGAAGCCAACACTCACAAGCCTCGACAGGATGCTGGGCTCTTCTCGGATCTCGCTGCCACAAAGAATGCAAGTGAGTACGACACGACGCCGTCAGAAGGCCCTCCTCCTTCAATACGTAGTACGAAGAGCCAGCAAGAGGACGTTGGCGGCCATTTGACTGCCCGGTTCAAGCACGTGGTATCCGAAGGAGGGCATGCTGTAATCACAGGCAGGGACGGGGACACTTTGCAACGTTGCGAAGACGAGCCGATTCACATTCCAGGAGCTGTACAAGGATTCGGGTTGCTCATCGCACTGGAGGAGGAAGCCGAAGGCAAGCTGCTCGTCCGCATAGTGAGCGAGAACTCGAAGCGTCTGATTGGTTACACCCCCCGTCAGCTTTTTGCCCTAGAAAGCTTTACTGATATCCTGTCCGAGGAGCAGACCGACAATCTTCTTGATCACGTTGATTTTATTCGTGACGAAGACTCAGACGTGGCAATTAACGGCCCCGAAGTATTTACTATGTCAATACGAGGGCCAAATCGACGAGCACAGAAGCTCTGGTGCGCCATGCACATCAATGACCGGAATGCCAATCTCATCATTTGCGAATTCGAACTCGAAGACGACCCGCTGTGTCCACTGGTGCCCGCCAACGACGCGACACCCGAGCCTCCCGAAGACACTCTGGAAAGCGATCCGACGCCCCAGGAGCTTGCCGAGAGCACACAGAACATTAGTCGACCTCTCCGGGTGCTCCGGAGTGCACGGAAACGCAAGGGAGAAGCGGCAGCAATGGAAGTCTTCAATATCATGTCTCAAGTACAAGAACAGCTCGCGGCCGCTCCCAACCTTGAGAAGTTTCTCAAAGTACTCGTGGGCGTGGTGAAAGAGCTCACCGGGTTTCATCGCGTCATGATATACCAATTCGATAGTGCCTGGAACGGGAGGGTCGTCACTGAACTCGTAGACCCCCGAGCGACGAAAGATCTTTACAAAGGTCTGAACTTTCCAGCATCCGACATTCCCAAGCAGGCCCGAGATCTGTACAAGATCAACAAAGTACGGATGCTTTATGACAGGGATCAAGAGACTGCCAGATTGGTCTGTCGCACCTTACAGGATCTGGAGACTCCCCTCGACCTTACTTATTCTTACCTCAGAGCAATGTCTCCGATCCATCTCAAGTACCTTGCGAACATGGCTGTTCGATCATCAATGTCGATATCAATCAACGCCTTTGAGGAATTGTGGGGATTGATTGCTTGTCATTCGTATGGTGGGAAAGGCATGCGCGTATCATTTCCTATCAGAAAGATGTGCAGGCTTGTCGGCGACTCCGCATCGCGCAATATCGAGCGTCTTTCATATGCCTCAAGGCTCCAGGCTCGGAAGCTGATCAACACTGTGCCTTCGCAAAGTAATCCATCAGGTTACATCATTGCTTCCTCCGAGGATCTCTTGAAGCTCTTCGATGCCGACTTTGGACTCTTATCTATTCGGGACGAGACAAAGATCCTTGGACATATCGACCACTCACAAGAGTGTCTAGCAATGCTCGAATACCTTCGTATGCGAAAAGTTTCGAACGTCCTAACGTCACAGGACATCCGAGATGACTTCCCAGATCTTCGATACCCGCCTGGCTTCAAGAACATTGCTGGTCTTCTCCTGGTACCCTTGTCTGCCGCTGGGCATGACTTCATTGTCTTCTTTCGGAAGGGCCAATTGAAGGAGGTAAAGTGGGCTGGCAACCCGTATGAAAAGTTCATCAAGGCTGGAACCGAAGGCTACCTCGAACCAAGGAAAAGTTTCAAGACATGGAGTGAGACGGTGGTTGGAAAGTGTCGAGAGTGGACGGAGGAGGAGATCGAGACTGCCGCAGTCCTCTGTCTCGTGTACGGGAAGTTCATCGAAGTTTGGCGACAGAAAGAGGCTGCACTCCAAAGTAGCCAGCTCACACGATTATTGCTTGCCAACTCAGCTCACGAGGTGCGGACACCACTCAACGCCATCATCAACTATCTCGAGATAGCTCTCGAGGGTTCTTTGGACCAGGAGACCCGTGACAATCTTGCCAAATCTCATTCGGCGTCCAAATCGTTGATCTATGTTATCAACGATCTCCTGGATCTAACAAAGACAGAAGAGGGAGGCGACCTTGTCAAGGATGAGGTATTCGACCTGCATGCCACCATCGCCGAGGCGACTGATAATTATCGTGGTGATGCAAAACGAAAACAGATTTCATACGACATTGTCGAGAATCCCAGCCTGCCAAAGGAGGTTATTGGTGATCAGCGAAAGGTCCGCCAGGCTATTTCCAACATCACGGCCAATGCGATTCAGAACACGAGTTCTGGTGGCGTTACGATAGAAGTCTACACGGCATCGAGGCAGGATCGGCATATCGATATCGAATGCAGTGTCACCGACACAGGTGCTGGTATCAATAGCAAACGCCTGGATGCGCTGTTTCGCGAGCTGGAGCAAGTGCACACGGAGGGTGATCTGCTCAGCGACACACCATTGACTGGAAATCAGAAGCAACTCGAGGACGCGAAGGACGCCCCGAAGCGAATTCTCGGTCTTGGTCTCGCCGTCGTCGCAAGGATAATAAGGAACATGAACGGACAGATGCGACTCAAGTCTGAGGAGGGCAAGGGAACACGTTTCGTACTACAGTTCCCGTTTCGGCTGCCCGATCACGAGCTTTCCAGTAGACGCATTGAGGGGTCTGGATCCGATGCCGGATCTGAGACTCCTCATGCTGAAGAGTCCACGTCCATGTTCGAACAGCCTGGTGAGGTAACCGTCATACAGAGAGATGCCCAACGACGGTACTCCGCCGACATGAAAGAAAGCATCCAACGTAAGACTAGTTCGGACAGTATCAACAGCAAGCATAGCCTTGGCAGCATCAAATCTGGCAGGAGTAACAACAGTCAATCTTCTCAGCGGAGCGAAGCGGATCGACTCATTGATGCCATTCAAGAACCTCACATGGTTGGGGCGGTGAATAGTCATAGCTGGAAGGACGGCCGACCGGATAGTAGCGGTCGGCCTCAAATTCAACATCGTCATAGTACGTCTTCACGGCTGGACGCGACTGGCGAGAATAGGCAGCGATCTAGAAGTATCGACACGACTGTGCCGCAGCATCAGCGCGAAATCGTCATCGGACCACCAGGACAAGCTAGTGTACCGGACCAGCGGACGCCGATAAGGTCGGTCAGAGTGCCCGACGACTTTGAAGGGTCGTCGCCGATGTCTGTTGGTGGGTTCTCATCCGCTGGCAGCTCATACCAGAAATCTCCGCTTGGATCGCCAGTGCCTGACTCGAAGCACATGCGGGTTTTGGTTGCAGAGGACGATCCGGTCAACAGCAGAATTATCAAGAAAAGGCTGGAGAAGTTGGGTCATCTACCCTATCTAACAGTAAACGGAGAGGAATGTTCGAGCTCTTATGGTGAGAAGAGCGGGCACTTTGATGTTATTCTCATGGATATGCAGGTGAGTTGAAAGTCACCACAACTTGTCCGACATGTGCTGACAAGTATAGATGCCCATTGTTGATGGTTTGACTTCAACCAAGATGATCAGATCGTTCGAAAAGTCCCATCCTAGTCATCTGCTGTCAACTCGAGCTTCACTCAATGGTCGTGTCCCCATCATAGCGGTCTCAGCATCCCTGGAGGAGCGAAATCGCAAGATGTACATTGACGCTGGGTTCGACGGATGGATCCTCAAGCCGGTATCCTTTGACCGACTGACTGAGATTATGGCCGGCATTGTTGACTCCAGTGTGCGCCGGAAGAATTTGTACAAGCAAGGGAGTTGGGAAAAGGGAGGTTGGTTTGAGAGTACACAAAAAGATGTCTTCGCTGCGGATACCAGACCCACCCAGGATGTTCCAGCATCGAACATGAGCGATGGCGTGCACATTGCTGCTGCTGAGGACGATCCTTCGGTAAAGGAAGAAGATGACAGTAAGCAGTCTCAGGAGCATGAGCGACTATTGGCTGCTCAGGAAAAGCAGAACGAGGAGATCCCGTCAGAGGCCACTGACTCGGAGAAGCTGGAGATTGGTGATGCCGGAAGCTGAGACTAAGAGCACGAATGGAGCCGAAGATTCGATTCCGAAGCGGTTAAGGAGTTTGCGTGTCATTGGAGAATGAGCACCGGGCCACGTGTTCATGCTCAAATCAGGCGGGGCTGGAGGCGAAGGCGAAATGACAAGCTACGGCATTGATATTCACGACCTATACATCTCAGAGTAACAGTCCATGTTCCTTGCGCAACCTACGACACATTTTATCATTTCACGGACAAGACAGAGCCTCCAGAACAACAGAAGGGAGCTACGAATATCAAAGACAGAGGAACCGCGCCAGTCGATGACCGGAAACGATCAAACCAGAGGGGCATAGGAGAATCACGAAGAGGGATACTTTCATCAGTCACGAGGGGAGCGTGAAGGACGAGTAACATGGGAAGGCTTAGTGATTAATGATTGGCTTGATAGTGGTATCTACCTGCCCATGACATAGCGACTGGCGCTCTTTGCCTGCGGTCTCGTTAGATAAGCCGCCTTGGCAGGTGTAGGCCGAATACATGAGTGCCTCATCTCCTGGGGATTGTGCCATTTTGTGAAAAAGAGAGCTGTTCGTAAGGGATCGGGATTTCTGAATCCTCGTTGCACGTGCACCCGTCCCCCACAAACCTTCCCCACAGATGCCAACCACATGCGGGGGAAGGGACGGATTGTGCATATCTGACCCTGCTCTAACCGAAGACGCGACCTCGAATGCAGCGCAATCACTGGAGGATCTTCCGTCGGGCCAGTCCTCTTGTCCCTGCGCCCGCCGCCGCACTACCAGGTTTAGCCGGCACATCAGGCCTTTGAGAAAGCGCATGGCTCCGCTGATGGGAGATCCTAGGGCCCCTGTGATCAAAGGGTCCTTACCCCAATTGTCGGCGTGCCACATGCGCAGTCCCTACCTCTGCACTTGTTCCATAGACGTGTCCTGTCAATCAAGGCTTCAACGACTGCGTCCATCACGCGCACGACAAGGCGAGACCCATGATATAGCAACACGGTACACCGCGTCTGCTGCGTAGATTGCCTGTGTACCTGCGGTCAACTGACGCGGCGGCAAGATGCAGACTGCTCGGCCGTTGCTGCTGGGGTGGAGTGCCTTCAGCAAGACATATCCGGCTGTATGGCAGTGTGGGAAGCAGCTCACTGGCAGGACGCAAGGTATATCTTCTCGGCCCTGAGACGGGTCCCGCGGACGACATTACTGACGAGGGATCAGTCACATGCGCTCGTACAGCCTCGTTGCAACAGCAGAGGTCGCTGTGTAAGCCGTCTCCCAAGTCCTTGATCACGCACCCGCTCTACAGATATGGGTCCACGGCATCGAAGCCTCAAGAGAAGCCAGAGAGCGAGGAGATACCTGCCATTGCCATCCCGTATGGCGACCTCACCATTGGTGCGCCTGCTGAGCAGGACCCGACGGAGAACCGCTTCAGCATGACGCCTGCCAACGCTGCGCTGCTTCTGCGGAAAGGCTTCCGACGAGTCCTGGTAGCCGCGGGCGCAGGCGGACGAGCGGGGTTCACGGATGAGGCGTACGAAGCTGCAGGTGCTACCATTTTAGATAACGACGACGTGCTGTCCAAGTCGGACATTGTGCTGAAGGTCCGACCGCCAGTCACGTCTGGCGGCGAGGTTGACGAGATCGCTGCTCTCAAGCCGAACAGCACTCTGATCTCGTTCTTGTGGCCGATGCAGAACCAACCACTGGTTGCGGCATTGGCGAACAGGAACGTCACGGCTCTAGCTATGGACATGATACCTCGCATATCTCGAGCCCAGTCTTTCGACGCTCTCAGCTCAATGGCAAACATCGCTGGCTACAAGGCGGTGCTACTCGCCAGTAACTCCTTTGGGTCGTTCATGACTGGTCAGGTCACGGCGGCTGGTAAGATCCCACCTTGCAAGGTATTGGTCGTCGGAGCTGGTGTTGCAGGTCTCTCCGCCATCTCCACCGCGAAACGAATGGGAGCCATCGTGCGCGGGTTCGATACGCGCGCTGCTGCACTCGAGCAGATAAAATCACTTGGTGCCGAACCCCTCGAGGTACAGATCCAAGAAGATGGTGCAGGCGGCGGTGGCTACGCAAAGGAGATGAGCCCCGAGTTCATCGAAGCAGAGATGAAGCTCTTCATGCAGCAATGCAAAGACGTCGACATTGTGATCACCACCGCTCTGATTCCCGGCAAACCCGCCCCCAAACTCATCACTGCCGAGATGGTCCGCGCCATGAAACCCGGCAGCGTGATCGTCGACCTCGCCGCCGAGACAGGGGGCAACGTTGAAGGCACGATCAAGAATGAAATCACCCAGACGGGTGGCACTACCATCATCGGCTACACCGATCTCCCCTCGCGCCTCCCCACCCAATCTTCAACCCTCTACTCCAATAACATCACCAAGTTCCTCGTCTCCATGTCCCCAGCCGACAAATCCTTTGGCATCGACCTCAACGACGAAGTCGTCCGCGGCGCCATCTGCGCACATCAAGGCAAAATCATCCCCCCACCCGTACGCGTCGTGCTGCCGGCCACCCCGGCCCCTTCCCCAGGCCAAACCGCGCCCAAGATCGAATCGAAGAAGGACTTGGTACCCCTCACGCCCTGGCAGAAAGCCACTCGCGACGTGGCCCTCACCACCGGCGGCATGGGGACCGCCGTCCTCCTCGGCCGCGCCACTGACGCCGCGTTCATGGGCAACCTCTTCACCTTCAGTCTCGCGGGGCTGGTAGGCTACCGGGCCGTCTGGGGCGTCGCACCGGCTCTCCACTCGCCCTTGATGTCCGTCACCAACGCCATCAGCGGCATGGTCGGGGTCGGCGGACTGTTCATCATGGGGGGCGGGATGGTGCCGCAGACGCTGCCCGAGTATCTGGGCGCGGCGTCCGTGTTGCTCGCGTTCGTGAACATCGGTGGCGGTTTCGTCATCACGAAACGGATGCTGGACATGTTCAAGCGCCCGACGGATCCTAAGGAGTATTCGTGGTTGTACACGGTGCCGGCCGCCGTGTTTGGAGGTGGGTTCCTGTATGCGGCGAGTTCGGGACTCGCGGGCCTGGTCCAGGGCGGGTATTTGGTCAGCAGTCTGCTCTGTATCGCGTCCATCTCTGGGCTGTCGAGTCAGGTCACGGCGAGGAGGGGGAATATACTTGGCATGTTGGGGGTGGCGTCGGGGGTCATGGCTTCGTTGGCGGCGGTGGGGTTTGCGCCGGAGACGTTGTTGCAGTTTGCTGCCGTTGCTGGGAGCGGGACTGTGGCGGGGATGCTCATTGGTAGGCAGATCACTGCCACCAGCTTGCCGCAGACTGTTGCGGCGCTTCACTCGGTCGTGGGTCTCGCAGCTGTCCTGACCAGTATCGGATCTGTCATGGCCACTGTGGCGGACCATGCTACGACCTTGCACATGGTCACGGGCTATCTCGGCGTGTTAATCGGCGGGATCACCTTCACTGGCTCTATCGTCGCCTATATGAAGCTGGCAGGGCGAATGAGCAGCAGACCTATCAACCTGCCCGCCAAACACTTTGTCAACGGTGGTCTACTCGCAGCCAATGCTGGGACTATGGGCGCCTTCCTCACGATGGCCCCCGGCGCCCCGGGCGTCGCTCTCACATGCCTAGCAGCCAATACAGCTCTGTCTTTCACCAAGGGCTATACCACAACGGCTTCTATCGGCGGAGGCGACATGCCAGTGGCAATCACGGTGCTGAATGCGTATAGTGGATTCGCACTCGTGGCGGAAGGATTCATGCTTGACAATCCGCTTTTGACGACTGTAGGAAGCCTGATTGGTGTTTCTGGTAGTATCCTCAGCTACATCATGTGCGTGGCCATGAACAGGAGCTTGACGAATGTTCTCTTCGGCGGGATAGCTCCGCCGCCACAGACCGCTGCCAAGGCTGTCGAGGGAGAGATTATGCGGATCGACATTGACGGGACGGCGGAAATGTTGATGAATGCGGAGAGTGTGATTATTGTAAATTTCCTCCTCATGACAAGAGTCAGGACAAATATGCTGACGGGCTCAGGTTGTGGGTTATGGCATGGCGGTGGCGAAAGCGCAGTATGCCATCTCAGAGATCACGTCGATACTTCGGACAAGAGGCATCAAAGTCAGGTTTGCGATTCATCCGGTTGCTGGACGCATGCCAGGACAGTGTAATGTCTTGCTCGCCGAGGCAGGCGTACCTTATGATGGTGGGTGCCCATAGTCACTTGATAGGAACTCTTGCTGATTACACGGCAGTCGTCTTCGAAATGGACGAGATCAACGATGATTTTGCAGACACGGATCTGACACTTGTCATCGGAGCAAGTGAGTCTGACCGGACCTTGATATCTGGGAGGACTTGGAGAGCTGACGGATCGCCAGATGATACAGTCAATCCCATCGCAAAGGAACCCAATTCTCCCATAGCGGGTATGCCGGTTTTGGAAGTATGGAAGTCCAAGCAGACCATTGTCATGAAGAGAGGCATGGCGTCTGGATATGGTATGTTTCCGATCGCGTTGCCTGAGAACCGAGCTGACGTAGTATAGCTGATGTTCCCAACCCATTGTTCTACGACACGAAGACCAGGATGCTCTTCGGAGACGCGAAGGACACTGTCGACAGTACGTGCTGCCTAGTGACCGAAAAGAATTGCGAACTGACTTGGCCTACAGAGATCAAGACTGCGCTGGAAAAGAATACCATGTCTGCGCTTGATATCTAAATGCATTGGAGAGACGAGGCGAATCGCGCAAAAGGGGGGGGGGCTTCTGTGTTGATAGTGCCACAGCTCCTTCGTGTGGAGATATTCTCTTTGACACCGATCTGGTGGATACTCTTGTAGCCGCTATAAGTTTCCCAGCTCATGTGATGACATGACTCCATGGGCGTCGTCTTTCTGCCGTGTAAGATGCCTGAACGTGGACTTGGTTGTAGCTGTATCGGAAGTCGGCTAAGTTTTGATGATCGACGTCCGCTATGTACATCCCCCCTCCTTTAGAGTGCTTCCCCACCGGAATGCCCCTCATCATGTGTATGTATTTCCTGGAAAGGCAGCCTGTTTGCTTCTCTGTGTAGAAAATCTCGTGTGGGATCACTCAAGGTGATCCGGAATTTATCCAGCAATAGGCAAGTGCGCCAGATGGAGAGCGCTACCTGTCCACGACCCTTATAGTGTTCGTCTCGGCCCGTCGCTTTGTGTTTGCTTCGAGCTTCCATGGAAGATGCGTATACCTACAATGTTGAGAGCATCATACTTGATCGCCGCCCTCGTCGGCGTCACAGTTGTTCTTGCATTACCTACCAGTCAAGTCGCTAGCGTCGTACCCTTGGTTATTCCTGAGACAGCACAAGGGGCTTCTATACCCCATGATCCGTCCTTCGGGTCGTTCTCGTTCGAGCCAGCATTCTGGGTCGAATTCTTCGGCACTGCATCTGCCCCGAATCCGCTAGTCTTTCGGCTGCTGAATCGTATCCACGAACATGGGGGTCGGCCCATCATCCGGCCCGGGGGTATCACCATGGACAGCATGATCTTTGATCCCTCCGGCAGCGATCCAGTACGCACCACCAACCCCAACGGCGGCGTCTACCGCACCACGGTCGGACCGGCCTACTACAAGAGTTGGTCCAACTTTCCCTCGGGCACCAAGTTCGTCTCAACCCTCAACTTTGGCAACAACAGTCTCCCCATCGCCCGCGGCCTCGCTGTCGCGTCAGCACAATACCAGCCCAAAACCGTCTCGCTCTTCGAACTCGGCAACGAGCCTACCAACTACGCGCGCTCCCGGTGGAACGCCAACACGACCGCCTACGTTACCCAGTGGCAGCAGTGGACGCGCGACATTGACGCCGCCGTCAACACGGCACTGGGCAATACCAGCCTGCCTTCCGCGCGCTGGTTCGCCTCGAGCGCCACGACCGACCGCACAGCGCTCAATGTCCGACCCGTAGACCTCATTCCGGCGGGCATCGACCGGTTCCGGCAAGTCGCGGACTACTCGATCCATTCGTATCCGTTCTCGACGTGCGACCCGACTCGGGCGCGCCGGGCCACGATCGCCAACATTCTGAACCACACGGAACTGGTGCGGTACGCGGACGAGGAAATCTACCCGTCGGCCAAGGCGGCGCTGGACGTGGGCTCGCGGTGGGTCATTGGCGAGTTCAACAGCGTGAGTTGTTCCGGGGCGCCCAACGTGACGGACACGTTTGCGCAGGCCCTGTGGGTCATTGACACGTACTTGATCTACGCGGTGAGGAATGCGTCGGCCGTGTACCTGCACCAGGGGGCGACGCTGGTGTTCCAGAGTGGCAGTCAGACGAATGTGCCGAGTCCCGATGGGAAGCCTGGGTTTTCGACGTATAGCATGGTCTTCCCGATTGATACGGCATTGAGGGGTCCGGCGAGGACGTTACCGAGCTTCTTGGCGCAGTTGTTCATGGCGGAGGTATTTGGGGGTGGGGAGACGCAGGTGCGTGAGGTCCGGGCGGAGGGGTTGGAAGCGGAGAGAATCGCAGTCTACGCACTGTACGAGGGTCAGAGTTTGGAGAAGTTGGTGGTGGTAAATTCGAGATTGTTCTATGGGAACACGACGGAGGATGGAAGGGTGAGCCTGGACGTGGCGAGATACGCTGTCAATGGAAAGGTCTGGGTGAAAAGACTAACGGCGCCGAGTGTGAATGAGAAGGATAATACGAAGACTAGCTGGGCGGGTCAGTCCTTCCCACAAGGCGATGCGGTGGGCACAGCCGTGGTCGAGGAGGTCGGTGATGGGCTGGTGAAGGTCAGGGGTAGCGAGGCGGTCCTTGTCTTCTTGGACGAGGAGGCGGCGCGCCGTGTCGTGTGAGTGGGTGTTGTATGTATGATGAGCGACGTATAGAAAAGGCATTCGACGGTCTGTCGCTCTGCTCAATTACCTGATCGTTGTCAAGAATGACCCGTTGCAAGTCCCCGAGAGAAGACTCGTATCGTACAGATTTACACGTGTGAGTATCGCGTGTGCAGCGAGGGACAGTGGCGAGCCAGACCGGTGCAACAGAGAAGTCAACGACAACAACGAGGTGGCCAGACGATTTAGAGTGTGGAACTTTGCGGAGATGTCATCCTGGAGTGACTCGGCGTGGTCAGACAGCTGGTTCGAGTTCGATGCTATCGAAACGGTGTCAGCCGGAGACAGGGGTTCGCTAATACACATGAGCAGCGGTTCGCTAATACACATGAGCAGCGGTTTCATAGTGAACGCTCTAACGGCGAGTCGACGCAACCCCTCGCCCCGAGAGTTCGGGTCAGAGACTTGGGGTCAGAGAGTTCGGGTGGGGGTTCCATGTCTGTTCGCGTGGGTGCATGCAAAGGCAAGCAGGGAGCGCATGGGAGGTTGAAGGCTGGAGGTTGGTTGGATGTTTGCTAGCTCCCAGACAAGCTTTTCGATATGCATCCGTGGATCTCCAGGGGGGGGGCCTGCGTGATGCATCACTTGCCGAAGAGCACGCACGATTCTGGACTCTGGCCGTCTCAAACGGGCTGCCTTTTGCTGAGATCCCCAAGAGGTTGGTTGCGTGTGGTGGTGGTTTTCCTGATACGCGGCTGGCCGTGCTAGATCGCGCGCTAGCTGCGCTGCGCGTGTAAGAGAGATCCACTTGATAGATGAAGGGGCGTTTCTGTACCGTATGATGATACTCCGAGAAATCGCAATGCAAAAGCCGCAGATAAGGGCAAGAAATCGATGGTGGGCGTGGGAAGCGAAGTCACCAAAGGTTGATGAAATTTCTTGATGAAATTTCTTGATGAAATTCGTTGATGAAATTTGTGTGCGTCACGATCTCGGTGGAGCTCCGACTACAGCGCACGATTCTACGGGCAATAATAGCTCTCCTTCGGGACTCCTTCGGACAGGACTCTTCTTCGCCCAGGCCTCTCGCAATCCATTCCATGATAGTGACATTCGTGCCTACGATCGGTAAGTGTCGACGAGCTCCTTCGATGGTGCCTCCTTTGGCCCTGAAGGCTGAGGCTGAGGCTGAGCACTTCTCATCCGTTCTTGGTACAGTATCTTCAAGCAGAGGGCTACCGTACCATCATTCCATCTGTACCAGACTCATGATGCCATGCCACGCCGTGCCATCAACGAGGCCCGAGGGTATCCAATACCCGTAGCCGTCAGCGCCAGGACCGGGCCCGTCGCACTGCCGCCCTCGCTAGCCGACAGTGTCTTGGAATTGGCTTTGCTGCCACGCGACGCCTCGATCGAATGACAGCCTGACCCCAAGCCGTTCTTTTCACGTTCAGCTGCTCTCCAGCTAACCTCACTGGTTCTTTGCTCTCAGCTTCCCCAGCTTAGCGGGCAGTTACTTTCTCGATTGCGGATCCTGCCAGGACTACCGTGTGCCAGCCGCAGAGCCAGACCTCCAATCTCCACCGCCCTCCCCCGTGGGACTCTCCAGAGTCTGTCTCCACGCACCCTTTCCCCCGTACAGTAGTGCTTCACGGCTCTTAGCACGAGCCGCCGTCGCAGCTCGCTCGATCGCGGTCGTGTCTCTGCCCAGCTCGCGACAACATGTGCGGATGGCGTATCTCTGGGCCTTGGACGTGCTACGTCAGGCGATGAGGATGCCGTCTGCGCACTCTCTCTGGGATGCTCTCATGCTCTGATGCACGAACCGTTGCCCTGACTCTGTCTCGCATCTAGCGGTGATCTTACAAAACTCAATATCTCCCATCTCGAGACTTCACACCTGCCGGTGCCGTTTGCCGTTGACGATTTCACGGTCCAATCTCAGCTCTCTTTTGTCTCTGTTTTGTAACCACTCGTCCTTGGCCCAGTCCTTTGTTATAAGTATCTATCCACGCGACAATCCGGGCCCTGAGCAGCAGTTCGTTTCGACAAACCCCGTATCCCCAGACCTTTCCCCAGAATCCCCGCAAACATGGAGACGACCCATAATGAAGCTGTAAGCATGTCCATGTATGCGCAACGAGCTACCTATTCCTAATAACACCCCATGACAGGAGCTTCACGCCATCGAGCAGGAACTCGGTACAGAGATCTTGCCCGGCACAGAGATCATGACGGATGTTGGATCCCATCACTTCGTCAAGAGCAGCGCCGGTGTCCTGGTCCCCCAGCCCTCAGACGACCCCCATGATCCCCTCAACTGGTCGTGGTTCTGGAAGACGGCCGCCATAACAGCATCCACCTCCGTCACCTTTGTCCAGGGTTTCGGCCCTCTTTCCCTCGCGCCCGCTTTCCCAGCTTACATGGCCGAGTTCGACCGCACTCTCCCGGATGTCGTCAAGTTCACCGGTGTCACCATCTTGGTTCTCGGTTTCTCCAACTTTATCTGGGTCCCCATTTCGTCTTCCTACGGTCGCCGTCCCGTCCTTATCGCCTCCAACCTAATCGTGCTCGGATCCATGATCTGGCGCGCTGTTGCTCCTAGTTATGGCTCCTTCATGGGCGCTTGTGTGTAAGTGGAGTGGACCTCGGAGCCTGCTCAACAACAGAAGGCTGACTTGAATAGACTCAACGGCATCGGCGCAGGTCCATCCGAAACAATCCAGCCTGCAGTAATCGCCGACATCTTCTTCCTTCACGATCGTGGTTTCTGGAACACTCTCTACTGGGTTGCCTATATGGGTTCTCTCATGGTAGGCCCAATCGTTTCCGGAGCAATGACGCAAGCCCTGGGCTGGAGGCCTTTCTGGTGGCTTAACGTTGGTGTCGTCGCCCTCTCAACGCTGCTCGTCATCTTTGGTTTCCCCGAGACAAAGTACCACCGAGTGTTCCAAGATAACCCGGATTCCGCATCCCCGAACAAGTCCATTTCACCCACGGCATCTCAAGAGAAGGATTTGGCAAACATCGAAAAGTCGGAGACCATCACCTCGAACGGTCCCAAGGATCTGTCTCTGTCTGCAACCGCTGCCCGTGACCCCTACCTTGGAAAGGGCAAGCCCAGCAAGCAGCAGTGGAAGCTCTTCCAACCCAACAAACATCCTGGCAAGACCATCTTCCTCAACCTGTGGATTCCCGTCAAGCTCTTCGCTTTCCCCATTGTCGAGTTCGCCGCCTTTGTCGTTTCCTGGTCCTGCTCGTCCTTCCTGACCCTCAACCTTACGCAGTCCCAGGCCTTTGCCGCGCCACCTTACAATATCCGCCCTCAAAACATCGGATTCATGAACTTTGCCATTCTCATCGGAGCTATGATTGGCCTTGCGACTGCTGGTCCATTCTCTGATTGGGTCTCTAAGCGGTTGACAATGCGGAACAAGGGTATCCGTGAACCGGAGATGAGGTATGTTGCTCCTGCATTTTCTGGCCTTCAAACTTGCTACGGAACTTTCTTACTGACTTTCTCAGGCTTGTCGCTATGATACCATATGTGCTTATCATGTATCTGGGAAATATCATTGTCTCTGTTGGATACGAGCGCAAGTGGCATTGGGCCGTGATCGTGGTCCTTGGCTACACCGCAGCTGGCATACAAGTCGCAGCTCTCCCCGCCATGGTCTCGACGTACGCGGTCGACTCGTACAAGCCCGTCGCCGGTCCTCTCTTCGTCGCCATCACAGTGAACAAGAACCTGTGGGGTTATGGATGTACGTCATNTTTCCCCCCCCCCCCCCCCCCCCCCCTGGCACCTCGACCCCCTTGCTGACATCTCACCAGTGGCCGAGTTCTTGAACGTGTATATCGTGGAGATTGGTTTCATCGGCCCGATCATGCTGAACGCCTCACTCATCCTTTTCTTCTGCCTGCTCGGTATTCCTTTCTACTTCTTCGGCAAGTCTTTCCGCCGGTTGAGCAAGAATAGCAGTGTCCACAAGATGGAAGAGATGAACTAGACTACGTGGCCATGGGCTTTTTTTGGAGTTAATATATGAGAGAACGACGAATAAGATCTCTTACTGAACATTCGCGAGGCTCGTATCTGACCACTGATCATATCAGGATGAAGTGCATACTGGACGGGAACCATATGCTGTTTCAGCCTTGCCATGTCGCTGTGTAAAAAACTGAGGTCAGGGGTCCAAGATCCAGCATGCTGGACCGGGGCGGGAGAAGCCGATCTCACTTCACGCCGGTGCACTACTTCACAGCACACGTGATGAATGATTGACTCCCTCTTGAGACTGTTGGTATCTACTTGGCCTTCTCACATGATCCAGGACCGCTTGCGACGGAACGAAGATGATCTCCTACCACCGCGAAACAACGGCACACCACAAATACGAACCTGCCGCGATCCACCGTACCGCCAGCCTACCAATCTCCTCCCGTATAGCTCACACTGGTGCCCGGATCACAGCTTGTCCTCCTTCAGCGCCTGCTTTCCCTTGGGCCCTTCCGCCCAAAAGAACCCATCGCATCTCTTCACCCCTTCCACCCCATCCATCCCCTTCAGCCAGCTAGCCCTATCCCCCATAAAATGCTCAATCTTGGGCTTCAGCACCGTCTCCATCAGGTTGAAATCATCCACCGTCCCGATCCTCGGGATCGCTTTCCCCGGAAAGCCCGTTCCGATCCTGTACATCAGCGTGCCGCAGACGGAGCAGAAGTGGTTCGTCATGGTATTGCCCGTCCCCACGGACTTGGAGGTCGAGTACGTCGAGAGTTTCTCCTGGCCGCGCAGATGTCGGATCTTCGAGAAGGTGAGGATGAAGTTGGCGCCCATCATCGAGGCGTGGATCTTATGGCAGTCTGTGCAATTGCAGAGAAAGGGCGCAGAGACATCGGAGAGTTGCTGGGCTTTGTCAGCCGTGTGTGAAGAGGCAGGGGAGGGGGGGGAGAGACTGACAAAGGCGTACTGCACGGTGCCACAGAAGCAGGTCGCCGTTGCTTCGGTGCCGTTGTTATAGCCGTCTTGCGTTCCGCCGGCGAGGGGAAGGTAGGGTTTGGATTTGTCGGTGTCACGAAGGCAGGACATGGTCTTGAGATCTTGGAGATGGGGCTTTTCCTGCTAGTCACCGATGCTCAGTGTCACGACAAGGGCGGCTAGATCTTCTCTTCTGGACAAGTAGGTATGGAGATTGAGCGTTGAATATAGCTCTGCTTGTTCACAAGGGTGCTTTGTGATACACTGGGACACGACGCACTATGTATGAGTTTGAATTGTAAGGCCCTTCTGGCTGTATGCATGACAAAGCTGCTCATGCGCAGGAGGAAGCTGGAGCTTCATCCGTGTCCGTTATCTCCATGATTACTGCACGTTTGGCGGGGTGATGTCGCAGGCCGAGGTCGTGACTGGGGGTGTTTGTTTGTGACTCACTCTTCCACCAAATACTTTCGGTCCTGCGAGGGCGAGTGCCATGGAAGATGCGACAACTCCAGGCACATCTAGTCACATCGTCACTCTGGCCTTGCGGATCTCAAAAATGAATGGAGTGCCACACCATCTACAGAGCGGGTATCCCACAACCACGCAGTGCCATGGAACAGTAAGCTCACGCCCTCTGGGCTCGGCCAACTCCTTTTCTTGGATTCTACCAGCGCGTCCTCATGATAGTTCCCATCTGAACCCTAGAAGAAGAAGAAGAAGACACTGTAGGTCTGCGTGCCAATTATCAGATGCATGACCATCAACATCAAGCTCTTCCAACGCCCAGCATGCATTCATCGACATTGTCAGGGAGAGGACGAGCGTGCAATGACCCCTCACAATGCCACACGAGTTCTCCTACGACCGTGACCCTCGCCGTGCTCCACAACATACTCACAACCATGAGGCTCAAGATGACAACCACGACGATGGTACGGCCACGAGGGCCAGAGCCCATTTCAAGCAGTGGCCGGACGTGACAGAACAATGGAGCACGTGGACCTAGGACTGGTGCACTTTGGTATGTGGTGTCATTCTATATGCTTCTTGGGTTGTGGACACAGAGCCTGGCCGATCTTACGACACTTGAACGCGTGACAGGCCTCCTTGGCAAAGGCGAACCTCTCCGGACGGTCGTGTAATGAACATTTCCCTTCGAGAACTCGGTCGAAGCCACTGAGTCCCGCTCTAGGCACTTGTGACTGAAAGGCTGAAGTTCCTGGCAGGGATGATCGGCGAGGAGGCGGGAACGAGAAAGCAGTCCGAACAAGGAGTCAGCGAAGGGAGTGGAGCAGGGAGAGGCGACCACACACATCGTCATGCTACGGAGGCTCACCAACGTGATTATGACAGGACTGACACATACTGGCGCTCTGGGTAAGGTAGACTACCCAGTCGTACAGCAACTGAGCATAGATTGGAGAACATTGGCGGACGAGCTCGGCAGTGACATGGATCACTCGAGAATCTGCACTGCATACTTGTCTTCCATGTTACCGAGGATTTCACAATTGTGGCTCATGGAATCCACACGGCGTGTCTGACATACTTGTTCTGCCAGCACGAGTGAGAGATGTGGGACAGGTTAGTTGTCTCAAAGATCTATGCCCGTAAGCCAGCTCTCCATCATCCGGTGTACTCTACTATATTTCTCCTTCCTCGCTTTTCTGGTCGTGTCTTCTACTCCAGCGTCTTCGAGGCCCGCCTGCTTCCTTTATCCTTAAGATCTCCCCCTCGAGCCTTTATGACCGATAGCGTCAGCCGAAGCTACGGGAGCGGGCCCCGTCTTCAATGGGACCCTGTCGCTCGTATTTGGCCAGACCACCAAGATCTCGCTTGTTGGTGTCGAGATGTAAAAAAAAAAAAAATCTGGTCGAGCGAGACGAGCCCCCCGGAAATGAAAAGTCGGACAACGTGACAGCGAGAGAAGCACAGCGAAGAGGCCATGGCGGCCTCTGATGATACCAAAGGTCCCAGGGGGTTAGGAAGCTTACATTGCGCGTGCCCTGGGACTGGCGCGGAGTGCTTGTGATTGAACCGTTGCGGGCACCACATCCCAGACGACAAAGAGTGTGATCAGGAAATGTACGGTTTGGTAGAGGTGACGAGGAGGTCGGAGATATTGAAGACAGGCCCCGGCTGTCATCCCGGTCTGGTCGATGGCTAGGGTCATCGGAGCGATGAATGGGACAATCTCAAAAATGCGCAGATCAAAATTAATAGGAATTTGCTGAAACGAGATGCATTCACCAAATTCTATAGCAATGGTACTGGGACATTTCATACGATCTTAACCACGAGCAGCTATCAGAGGGAAACATACTCACGAGTAGGATGGTACTCGTTGATCTAGAACAACCAGGCGATGAAAGTCTTGTAGAACCACCTCATACCACGCGGGTTCTCGTTGGCCTCCTTGAGGGCCTTGGCAGCCAAGAACTCTTCCTCTTCCCTGTCGATGATATCCTTGCCGGTATACAAGTCACACTCCAGGGGTGTAATGGTCTTGCTCTTGGTGAACCACTTGTGGCCGAAGATGAGACCAAGGTAAACCGGAATGCCAATGTAGCCAGTGACAAAGGTCTTGTAGTCGAATTTGCCGTAAGCGGGCTTGGCGATGAAGGCACTGTAGTTCTTGGTGAGCGCAACGAGAATGCAGATGAAGAGGGCGCCGTAAGAGCCCCAGATGCCGAGGGGAGCGACGTAGGGCATATCCTTGTTCTCCAGGCCCTGAGCGTTGCGGGCACGGACGAAGAAGATGTGGGTGACTAGGATGGAGATCCAGGTCATAAGACCGAGCACGGTGACGACGTTGACGAAGTAGAGGAAGACCTGGCGAGAGTCGTTGGACACATTCATGTAGGCGATGAGAGCGACGACGGAGGCAACACCGGTGGAGTAGTATGGCACACCCAGCTTGTTGGTCTTGGTGAAAATTCTCGGGGCGTTCTCGTCACAGGCGAGACCGTAGAGGGTACGGGAGGCGATGTACAAGTCCGAGTTGGAGGCGGAGAATACGAAGAGTAAGATGCAGGCGTTCAGGACGTGGTCAAGACCACCAATGCCAGCCAATCGAATGGCGACAACGAAGGGTGAAGCATTGGCGGAGCTGGTGGCGCTTGTCGCGAAAGCAAGCTCCCGGCTGTTGTGGGGAACAACCATGCCGACGAGGAAGACGGAAAGGACGTAGAAGAACAGGATGCGGTAAAAGGTCAACTTGATGGCGCGGGGAACGGTGCGGCGAGGGTTCTGTGCCTCGGCGACGGTGACTCCGACAAGCTCAGTACCCAAGTAGGCAAAGGTCGCGTTGACCATGATGGACCAGAAACCAAGGAAGCGGCCCAAGGCGCCTGTGGCATGCTGCTCCTTGAATGCTCCCGGGTTTCTCCAGTATCGGAATCCCTTGCGGTCGCCGTCTGGTCCACCGCCGAGAGCGAGGACAAGGGTGAGAAGGATGACGCCGACGATGGTGATGACTTTGAAGGAAGAGAGCCAGAATTCAAATTCACCGAAGAACTTGATTCCGAAGAAGTTGATGCCTAGCCAGGGTCAGTCGCATTCACCAGTGCAGATGCTGAGCATCTATGTACGTACAAATGATCAGAACAAGGAAGATGGTGATCCAGACACCGGGATTCACGCGTTCTCTCTTGACCCAGTATTGCATGACAAGCGCTCCAGCAGTAAGCTGATTCGGCGTGACAATGATATATTTCAGCCAATATCTGCCCCGTATTAGCGTTGGTCACGCGAGCTACCCAGTGCTACTCACGTCCAACCGAGCGCGAATCCGAGTGATGGATCACAGAAGCGAGAGGCATATCCAGTGAAACCAGCAGACATGGGGAACCAAGCAGCCATCTCTCCGAGCGCAGCCATGACCAAGAAAACGACGAAACCGAGAAGGAGGTAACCGATGAAGAGAGAACCAGGACCGGAGTTTGCCAAAGCACTGCCAGTGCCGATAATCAAGCCAGTACCGATGGCACCACCGATGGCAATCATAGTAATGTGGCGGGCCTTCAGACCACGGTGCAGGGCAGTCTCCTCGTCGAAAGCCATACCACGCACGTGGCCGGTGGTATCGGCACCATAGCTCTTTTCATTAAACCCCTTCTCGCCCTCTGGCGAAGAGGTCGAGTTGGGCGGACTGAGATCACGAGTGGCCATGGTGAAGGAGGTCGGGATGAGTATCTGGATACACGGACCGACGTTGAAGGGAAGCCTGAATCAACAGGAGGCAGAGAGCTGGGAGATCAGCTGGATTAAAAGGCAGTCGTCTGGCAAAGACGTCGATCATCTCATATCTGCACGGCCACCAACTCGCCAACCCGGCCGTCCATCACGCCAAGGCGAGACCCAAGAAAAACTGGGGACGGATAAGGAAAGACGAAGAGTGCACGGCGGGAGCGATGATAGGCGGCGGGCGGAGGGGTTGGTAGGTTGCATCGGGAGGGGTGATAAGGGACTTGGTACCTTCTGTCGGCCAAGACCTTGGTGGCTACCCGGTAGGAAATTTTTCTTTCGCCTCTGTACACCCAGTGGTCGGGATTTTGCCGTATTGATTACGCCGCTGTCGAGCTGATTCGACCAGTGTTTGTCTGTCGATGAGACAGGCCTGTCGCCAGACGCGCTGCCCTTGCGTTCGAGGATTGTCATTCTATCAGACACCTCGTGGCGTGAAAAGTGAGGCCCCGCTTTCTCTCGGAGACCCCAACCGAAGGCTATACCGCTAAGCTCCTTCTGGCAAGCTGTATCGCACCTCTTGTCCCGCGTTGAAGCGAATTGCGGCGACCACAAGCCTTCGAGAAGACTTCTAAAAATCGGCAGGGGTTCCATGTTACCACAGCGTATCCACCCACCACACGTTGTGTTCCCGAACGGACCCTCATGTGCAGAATAAATCCTCCAGCTCGTTCTTGCGCCTGCGAAAAGATGTGCACAGCCCTGGGACTAATCTACCAGGCGAGTTGAACACAGGCAACGAGGGAAGGGTCACGCAATCGCCCGTGCCTCATCTGTGCTCTTTTGACCGAAGGCTGATGATCCGCGAGCGCCATTGGCTGACGTACAGAAGAAACGCCGAGCTGCGCCCAACCAGATTCCAGGACATGCTGATGGTCCTCTGCAGCTAGATCGTCTCGTGACAGACGGCGGGACGCCTTTGGGAGAGACTTGCATACCGTTGAAAAGCGTCCCCCCATGTCTTTCGGAGACTGCGACACGACGAGAGATCCTCCCTCGAAGTCACGATCGGAGTGAGCAAGACCTCACCTGTTTCTTCGGTCCTTGACCATAGACGTTGTTGCTTGCCGATTCCGAACATCGTATTCGAGTTCGTCGAGGGCACAAAGTAGAAACTCGCAACAGCAGACGTCGTCGTCCAACGTTTGCACCATTTGCAGCAAGCCGTGTCAACATTACATCACGCCTCTGGCCCCCGAAACTTTCACATTGCGGTCTCTTTCGAGCGTAACAGCATCACAACTGCGTCAATGCCGGTAGGTCGCACAGATAAGTCCAATTGTCATACAGTTTGCTTCTGCAGTCGCAATTCCCCTACCAGAATATCTCATCGATCCCCCACAGAATCTCTATCATACTTGATACAGCCAGAGAATCTGTTGAAATGGCCGAAGCACAGAAGAAAGATCAGCAGTTCGCAATTGGTAGAGTTATTATTCACAAGCTTCCGGCGTCAGTTTAACTAATTGTCGTGTAGGCCATAAGCCTGCCGTACAACATGATAACTACCCTGGTTCGCAGGCCAAGCTAGACCCGTCTCCGCTGGACAACTATCTTCCAACTCCTGACGGAGGCAAGGAGCTCTACAAGGCGGCAGGCAAGCTCAAGGGCAAGAATGCCATCATCACTGGCGGGGACAGCGGTATTGGCAGGGCCACAGCGGTCCTTTTTGCAATGGAAGGCGTCTCCAACATCTTGATCACATATATACCGGATCAAGAAGACAAGGACGCTCAGGATGCCAAGAAACTTGTCGAGCAGTATGGAGCCAAAGTGGAGCTGCTTGCTGTCGACCTTCGTACCCAGGAGAATTGCCGCAAGACCATCGACACGGCCTTGGAGAAGTTTGGAAGCGTCAACATCATGGTGCTCAATCACGCCACCCAGATGGTTCGCGAGAACATCGAGGAGTTGCCGGAGGAGCAGTGGTTGCTAACGTTTGACACTAACATTCACCCATTCTTTTTCCTGTCAAAGTATCTCATCCCGCATCTGAAGCGCGGAGACACGATCATCACCAATGCCTCCATCAATGCCTACATTGGACGACCGGATCTACTAGATTATACCAGTACCAAGGGTGCCATTGTCTCCTTCACAAGGGCCTTGAGCAATCAATATATCGGCAAGGGTATCAGGGTCAATGCAGTCGCACCAGGCCCCGTGTGGACGCCATTGATAACCACCACAATGGGCGACGAACAGCAAAAGACCTTCACATCGCCCATGGGCAGACCAAGCCAGCCGTCCGAGATCGCCACCTGCTTCGTTTTCCTCGCCAGCTCCGACAGCTCGAGCATCTCCGGTCAGACGATACACGCCAATGGCGGAACCATTGTCAACGGATAAGCAAGTCTCGACGGAGATGGCATTAATAAGACACAGTAGAAAGCACTCTGTAGTGGCGCATGGCCGGGTAGCATAGACATGTTTCTTGATGAACGAGCAAGCGTCTGTTCCCCGTGCTGTTCACAACCATGCAGACCATTGCGTTCACAGTTCCAACATGGCCTCGTCGCATGAAAAAAAAATAAGAAATCAAACGCATAACTGTCCGAGACTAACATCATCCAGCGTCCAGCCACGGACTCTTCTAGATTGACAAATCTGCAACTGATCGACTCTATCATATGCGTAGCTGACAGTCTCAAACAAGCTGCTGTACGATGTTCATGAACCTCATCAATATCTCATTACACAGTCCAAACCACTGGGACCATGACTCGACGCGACCCGAAATCCCCTCATCCCCTACCGACGGGCACCGTCCCAGGGTTTTCCCCCCTCACGCACCACTACTACCACCCCCCAACAACCATCCGTCCAACATCTCGAACCCCCTCTCCGGCCAATCAACATTGGCGTTCTCCCCGACAGCGGCAGCCCCAGCCCCGAAGCCCAACTCGAACCCCATGCCCGCCAAACCCACCGCTTCCCCGGCAAAGACGCCACCTTCCTGACCGCCCTGGAAGCTCTCCCAGAAGCTTTCGTCGAAATACTGCGCCTGGTCCAAGGACGTCTCGCTCTGCACCGATCCCGGCTGCGGGGACGACGGCGGTTGTTGGGCATGGGGAGGCGGGAAGGGTGACGTCGCTGGAGGCGCCGCTTGCATGGTCATCGAGTCCCGGAGGGAAGGGTCTAGGAGTATATCCATGCGCTGCTGCTCCGGGGTGAGGGAGGTGGCGGTGGCGGGGTTGCTCGTCGGTCGTGGGGGTTCCGGGCGGGGCGCGGTGCGGGAAAAGACGGGGAGGAACTTGCGTGGGAGGGGGAAGTCCGGAGAGCGCATGGCGAGATCTTCTTCCGAGAAGAGCGACTTGAAGCCCGTGTCGAATTGGGGTGACGGTCGACGGGGGTTGTTATCGGCTGGGACAGACAGCTGAAGCCGGGATTGGTGCTCTTGAGTGGGCGAGGTCATGGGCGGTTGGAATGCGTTAGGTTTCGGTGGGATATTGGCCAGGTAGAAGGCCATTGTGACTTTGCTCATGCGCTTGAAGGCATCCCGGCAATTTTGAGCGGGCGGGCACTTCGGAATCAACGCAGTCAGGACTGATGTGGCGGCCAGAACTGTCAGATCGATATCCTCTGGCTTGATACTTTGTCGTACAAAGGGAGACTGCCAAATGGCATAAAGAAAGGAAACGCCGCATATGAAGATGTGATGTGTCGCAAGATACGTATAGTTAACGAGTCGCTTCAGGTGCAATTGCCGGTAGATCCTTAGAACTTGTTGACCAGCAACACCGGCTTTGTATACTACCAGCTGCTCGTCCTCTCGATCTTCAGCGTCGGCATGTTTGACCGTCGTCCTCGACTCTTCCAGCGTCGACTCGTCCATCTCGACCACAAGCTGCTCGGGTATGGCAAGCGAATGCCTATATAGCATCACCATGGTCTGCCAGTAGTTCAGCTCGAGAAATAGCGGATCGAATCGGACGCCAGTATCCTCTTGCCGCGGTCCTGTTTGATACCAGTTTGACAGACGGGCATCAATGTCGATTCGCCACTGGCGGAAGTCGCCGTTGAACCTGGTGAGAAAGGGAGCTTTCAGATCTGTCGGTATGAAGGGGTTGTCGAGATGAGCAACACCAGTGCTCCTGACGATCTGCGCCCGCCGCGACTCCAGCACCTGCAGAATCTCGGACTGCAGTAGCCGCAAACGGAAGTAATGATACGACACCCGTTTGTAGCTTGGCAACACTGCACCAGGAGAGACTGGGGGATAATCGACGCCATGGGGTCCGATGTAGTGATCGTCCAACCCAGAGGGAAATGGCGTTGTGATGACTGTCTCATCAATACTTGTGGTGCGACCTACACAGACGGACACCAGTCGGTCGATGGAGTAGGTACAGTACCATAGCCTGCGCCGCATATCTCTGGACCACCAAAGGCGGCCGAGAGCTTGATGTTGTTTCCGTGCGTCTGCTTCTGAGGAACCCACGGCGACTGTCTTGGCGCTGTCGATATCCTCAGGGCCCTCCTGATATAAACCTAAATTCTTCGCCACTCGCATCGCGGTTCCCGCTATGAACCATAGACCGGGCGTGACGGGTCTGAGCAGTGAAAAGTTAGCTACTAGGAGTATGGCTTGCAGCTCCTCGAGGCCAGTGGGTGTAGATTCGAAAGCTCTGGGCGCGCTCAAGAAGCTTTCGAGACACATCATGGCGGCTGCGAAATACTGCTCCGGCTCCGCACGCTTCAAGCAGCTTGTGGTGCCGAATCCATTCCTAATCTCCTCATCGCTAGACTGCTGATCCAGTTCACCTGACTTGTCCATAATGATGCCGGCGCCTATCGCGCATGTCACACTGACGAAGAATGTTGCCCTGACCGACCGCTCTTCTGGTCTGGTAGTATAGACGCGGTCCAAGAAGTTCGCAAATTCACCACGATGCAGGATGGGGATCTGCGGATTGGCGTGCTCAAAGTAGAGGTGCGTGAGGTCCCTGGCCAACTCGGCCTCTGGGAATGGTGCCGGCTTTGTGATCGGAGGACTGTACAGGCCGTAGAAAGAGTCCTTATGGTGTCCATCGTCCCGACCATCTTTCGGTCCCTTCATGGCCGCCCGCGCTCCATGTGCGATGTACTTCTTGACAGCCTCCCGGACCACACTAGCGAACGAGATAGCAGACATGGAGATCTTGCGATCGGGCCCGGCCAAGCTCTCTCGGTGCGTGGCATCCTCTGCCTTGACGGTACCGTTGTGGCCATGGTCTTCCTCTTCGCTCTTGGGTCGCGACGATCTGCGGGTGATAGGCGGTGCTTGTGCCTGGTTCGTGCCATTGGGCTTGTTTTCGATCGCGAGCTGGCTTGGAGGGGGATACTCTACGCCATGCTCGTCTAGGAGAGCCTCGAGCTGCTCTACGCGGTGCTCGAGGTAGAGGACGTAGTTTCTAGGGACGGTCCGATTGAGATTCGCGTCGTAGCCTACACACGGTGTGCCGGCCTTCTCGCAGTTGCCGCAAGCCGGGAGAACCTGACTCTGCTTAGCTAGTAGTGAATGGGTGGCATGCCCTTTGCCTACCTGATCGCAGCGATTCTTTCGCGACCTACACCTGTTGCAAGCTGAGACGGTCCGAAAGGCGGTCACTCCGGAATTCTTGCTGAGGTCCTGCGGGTCGTTGGGCGCGTGCGCACTTGTTTGTGAGGTCGCATTGGAATCTAGAGAGGATCGCTTGCGCTTCAATGGCTTCTTGAAGACCTCGGCCTGCTCCGAGGGATGGCTCATTGCTATCAGTATCGCGCGGGTGTGAGAAGACCGCCGAGGTCAGCGGAGCTGCACAAGGAGCCACTGGACATTGTACACAGGTCGTCGTTCAGGGTTCAGCTGTCATGCTGGCCATGCCGATAGTCACTGCCCGTCCGTCATGCAATTGTAATGAAGTGTCACATGCACGAGTCGCCAATCATGTGGCTGCGGTTTCGGAGATTAGAACGTGTTTGACTGGGAGCTGGGATGAAGTCAAAATTCCTGCCTGGCGATCACTCATCCTTCTCGCCTTCTCTACTTAGTAGCACGTCTCCTGCTTGCATGCAAGCAAGTCAGCTGCAATACTAGGACACCGCATCGTCTAGTGCTGCAGGCTCACGCATGCACTGAGGAGCTGTTCGTACCACTACACGAATCGTCACACTCTTCCTATCCAAAGCCACAGGAAGAAGCAACGGTAAGAGAGCGCTGGCGATGGGTACAGCGGAACACAGATACATGTCTATACACTCATCCATACTGGAACATCATAGTGGCAGGGTGGTAAAATGGTCTTTGCTCAGACAGCGTACCATGCATTAAGTAATTAGATATTATTGAATTAGACCTCTCCATGTCATCATACAGCATCAATGGTATCGTGTGGAAGGCGACCAACATGACATAGCATCGTAAGACCAAATGATACTAACTCGCAATTCGCCCCAATTTAGTTCTTGCTTCCCTTCTTCGTGAGGTAAGGCGACGCAATATTGACGACAGCCGGGCCGGCGACGGTGTTGTCATCCGTGAGCGACGTGCCGCTGGTGGTAAGCACGGCGTAGCTCTGGCCGATAGTACCGGCCGCACCAGCACCCGGTACCTTGACCGTGGCAGTGCGCGCAGAGGTGTCGACGGTCGCCTGCTTGAAGATCGGGCCGAGGACAGTGGGCCACGCGACGTAGAGGTCTCCGTCGGGGATCGTGGCGTCCTCACCGATGGTAAAGACAATCTCGTCCAGGTTCTTATAGGACGCCTTCTTAGGGGTCAAGCTGGGGAAGGCGGTGATGCCAAGGTCGGGGTTGTCCGAGGGGCACTCGACGATGAAAGAGGCGGCGAGGGAGAAGACTTGCTTGAAGCCAAGAGGTGTGTCGTAGGCCTGAGCAAAAGGGGATTGGTCGCGCAGGTTGCGGAGGAAGGCGGTGTGACGGGCCTCGGTGGTGAGGATGGAGCCAGCGGCTGTGAGGATCGACTTGTCGGTCACGACGGCGGCAGCACCGAGGTAGGCTGATGTACCGACACCCTCGAGGAGGGATGAAGTGACGACGAATTGACGGGGGGTGGTGACCTTGAAGTCGTATGTGCAGGCCTTGACGCTGCTGTAGCCCTTTGACGCCTGGATCTGTTGGATCACGGCCACATGGCTGGTCTCGTCGCGGGAGATCTTCTTGAAGTTCTTGTAGAAGTTGGTCTCCTTGAAGCCGGCCTTCTCGAGGTCAGAGGCCGAAAACTTGGCGAGGCTCTCGGTGTAGAAGGCAGCCTCGAGGTGCTCGAGGGTGAGAGCATAGTTGAGGATGGTCTCGTCGATGTCGCTCGACTGGCGCTTCTCGAGAGGGGCGGCGGCCGAGAGGACGGCGAAGAGAGCGGCACTGTAGACGGAGGCCTTCATGATAGCGGCTTGTAATGTGGTAGGATAATGTGAAAGATATGTAATGAGGGTAGGATATAAAGTGGCAGATTATTAAAGAGCGGGATGGTTTGGGTATGATAAGAATGCTCCAGAGAAGGAACCTGGTCTTACTTATACAGTATCGGCGTTCCCACATCAGCAGCCTCTGAAGCAGCGCATCCATATGTCATGACTGCGATGGTAGTTGTGCCAATCACGAAACCACAACGCCTCAACGGGAAAGGAGCATGCCGAGCAAGCGGGAGGCATACCAGACGACCAAGTTGCTCAACGTCTATCGTGATTCGTGATTATCTCGTACCTGTGTGGGTGCCGATGGGCGTGATAGGCCCGATGAGCGTAGGTATTCAAATCACCTGCGAGACGTTTCCGTGTTGTTGATGAGGCCAAGGGAGGAGGAGGTTGTCGAAACCGTTCGGAACAGGAGCTCTCCGCAAAAGCAGATTGGTCGCTACCCGTGCCGTAACGACACGAACAGAGAGCTAGTCGACATTTGGGTTCACCGCTGAGATATTCATCTTAAGAACACCTGATCCGTCCAGGCATCAAGGCCGTGTTGCTTGCGGCGGGAGTTGTCCATCCGGTCTCACCAGCGTCTTTGTAGCGGTCATCGCGCTGTCGACAAGGGGCCGCAGTAAAAGCAATATTGACAGAGCGTCCAGACCATGCATAGGCTTTTTCATCCACAAGCCTGGCGTCATGCACTGCGCCGTGGGAGAGGCGTGAGTTTGAGGCGTGCGCTTGTGGACGAAGGAGGGGAGAGAAGAGCAGCATTCAATCAGTGTTGCTGACTCATCGTGTTGCTTCTGAGCATGCAGTCCTTCCACGCATCATGAGCCCCGAGGACAGTACACTAGTCAAGTGCTACCCGCTGAAGGCTACAAGGCTGTTACACGATCGCCCATGTGCTGATCAACTACATGGCCAAAGGCAGGGTAGAGAGCAACGCGCTAGCCGCATGAAAGCTTAGGTGGTGATGATGAACATGTCATACCGCCACACTGCAGCCGCCAAATCAAACATGCTGCTTACGAGGGTGGAAAGACGACAAGGTCTAGGTAAAGTCATAGTCTCATTGGAATGCTATTGATACACACCTACAGCCCATAAAGTACAGCCCTCCTCCGTCTCACCAAAGTCATCGAACAGTGCGTGCAACGCATTGTAAGAGATTGCGGGTATAAAGCGCCCCTCTTCTTCCCCCCCGAAAAAGAAACGTTTGCCTAACGTTTGCCTTGGAGTAAAGGACGCACATCCTGTGAACCCAATCCTGAAAAATATCAAAACACAGACATTAAACCTTTCACCTTCGAGGTTGTCATTACTACCAGCTGCCGATCATGAACATGCTACCCCATCTGAGTAGATCATAGGGCCTTGTTTCCGTGACGGTTGAAAAGTCGAATACACTCCGCTCAACCGTTGGAAGGAAGGGGGCGGGGGGTAAGAGAAGCTTGTATGAGCCCCGGTCGATCATGGACGTTCCGGAGAAAGTGGCCTGACTTCAACGTCCATATCCCCGGGCGACGCTACTTGAGATGATGCGTCGGCATGAAGAAGCTCCGGATCGCTGCGTGTCTTTCTCCGGTCATCTGTCAGCGCCAGGCTAAGGACGGCCGCCATGACGGCCACGATGCTGCTTGACCACCATGGCAAGCCAAGACATCCTATCGAGAGGCCTGCGGATTGAATCAAGCCGGACAGAGTAGGACCGATCGCTCTGCAGAGACTAGCAGATGATGCGGCGCTGCCATTGAGTGTGCCAAGGACCTTCTTCGATGGCGCCGAATTGGCCAGCAGAATTTGTAGAGGTGGGAATGCAAAGGCCTGCGCAGTCACCTTCCAGACAATCACAATGTAGAGAAGAGGTCTTTGCACAGTCTCCGGCATGACCGTAAGGTAGGGGACCAGCAGGTACAGGAAAGGGTAGGTGAGTACCGATAGGCGGAACGTCGCGAGACTTCCCAGTCGCTGACTGACGAACGGAAAGACTACCAGAGTCGCTATCGTCTGAATGATGCCCTGCAAGGACAAGATGGACCCGATGGTCTTGGTGGGCAGAGCGAATCCGCCTGTGAAGAAGAAGGGAAGATGTGGCATCTCAGATGCCTGGGGCATACTGAGAAGGACTGGCAAGAGCTGCTCTGCTGAGATTGTGTGACTGGTCAGTGGTAAGCAGGGTGCATTGCCATGGATATCGCGCGACTTACAACGCCAGCAAACCGTAGCTGACAATGATGATCAACACCTGCGGAGTGAACGTCCCGCTCACGACCATGTCCTTACCTTGCGAACTACCTGCCTCCAAGGCCGCCGGACCGCCAGATGACAGCTCTGCGGTGCTTGCCGTCAAAGGCAGCAAAGCTGGAGAGTCGATCGACGAGTAATCATCGCAAGAGTCTCTGCTATCCGAGTCTCGAAGTAGCCTGAATTCCTCCATGATCCTGACTTTTTCGCTGAAAATGACTGGACGTCGCAGACGTTGCAGCAGCCAATCGCCAACCTCCAAGCCCACGTCCCGTCTTTCTCGCTTGTCCTCGTGCGTCTCTTCAAGAAAAAGTAGCCCAACGACCAGGCTGAGGATCACGACCGTGCAGCAGACAAGGTTCGGAAGTAGGTAGGGATAGCGTCCAAAGATGCCCTTCGACGCGAAGTAGCCAGGATAATTGCGAACTGGATCTGCGAGGGTGCCTCCGAGGCCTGCTCCGACGATGCTCCTGGGCCGATTTAGCTCTTTCGCATTGCACCAAGGTCAACATTCGACATACCCTATACACCAGATGCCTGGCATGATGCTGAACGCTCTTGCTGTATTCTGTTAGGGGGGAAGTTCCGTCTCGAAGCCTTCAACTACCCACATTGGTGCGATTCTTGCGTGACTACTTCCGCGACTGTAGTGTTAATTACGCCGATGTTGCTAAATCCGCATCAGCGCTTGCGCAGTCACTGTGGTACTGTAGTCACTCACCCGTTGAGCAGCCCACCCATTGCTCTCGCCAACAGGGCAACCCAGAGGTTCGGAGCAAATCCGAACATGAGCATACTGACACCCGTCCCAGCCAGCCCCGTCAGGAGGACGGGCTTCCTTCCAAATCTGTCACTGATGCGACCCCAGAGGACCCCCGTAGAGAACTCGGCGATGGCAAAGGCTGACGTTACCATGCCAGCGTACATGGCGGTACTCTTCTCGTCATTGGTGACATGAAAGGAAGAAACCATGTAGTAAACGTAGGGAAAGATGGACATGAAGGCTATCGGCTCACAGATCCGACATATCGCTGTTCTTGGCATAAGTGTATGGCTCGTAGCACCTAGCGGACTACATACCTAGTATGAAGAGCTGCTGAGTAGGAAAGGCAGTAGAGTCTGTCGCTACTCGCCTGGTGCGAGTGCCGGTTGACCTCATGGGTGGTATGGTACAGTCCTTTCAGACTGTATGGCGGGGAGAGGGGAAAGGGAAGGTGGGAGCGGGGCTGACTTCTTGTGTCCTGGCAACGCCGATGGTGTCTTCCGGGGGTGGCAAGGAACCAATATATAACATCCGATCGCGTTGGACAAAAGAGCGGTCAAAGCGACGAGAAGCGAAAGATCCAAGGGATTGACAGAAGGTCAATAAGGTCACGAGGTGGGACAAACGAAAGGCCCTTTGTGTAACACCAAATCGGATGACCGTGATGGTCTCGAAGATGTGCAATGCGTTGAAGAGGGTAAGCAAGTAGTAGGTAGGTAGATAGGTAGGGTGGAAGAGTAAGATAGGTCCGAGGAGAACTTACGAACGCTGTGACGGGAAACGAACGAGATAATAGATGTCAAGTTACGGTTCGGGATCAGACAGATGGTACCAGGTAGGGATGATGGGCAGTCGGTGCGGCGGGAGGGACATGTCAGAGGTCAACGGTGCGACCAGGAAGTCAATTGCGGGCCCCCCTGTAAAAAGCATCGTTGGTGACAAGAGGCGCTTGCGATGATCCAGCCGGAAGCATGGCCTGTGTGCGATTGACATTATTGTTGAAGTTTGGGAGGGGGGAGGCTACCAGCATCGCGGAATGGCGGAAGTTGAAAGTGCCTTCGCACAGCTTCCCGGGCCAGTCTAAAACAGGACGATCCGCCCCGGCGCTGCCTCCCCGGCGACATGACTGGGTCCAGATGATGGGTGTGACTGCGGCTGACATGCTCGTCCCTTGTGGATTGTCACCGCAGGCAGGGGACACTAAGACCACGGCTCCTGGTCCCGCGGTAGCGTGGCTCGAAGATCCCGATGCAAGATGATTGGATCGCGGGGGATGCGGCCTGCTTTTGGGAGCTTTTTGGAACACGTCAGGAAAAGCCAAGTAAAGTTTTAGCCACGACCTTATCTTGATGACATGTCCCGCTCCAAAGGCGAACGATGATTGCAGGCTTGTGGTTCCCCGACGCGCCCGAGGGAGGTACTATCATGCAGGTAGCTTCCCGGCGTCCTGCTTGCTGGACCGACGTACGCCAGTCCCCTCGTTTCGCATTACTGCACAGTACCTGAGGAGGGGTACGTAGGTACTTCACCCTCTGGCGTTCAGCAAGGACCGACTCGTTTGATCTTCATATTGACTTGATAATCTCGTGGCCTTGTCAAGGATGGCCGACATGGCTCGGCGTTTGCCAGGCCCATTGTCGGCGGTCAGGGCTTGACCCTAGAATGGCGGTGAAGAGCATAGGTCCCGCGATCTGCGATGGAAAGGGACCAGAGACCGGGCTGTGTGTTCTTCGACCAGGAAAGGGATTCCGACAAGAAGCTACAGTACAACGGTGATGCTTTGACGTGGGCGGAAGGGCGTTTGCAGAAAACTGCTGCAGGAAGAATGACAGAGTGCAGCCCACGCTGGCGGGCTCTTTTGCTGCACATCGCGTCCAAGTCTGCGGGCCGATGGCCAAGCGATGGGGATGCCATCGCTTATGCAGCGCCATACCGTGCCATGTACTTTAACTTATTCACGCAAGCTGTACGAGGATCATGCAGGCTCCCGGATGTGGAACCAGTCCAGCAGTTCCTCTCAAACTCTACTGAGTTTACTCTTCCACGCGCATACCGTACAGGTCACCCGTGGATTGTGTCTCGCCGCGCCTGCTGCTGCAATGCCGTTTGCCAGTTTTTCTTTTTGGCCCGCGCACTCTTCCTGCCCGTGAGGTGACAGACGTGGCTTGAACCACCGTCAACTTTTTACCGCGTGCTCATGATTGATGTGACGAGTTGTCAGTTCAAGTGCAGCACAATCTGTCTCCAACCGTAGCCGAGACGACGACCTTGGGAAGCTGAGTCGAGACACTCCGCGTGACAAGCGGCTGAAGATGTGCCAGTGGTGCGGATCCTGTCGGGACTTGACCCTAGTTGCGGTTCCCAGATATTGCAATCGACGCCTCACCTCGTGTCAAAGTCCAGTAGCGTACCATGAACCCAGTCCAGTCAATAACCAATTACTACACGACGAATCGGATCGGGAATTGGCCCAGGTTTGCAAGGGGAGTGTGCTTTGCGGGTTAGTTTTACGAAAATTGAAAAGGCCAGGATTTTGTTTGTCAAGATCGACTCGTGGCCTCCCGTCAGACAGTACGTTGCGTTGGGTTATCTGTTTCCCTTCCAGTGATCGCGAGCCACATTACGATGCACAACCATCTTGCCGACCTGTGGTTTGCTCACTACTGTGCAACGTCAGGCGTGAAGTCGGACAAGGTGCATGCAGGGCCTCGAGGATCCAATCGTCCCCACGCCGGCGGTATCCCAGCTCTACGCCTCTGCGCCTGTTCGCTGTCATGCTGCTCCTCCATACCGCCAGATTGACCGCCTCGGTAAGTACATGGTCACATGACATGTCGGCGCGGCGAAGAGATGAAAAGTGCCGCCCTTACCGGCGTACCTGACTCGTTCCATGAGATTACTGACCGCCTCCGCGACACACTGTAGCGAGACATGAATAATGGGAGAGCCTGATTGACATGGTCATGTGGCATGATTTCGGGTTGCCACCTAGCTGGCTGCGGCCTCCGATGGCTCAAAAGGCGAACCGAGATCGAGACCTACATACGCATCAATATCTGGGAATCCTTGCGAGCCCTCGGGTGAATTTCAGTTTGGCCCGAGTGCATGGAAAGCGTACAGAACGGTACCGTACATGCGGCAAACCCCTATTGGCAGACACTAGCGGGTAAAAGGTCGTTATGCTTTCGCAGGGTCGGTGACATAGCGGGGGAGGGGTAGGAAGGAAATTCCTGATGTGGCCTTTGCATGAGGCGATGCAGGCATTCCAAATGTCAACACGTAGAGATCGACGAATTCGATTCCGTCCACGCTAGGCATGAGCCGTATGCAAGGTCGATGATTAGGATCTGGTGGGGTCTCTTGATGCACCTGCAGTCGCGCCACGTCGTCGAAGAAGAAGAAGATCCTCGTGGGCATTTTCCGTACCTACAGTACATCACATGCCAAGACATTGCTATCCGCATCCGCCTCGGCGAATTGCGCTGGCGCCAGCCCTGGAGTTCCCCTTGTCAACCACCAACGCACCTTGGATCCCCATACGAACATCTCCGGACCATGAGCCCCGATGCGTCCATACTGCCCGGCAGCCTGGACATTGTGGATTACCAGGCCAACTCTCGCGTCTTGGATTTGTGGGTGAAATCTGCCCAATCGCAGCTTCTTCGCGAGCTGACGACACAGCCTGAACCTGCGAAACGCGTGTCCAAAGGGACTGTACGTGACCCCTGTACCTGATGATGAGAATCTCTGGCAAGGCATCATCTTCGTACGCAAAGGTGAGAGAGATCCTTGCTCCCGGAAGAGGGCCTCGTTGACCACTCAGACAGGACCATACTCGCCAGGTGCCTTCCGCTTCCAGATCTATTTTCCGGTCCAGTATCCGCATCGCCCGCCTCTGATATCATTCCTGAGTGACATCTTCCATCCATTGATTTCGCCACTCACAACCTATACCTTCAGCAATCAGGACAATGGAGCAGAGACCGTAAGTGCTGGCGATGAAGACCGCCTTTCTCCGGGGTCTTTCAGCCTCCGACATGGGTTCCCTCAATGGTTTCGTCAAGCCTCTCCTATTTCCAAGCCAGGCGATCTCCGCATGAATGAAGAGAAGTTGTCGCCGACCGGCATCAGTCCAGATGGACAGCGGTCCAGTCTGCATTCAGAGCCCGGAGCGGCGAACTTGCCCTGGGACCCGCCACACATCGCCGTGCTGCTCTTCTATCTTCGAGCCGCGCTCTCTTCTGTCGAGTTCCTCGACACTATTCCCCAGGAGGCTGCGGCCAACCCGAGCGCATGGCATGCGTGGAGAACCTTCAGCTCCAAGAGAGAAAACCGATCAAGCTCCATCAGATCCAAGTCTGATGCCGGACAATCAGCAGCGGCATCTCTAAGGCAGCAACCAGGGGGTGCACGAAGCCCCGGTGAGTGGAACTGGGATGGCGTCTGGGAAGACCGAGTGCGAAAGTGCATTCAAGCGTCTCTTTCCGATCAGTCCACCTACAAGAAGACTTCCGGCGCGGAAGATTTAGTGAGACGTCTTGAATATGATGCCCTCTGTTCGAGCTGACCAGGGACAGATCCAATTTTCGAACATTGATCAGGAGACTCTTGAAAGTGCCAAACATTGGAAAGCCGAGGCAGAACTGTGAGCCGAAAAGACTGCCGTCCTGTGAACATGATCATTGTGAGAGTATTGGACGGTCGGCGTCATCGTACCTTCCAAGCGTACCCAGCCTGCTTTCCAGTGTTATACATCCCTACCAAAGACTAGCTCCGACATCGCCGCACAAACTATCAAGAAGTTTGGTACACTGCAGGTAGTCACACAATTCCTATCTCAGCATGCTATTGGAACTGTGCTAACGGGCATCCATCTTTACCGAATTGATCATGGCGTCCAACGCCCTGTACCGACCCAGGTCTAGACGAGGTCGACCTGTCGCATCGCTTAGTAAATGCAGCGATATCACTTTTTCACACGACGCTCTTCATGGGAACGATGTTGAGGGTCCTCTACTACAAGTTCACCAGGCCAGAGCAGGCGGACGACTAAACGACCGATCGCTGGGGTTCGCTTCAGAAGTCTACAAAGAAAATGTGAGGCTGAGGCCAGTCGGCAAAGACGGAAGCCGGACGGCACGGGACGACCTAACAATGCCTCTGACAGTCGACCGATTGCGCCCATTGCCTCGCCTTCCCGCACTGGTCGCTGATGTACCCCAAAACGACGTCGCGTCAGAGGGCGACGGAAGCAAGAGCTCGAAATCCGACCAATCAATGCGCAAGCGAGTCTTTTCCAAGGTCAGGGATGGCGTCCTCAGGCGATCACTCAGTCATGGTAAGCAAATAGACTCGAACGCAAGTGAAAAGGATGCAAATCTCAGCACAACTTCTACTATCAGTAGCGACAGTTGCTCAATGGCCAGTGCAAGGGGCGGCACGAAGAAACCTCCCCGGCCTCGCAGAAATCGATCCGACAAGGGGTTGCGGCTGCGAGCAGCTCGCGATGCCGTTCATCATCAAGCTGGCAGGGGCGCTCAGCTGGCAGCTGACCTATCTGTGGACGATGGGCTTGAGGAAGGCTGCGATACAGTACGTGCAACCGTCAAAGTCCATGCCATCGACGATTGGTCAGCTGTGCATGATTCAAGTGGTATCGAGGATGTACGGTTGTACTTCCGGCGGATCGTCCTGAAGGTCAAGCCCGCAGATGCATACACTGCCGCCATCACCAGTGGACCGCTGTACGTGGACTCGCTCGCCATCGGGGAAGAGTTCGTGGTGAATGTCGAGTTGCGCAAGATACCTGGGGATAGGAGTGTGTTTGGCCCCCACGAAGATCTGTACGATGAGATACAGTCTCTGCTTGGCGAGAACACAATCGGACTGTTCTCTGTCAAGTTGACCTACCTCCACCCCAACTTTGCCTTCGATACTTCGTTGGTCCTGCGAAAGATCTGCATGGTAAAGCTGCAGCAGGGTCAAAGCTGCATCGAGCCGCCGGTGACAGCCGCAGAAGATGAGGTACCAGTGGGGCAAACACAGGCGATGATTCGTCTGCCGGATGCGGAGATGATCCCGCATATGATTCCCCCAACCTCCAAGGGCAGTCAGCAAACGAAACCAGCGTTCAGTGGTCCATCGGACGCGGAGAAAGTCCCGCACGACACTCCTCTGACCTACAAGGGCAGTCAACGAATGGGGACATCGGTTGGCAGTCCAGCAGACGAGGAGAGAATCCCGCATGACACTCCCCCGACCTACAAGGGCAGTCATCAAACCGATCCAACGATGAGTAGTCCATCGGACGCGGAGATAATCCCGCGTGGAACTCGACCGGCCAACAAAGACGGCCAGCGCACCCACGAAGATCCACACTACCCCGATCATGGGACTGATCCTCCCGCAGCAGTCCTTGGGCAGATGACTTGCTCACGCCCTTCTCAAGAGTGTGTGAGTGACGCAGCCCGCGAGGTCTGGCGGCACATTCGGAGGGACAGCAGTCGCAACACATCCGGCTTAGGCCCGGCGAGAGACGGCAAGGTACAGCTGACGCGGCACGAGGCGGGCTTAGTGGTCTCTGCGATGAAGAAGGTGGCGCTTTCGAACAAACGCAGCGTCGACGAAGAGACGTTGCGGGAGTGGGAGGAGGGTTTCTATCTCGCTTCAAGACTCAAGGAGGGTCCACCTGAGTTCGATGTGCCGTGCGGGATCGCGAGCGTGCCGTGGCTTTGAACGGGGGGAGGGAGTCGGTGCCGGTGCCGGTGCCTGGACGGGTCGTGGAAGTAATCCGGAGGCGAACCTTGGTTTTACTGAGGACAGAGGATGTAGCGTCGATCGAGGACATGTGATGGAACGGCAAGGGACCGGGGACGTGGGATGTTAGTGGTTCCCGATGAGATGAGAGGAATGCATCCTCCCTGCACATGGACGGCACATGCTGGTCTTTCGTGAGCTGACCCGATACCGTGGCACGCTATCGTGTGGCTGCCGTCGGGACGACGAGGGCGCGAGAGCGGTCGTCGTCACGTCCCGGTGCGTGTACCTACTGCAAGCGGCCCAGGGAGCTAGACTCGCGCCGCCAATCCGGTCTATTGTTCAGATCAATGGGGGGCATTATTATCCCTCGACGGCAAGGTTGCAAATGCGATGCGACAAAAGGCATATTGGGAGAGTTGCATCGAGTGCTTCTCGATCATACAGTACCTCGACATGGTCCAGGCAGATATATTTCCTTGCTAGCAGGTCCAAGCCTCGCCGACAATGAACGGATGATGATGAACAACTAGTCATGTTGCCCTCCCCTCCCACACCAAGATACCTCCCACTCGTCTCCCCGCCCTCTTCGAAATAGGCCCATCGAGCCAGCTGACGCGCCGCAGAAGACAACACGGGATGCGACCACGCGGCGTGCATACATGCATGCATGCATGCATGCTGCGGATGAACGGCCCCGACATGGCCTGCCGCAGGTCTGCTAGGGCGCGAACAAGCTCGCCGATCGACGGTGGGTCGATAGCGCATGTATGCTGTGTGATGATCTGATTGCTAGTATCGGGGAGGGTTTGTTTGCTGCTACACTACTCAAGCGCCACGGCGCCTGTCCTGTCCGTGCGGAGGTGGCAAGGGTTGAGGGGATGGGGAAAAGTCAGCCGATAGGCGCTTCTGCACTCCCTGGGATGGGACGATATATGATGGTGTTTCTACATGTTTTGTTTGCTGTTCTAGCCACCCTTACCGGCTGGGATCTGACCATCACTGCATACGAGCATCACTGCATACGAGCATCACTGCATATGAGTCCTTCCAGCAAACAAGGAATCTGCTCGTCCATCGACGGGGACACGGGGGCATGCTGGGACAAGACAAGACCAGACCAAAAAGCCGGTTCCAACGACCCTCACTTCTTATTCTCCTTCTTTCCAATGACCTCCAGCCCACCCATCCACGGCCTCAACACGTCCGGCACCACGACGACGCCCCTCTCCTCATCCCATCCCATCTCCAGCACCGCGGCCAACACCCTCGGCACCGCCATGGCCGTCCCATTGACTGTAAAGGGCCAGCTCATGCCCTCTTTCCTCTTGACCCTCGTCCCCAATCTCCTTGTCTGATAGTCCCCACACATACTCAGACTCGTGACCTCGCCCCATCCCTCCTCCCTCTCCCTCCTCCCCGGGAACCACACCTCGATATCAATCTTCCTCTGCGCGCTCGCGCCGAGGTCCATGGCCGGCATCTCCAGCACCCTCGCATGCAGTCCCAACCCCCTTATGACCTCCTTCTGTATCCCCAGCATCTCCTCGAACATGCCCTCCTGCGCCGTCGGACCCGCCCCATCCTCCCCTTCCCCAGTGGCGAAATACCCCGTCTGCTCCGCCCTGTCCGGCGCCGTCCAGGCAAACATCTCCACCTTTGTGAATTCGTGCACCCGGTACAAGCCCTTGGTATCCACGCCCCTCGCCCCGGCCTCGGCGCGATAGCATCGGCTTGCCCCGACGATCTTCAACGGCAGTTCGTCCTCCGCCAGCGTCTTCCCGGCCTGCATCCCCGCGAAGGGGATCTCCGCCGTGCCAGCCAGGACCAGTCCGGGCTTCCCCTCGTCCTTGTCCTTGTCCCCGTTCCCGGTCCCGCTGCCGCTCCCGCTCCCGATGTCGTAGATCTGTGTCTCACCGTTCGTGTCGCGGGGGAGAAAGCCGCATGCCGACGCGATGTGCGCGTAGACGATGCTGGGCGGGGACACGGTCGTCCAGCCCTTGGACCGGGCGATGGAGAGCGCGTACTGGACCAGCGCGTGTTCCAGGGCGACGGCTTCGTTGATGAGGAAGTACCAGCCCCAGCCAGAGGTGGTGGCGCTGGAGGAGAAGTCGAGGAGAGCCAGGTCGATGCCGATCTGGGTGTGGGAACGCCAGGGGCGGGAAGGAGAGGTACTGAGGGGATGGGAGTTGATGTAGTCTAGGACCTTGGGTTCGGAGCCCGACGGGGTGTGCTCGGAGGAGAGGTTGGGGAGCTGCAGGGCTAGGGACTCGATACGGTGCTCGAGGGCGGACTCGGTAGTGGAGATGGCTTCGAGTTGGGATTTGTAAGCTTTGGCTTCGGAGAGCAGAGCGCTGCGAGAGTCGGAATCGGGAGAGGAGGCGGCGTTGGCGAGTTGACGGCGGATGGTATTGGCCTTTTCGCGGATGGTACGGGCGTTGCGTTGGACTTGGGTCCATTCTTGGTGCAGGGCGAAGATATCCCAGGAGTAGCGAGATTGGGGAAGATAGTTCCTGTCTATGCAATTTTGTTCGTAAAGACCAGGTGCTTGTCGAATGTGTTTGATGTCTATGGTGGGCTTCGGGGCGAAAGACGGTCGATGATACTGACGGTGGACATTTTTGGCTTTGGGGCAGCCCCTTGGGACTCCTTGAAGAAGGCGCATGTGATTTGCTGATGATCTCTTGTGGCTTGATGTAAACGAAATGACGGCCTTGTCCTCAGGTAGGATAGAAGAGGTGATGTGCCGACGGGCTGCCAGATACAGCTTGCTCCGTTATATCCACGTGAAGGTTTGATATCAAGCCGAAAGTATTATACAAATGGTATCACTGCTTGCCTTCACGCCCGCTCCGAGTATGATGACTGGAAATACATGGCAATTGAAAAGTACTTCTCGTTTCTATCAATTCTCCAAGATCCGGCGCGCGCCTGTATGAATTAGTGGTATAATGCGCTCTATGTACTCCAAGTGGTAGAAAAGCAGGTCTGCGGCGTTTGCAGCTTCTGATTGGCTGCTGCTGACTCCTCCGCGTGACAGACCGTCCAATGCCTTTGCCTATTTGCCCTTCGCCTCTTCCAGATCTGCGTCAAAGCCTCGAAGAACAAGCAGTCAGAGACTCATATGGTGCTACAACCCACTGGGCACCCCAGGATCATGTCAAGATCTCGACACAAGGCAGCTCGGCCGTCATAGCGAAGCGCCTGCGAAGCGCCATCACCCCTCATGGTCACCAACTTGGATACCTCGCGACAGCTCGTCAGCCAACGCGCACCTTCAGTGTCGTCGCGAGCGTCCAGCTCCCGCCGCAATCGCCAGTCGCGCAGTCACTTCGGAGGAACACCCTCGAGCTCGCAGAACGAGTACCCCTTCTTTGCCCAGACTGGCGATGTCGAGGTGTCCTTGACGACCAGCAATGGACGGAAAGAGCAGCGATACCTTATACACCGACTGATCCTGGCACAGAGCGCGGGCTTCTTCGACGAGGACATTCGGGATGACAACTCCCGCGCTCTCACTGCTTCGGCGTCGGAGCTCCATCAACCTCGGCCTGTTGGACTGCCTCATACCCTGGTAGATGGGCCGCCCCTAGATGCAAAGTCGATAAGCGCAGTGGCAAAACTACCACCAAGTGGCAGACGGAAGCGCTGGCGATACGTCCTTGATTGGGGGAACACCGACGATACGTCCGTCCCTATGCTCGTCCAGCGAAACCCGACTTTCATGGAGGAGTCTGCACCGCCTCCTGTGTCGCGAAATAAACCACCCGTCTCCAACGGTGCCTTCTTCCGGAGCATGGCAAATTTCTCGGCCCTGAATCTCAACCCTCGCCAGGAGAATGAAGTATCAGACCCAGACGATGATGTGCTGCGGGATTACGACAACCTCTTCCGCATCTTTTACAATTACCAGCCTAGTCTTGATGTCGTGAACATCGCCAATGCCTACACAGAGTGTAAAGCTCTGCTGCATCTCGCCGAGATATATGACGCCTTGGAGGTGGTAGGTCCACGGATCGACTACCACCTTTTACGCTTCGGCAATCGGCTTTTCAAACAGATTGCAAAGTACCCACCCAGCTACCTCAAACTAGGGTACCTTGCAAGGAGCAAGGTAATCTTTGCCGAAGCTTTGATCCACGTGGTGGGTCAATGGCCCCAGGCTCGTCCCATGCTCCAAGGTCAGACTGACCCAGCCGTCCTAGACCTTGTCGAGGACAAGGTCGACATACTCGAGGAGACCAAAGCCAAGATTGAAGGGAAGCTGTTTAGACTCAGCTTGAGCACCAGCAGAGGCGAGCGCGTCACGCCAGCAAATGGCTTCCTAGATTGGCTAACCCTCAGTCTGTTCCGTCAATGGCTAGCCGAAAACACCGCACCAGACCCGACGCCGACTCTCCCCTCTGGCAAGGAAACCACCAGACCATCCTCGTCCACACAGCCTGCCACACTTCCAGGCAGTAGGACACATTCCACCACCCGCGATAATCGTATGTCCGCGCCACCAAGCTCCCTCTCTCGCGCTATCGTCCCCGCCTCCACCTCCCGAGCATCCACACAACTGACCCCCAGTTCGATCCAAGCAGGCCGCATCTACCGCCTCCTCGGCGCAAGTAAAGATGCCTACCTCCCCCACGACGAGATAAAGCGCTTCCTAAAGTGCGCCCCGGAAGGGTTATACACCCGTGAGAATCTGCGCAGGATGGAGAAGAAGATGGACGAGATCAAGGCGCAGGCCAAGGACGTGGTGAGGCCCCTGGTCAGAAACTGTCTGGAGTTGGATCTGGTGGCCGCGGGATTGGTGGGGGAGGACAGAGGTCGCGAGGGAAGGCATGGTGGTGGCACGCAGGGATTGGCCGGGTTGGGTTATTTGACTTGTACTAGGGTAGGGGAAGGGGACTTTCCGTGGGAGGAGTAGACTATGGACCGAGGGAAGAGGAAGAGAGGGGCAGGTGGGAATACGAGAGACGACTACTGGTTTGCACAGCGCGATACCCTTTCATTCCGATATGTAGATAGCCATGAATAGCGAGCAAAGTGCAACACTTTAGAATTCCATGAATCAACTGTCGATTGTGAGCCCCGAGTGAGCCTCGAGATCTGCTGCCCTGCTGTCTATGTGAATAGAGCTTGTAGTCATGCTTTTGTCAGTACGAATGTTCTTGGTAAATCCGGTCTGGTCCTGTGATGCCGCCTGCTACTGTAGACTCGAGGAGATCCGCAAATGACCAGCCTTTACATCCATCCTACTGAGGTTTAGATATATATCTGGTACGGAACGAAGATGAATCCCGGAACACGAGTCCGCCATGATGATTGGAGAAAAACGTCAACCGGCGCAACCACCTTGATATCATATGATATTGATAGGTTTCCCTGGCGCCTTATAGTTGACACCCGCCTTCCAGACATACTGCACCTTGTCGACATCGGTCAAGACACTCAGGTCCGAAAGTACGTCACCGTCGACGCCGATAAAGTCGGCATCGTAGCCAGCCTTGATCTGGCCACTTTTCGGCGCTTGGGGTCCCAATGTGTCCGGTCCGTTGGCAGTAGCCATCTCGATGGCGGCGACCGGCGACATTCCGGCCTTTGTAGCGTACAGCAGCTCCAGGGCGTTCCTCCCCTGGGATATGCCGCCTGGTATGCTGACCCCCGTGTCTGTGCCCAGAGCACATTTGACGCCGTACTTGATGGCCAGCTGGTACGCCTTCCAATGCGCCTTTGCCGTGACGAGCAGTTTCCTAGTCTCTATCAGTAGCTGTTTCCCCCCCGAAGCCTGGTGCAGTAGTACTCACTCGTATCCCACCGGGCTGAACATGTCCTTTCCCAACCTCAACCCGTCCTCGATGATCAATCGCGTGGCCACCAAGATCGCCCCCTTGTCCCTCATCAGCTCCGCCGCCTCCTCATCCACATAGCTACCATGCTCGATCGTCCGGACGCCCGCCTTCAAGCACGCCATGATACCCGGTTTCCCATGACAATGCGCCCCGACGACCCTCCTCGCCCGCGCCGCCTCCTCGACCATCGCCTCGATCTCATCCGCCCGAAACTGCTGGTCAATCGGATCGTCCCTCTCGCTCCCCACGCCCCCACTGCCACAGATCTTGATCACCTGCGCCCCGGCCCTGAGCTGCACCCGCACCGCCTTGACGCACTCGGCCACCCCGTCCGCGGTGTAGCACGGCGACCCACGATCCACCGCGTCATGGAACCAGTCGAGGGGCATATCGTGCGCGTCGGCGTGCCCGCCCGTCTGGCTGATGATGCAATTGGCCGAGTAGATGTTTGGGCCCACGAGCGAGCCCTCGGCTATCGCCCGCGCGAGCTGGAGACCGTAGCCGCCCATCTCGCGGACCGAGGTGAAGCCCGCGTTCAGGAGGAGCATGACGTCCCGCGCGGAGCGGGCGCCCGTTAGGACGGGCGAGAGCGCCGACGAGATGATGGACGAAGAGGTCACTCGGTGGATGCCCATGAGGTGCACGTGGCAGTCCCACATGCCGGGCATCAGGGTGCGGACGTGGGTCACGGGGAGGGACGAGGCGAGTTCGTGAGGGAGAGAGGAGGCGGGCCCGACGTGGGTGAAGATGCCATCTTGGATAACCACCGCGGCGTCATGAATTGGGTCACCACGGCCGGGGAGGAGGGTGTCGGCTGTGACGATGAACTTGGTGGGTGTCTTGAGAAGGGCTGTCCGGTCTGAGAGTGGGTTTGTGGTGAGACGGGAGACGTGAGGGAGATGCGCCTGCTGAGATTGGGCTTGGTGCTGGAATTCTAGCAATTGACGCCGGTAGTCAATGGACGGGTCGATGTCGCCAATGTGGGCTGCCTTGCCAGGGTGGCGCGTCATTATGCAGTCTGGTCCTCTCAATGGNGAAGAAGAAGAAGAAGAAGAAGAAGAAGAAGAAGAAGAAGAAGAAGAAGAAGAAGAAGAAGAAGAAGAAGACTCACTCACCTACCTACGCCATTTCGACCATGCATCCTCGTCACCACATTCGCACGGATTGCGGCGCCGCTTTGGTGGGGAAGAGGTTGGTTGATCCTTTGATATCAAGCACCTTCCCCATTCGTCAAGGTTACCACGAAGTGCTCGACTGGTGTCGAGTACAAGGCATGAAAAGCAGCACAGCACACTTATAGCAAAGTCGAAGCATTGTATTAACACCTATCATCGAGTCGTAACCTGCCCTATGCCACCTAGACGCCCTGGTACGCCGCGCTGTATCGCAGGCTCTCACATGATTCACAAAATAGACTGTTTCAGTTGCACAAGATCCCGCTCCTTCATCAAATTACCAGCTGTCCTTCGTCCGCCTCCTCATGAGATGCTACCCGTACTGACCTTCCGGCCCCTGAACCATCCCCAGCCCCCTGTTTCCTGAGCAGGAGGCTGCAACCTCGTTGGCGTATTCGGCTCTCCCGGGCTCGCGCTCGGCCAAAGACTTCCATTTCTCTCGGTCTTGGCTTCCGGGAACACCGGGCCAGGCGACGGCGGGGGCATCTTCTTCACGCCGGGCCTATACCTCGCCAGCTCCGCCGTATGTGCTTCTTCCTGGGCACGGAAGGCCTTCTGCTGTGAGACCATCATGCGCTCCATTTCGTGGAGTTTTTGCGTCCATTGCGCCTCGCGGATTTCTTGTGACTTGCGCAGCTTGTCAACTTGAACCTTCAGCTCGTCACGTTCGTGAATGGCGGTTGCTTCGCGGGTTTTGGCGTTGACGAGTTCGATAAGGAGGGCATCGTCTTGGTTGGATTGGGATGCGTTCTGGGAGTTGGACATGCGGAGAACGTCGCGGGCTTGTAGGGAGGATTGACGGGGTTGGACGGCGGGAGAAGCGCTTGAAATGGCGGGCGAGTCGAACATGGAGGCTTCGGGCCAGTAGTCAATTGATTCGTGAGACGGAGAAGAGCCAGGAGTGTTGTCGATGCTAGACATGTTTGTTGTGGGGTCGCTCTGATGGTTCGCTGTTTCGGCTGCTGGTAGCTGAGTCCTGTGAGAGGTAGTTCCGGCAAGATTGAAGCGCACGGAGTCTCGTCGCTTCTTCCGGACCGTGGAATCCTGATCGGATCCATGAGCTTGATCGAAGAAAGAACCCATCTCAGATTTTGGCGTGCCCGTCGGAGGATTACTATCGGTCTCCAACAAGGTGCAAAGCCGTCCCAGGGATGCTTGCAGCTCTGCATCAGGGGCGGTAGTTCCAAGGTTGTTGAGCGAAACCGATCTAGCAACTGAGCTAATGAGAGTCGATTTCCGATGAAGATCCTTCAGAACGTCGGCAGCGTGCTCGATATCCATCCTCGAAGGCATGGTCTTCCGCCGATCTCGCTTAACGACTTCCTGAACCTGCTCCTTCTGCATGACCAAATCCCGCAACCGGATGACAATCTCGGCCATCGATTCCTTTCTCTTGTGCTCGGTGCGTAGTTGAGCAGCTGTCTCAGCAGCCTCCCTCTGTACCTCAGACAGCGCGAGCAACAGACCCTCTACCTGTTCATGAAGTCCACGGTCCTCTGTCGTGGTCCTTGACGACTTGAATGTCGTTGCAGAGCTGCCACGTTCAGTATTACCGTAGTCAGTATTGGCAGTGCTTGCATGTGAATCGGCGCTCATGAGACTGTCGGCTCCACTGCCGCTACCAACAGAAGAGTCGATGGTGTTGACTGATCGCTTCGACATGGACCGCCGTGGAGCATGGCCGGGCATTTCGAGGAGAGTGGTAGATGAAGGCGATCGAGCAGGTCCCCTGGCAGTGTTTGTACTGGGGGACCTGAAGTGCTCAAAGAATTTGAACCCCGAGAACCCAGAGGTAAAGCCCAGTGCTCTCACTGTATTATCCCGAGACTCCCCAACCGCCTGCTCAGCGAACTGCTTTTCCAATTTGTCCAGCTCCTCCCTCGTTACGACGTTACTCAGCCTCGCGATCTCATCCATCAAGAAGTCAGGCTCGGCAGTGTACGGCTCCCAAAGTCGTCTGCCAAGCAGTAGCTGCAGCACCTCTTCCAGCTCCTTCATGGCCATGATTTTGTGCTCGTTGCTAAGGATCAATGCAAGTGCCACCCGCATCATCGTTTCGTCGGCACCTTCGGCGAAGACCACATCGTAGATCCGGAAAAGAATGTTTAGCGGGCAGCTTGTCGCGAACATGGTCATGAACCACTGAGATAGATAGGCCAGTTCCACTCCAAGTTTGCTGAGGTGATTGAGAAGGTCGGGGGAGATTTGGGCCAAGAAAGTTTTGAGCTGGTAGGTCCGCGAATGAAGACCGGTGAGGGAGACTGAGTAGATTGTCCGAAGGTTGTGGTTTTCCATGAGCCTGGCGATCGATTAGTGATACATAGGGAGCGAAGCGGGGTATACTCACTTGACGAAAACGCAGAAGGCGTCCTTTGTCGGCATATTCAGCAGCAAAGCACCTGCAATGAAAGCCATACCCTGACAATATCCGATCTCGCTATCGTACAAGGAATAGCATTTCAGTACAGTACCGAGAGCCTTTTGGCCTTCGCCATCAGCCTCTCTGAAAAAGTCATGATGTGGAAAGCACCGTGCAAGGTCCTTGTTGATGATGTGTTCGTTTGTTGGTTTCTCATGAAGCAAACGCTCACAGAGACTGTCGAATTCCACTTGAAGAGAAGCGTCCCAAGCGCCCGCCACGCCGGCCCAGACCGCGGACCGAAGGAACTCGGGGACACCCTTGTGGATCATCAAAGGCGTCATGGTCGGCAGAGTGCGTAGCGCCTGCTGGTAATCCCTTGTCACGAGAGCCCAAAAGTCTCCCAGGCTCATACCCAGCGCTTCCTCGGGAATGGTGACCAAGGAGAGCGAGGAACAGACAGTGTCCCTGACCCGATACTCAAAGGAAGCACCAGGTCCAGTATGCGCTCCGACTGCTGCTATGCCAGACTTTGGATCTTTGGCGATGGCTTGATTTTCCATCTCGAGGCGAGCTAGCAGAGCTGCCATATCCGGCTCTTGCAACGACGACTTGGCTCTGACATGATGTGTTCTCGATTGACGATGCTCTTTTGGTTTGGGCGGTGGTAGTTGCGGTACTGCGAACTCCCTTTCTTTACTTTCTGGCTGCGACTGGGACTCGGCGGGTACTGACCCAGCGTCGACTTTGGAGGGCATTAATGAGATTATGTCGTCTTGTAGATCTATGAGGGTTTCGGACTTTGAGAGTCGAGCAACAGCGCCTCCTAGCGGCGTTTGCGGCTCATCGATATCGGAGAGGGAGACACTTATTAGGGAATTGCTATGTTTGTGCGCATCCGCAGCTGGGACGGATGCCTGCTGGACTTCCTCGTCGCCTAACGACACGTCCACAAGCTCTGTGGATATGGCCATGGTTGAGGGTGGGTCCTAGGGGAAAGGTCCGCCTGCGGTCCTCGGGGTCGCAATCGAATACGCTCTCTCGATCGTCTCCAGCGCTGGGTAAAACCAGGTCTTCAGGTGTTTGGATTGGTGTGCATTAGATCTGACATGGAGTAAAGAATGAATGCGCGTGGCAGCAAAAGAGTGAGCTGCCTTGCGAACGGAGAGGGACAAGGGGAAAGGATAGTAACGGTCGCCGTTGAAGGCCGCGGTGTCTATCAACAACGCCTTCGAGGAGGAGGAGAGGGACAAGGACATGCCGTCGCCGATCAGAGGTCAGAAAGGTCAGAGCGGTCCCGTTGGTTAGGGGGTTATATTTGTCTTTGACGCTAGACCCGACGTAGACTAGTGAGACATCCGGTCGTGCACTTCATCATCCCACATCAGCTTCAGTTAATCCACAACTACCACTCTACCACTCTTTCTGCTGCCTGTGACCTCACGCGAGCCCATCTTCGCTGTCTTCGTCGCGTCTGCGATACCTGTATACCCGCAATCTGCTTTCCTTGGAGCTCTCACACCTTCCGATCATCCCGAGTGCCGGTAGGCTCTAGAATGTAGGTGACGGCATGCCACGCTTCCGGCTGTCGAAGATGAGGCGCGCTCTTCTGTACATTCATACCACACGAGCCAAGTGTCACATTGATGCAACTACCAGCTGTTCCACTACCACAGCCACCAGCTCTTGCGCTAATACAACTACCACCTGTCACACTGATATTAGTGCCATCTCCCGTGCATGACAGGAAACTCCCTGGCGTGGTCAGCCTCTGACAGAGTGATCGTGGATGCAGGAGTTTGCGGATCGGTAGAGTCATTCAGAGTTGTGCTCAGCCTAACCATTGAATGGTCTTCTGGGGTTGAAACAAAGATTAAATGAGGCACTTTCATCACTAGGTAGCAAAGCGATGGTGCTAGAACGAGCGCTACTCACCGGTCAATGTGCCCATGCTAGAAAAGCGCTGCGGTGCTCGCCACGTAGGCAATACGATAGATCCTGCGTCATGGCTTCTCTGTCCTCCCGTATGCCCCTCCTGCCTTCTTCCTCAGTTCCAATGCTCGCTTGTAAGGCGGTGCTGTTGGGGGCTGGACGGGGTCAAGCGTTATTCGATCCTTCGGCAGCTGGTATGTAGCATCGGCGTCAAAGGCGCTAAGATCCCCGCAGGCCAGGAAAGGGGCAATCCATCTACTCTGATCGGGATCGCCCTCTTCATCGCTACCTAGCTCGAGCTCGGTGATACCGTCTGCTCGGATAGTGCGAGAGGGCTTCGTTCGCTCCGGCTTCTCATCCTGAGGTCGCTGGAGTTTCCGCCCCGCTCCAAGTGGATTTTCGAGACTGGCTCTGAACCCAGGAGGAGGCTTGAAACCGACACAGACGATAAACGCCTCAACACTACTAGCTCGACTGCTTCGAGGCTTCGCTACCGTGACTGATTGGAAGACGATTTTCATCTGCGCGTACAGAAGATCCACGTCCTTGCCTCGGAAGATCTTTGCAACGAATTTGCCTCCAGGCTTTAGCACGCAGAGAGCGAGGTTGAGAGCAGCCCAGAGCAGCTGGGACTGCACGTATGCATCGAGATCATGCAGACCGGTGACATCGGGCGCCCCGTCCGAGATGACGAGATCGACTGGGTGCTGGGCTTTTGGATTCAATGCATCGTACTCCTCGTCAAGTGCTTTGAGCAGTAGTGGGATGGTGGAAGGGTGCGTGATGTCCGCCTGCAATGTGGTGATGCCTTCCAATGGACTCATGGGCTGGAGATCAATGGCGACAATCCGTACATTCTCCCGTGGCTGGCGTTTCCTCTCCGCTGTCTCCGGTGCACTTGGAGTCGTCTCAGTGCCCTCGTTAAGATGAGCAAGAAGCTGCAATTGCAGCTTCGCGCGCTTGTCCTCCCATGCCGCGCGACCAAGGCTTTCGCCTTTGATCAGAATGCGCGAGAGGACCTGCGACCAAGAGCCCGGTGCCGCGCACAAATCGACAACTCGGGTGACATCCTCGAAAAGATTGAACTCCTCATCCAGCTGCAAGAGCTTGAAGGCAGATCGTGCACGCCATCCTTGCTCCTTGGCAAGACGATAGTATGCGTCTCGTTTGTCTTTTGACGATTTGCCCATGTGGGCAGATAGGTAGGAAGGGGAGATGGGAAAAGAAGGTGGGCGCGGGAAAATTGGTGCGGGAGCTGGCCGGCGGAGTGCTTGCCGAACGCCGACCAAACTCCGTCCCTGATCGTGAAGTTTTGGTTACACACTTCTCTTCAAACGCTATATTGCGGCAGATATCTACGCAACATGGCTTCAGACACGCGAAAGCGGCAACAAGCTATCAAATCCACAATGGCAAGAGCTCCCAAGCGAAGAAAGCTTGATGTTGGCAAGGGAAAGGGCACAGGTCCAGCCAAAACCCCACTGCACAATGTTCGCCTCGAAAATCTACAATGGAACTCCGTGAATATGCCCGACAAGCTTGACGACTATGAAGGCTTTTTCGGCTTGGAAGAGATCGACGACGTTCAAGTTGTTAAGGAAACGAATGGGAAGATCTCTTTTGCTGCTAGCAGTGCGAACCCGGAAGCACCATCAGACAGCAATGCAGCCAACGATGGGGGCGCCGAGGTCGGCGACGAAGGCGACGAGTTCACCGGTTTCAGCGATGGGGAGCCTTCGCCGACCGTTGCTACTGTGCCTTCCACGGGTTCTAAGAATGATAGTGCTAAGACGAAATCCAAGGCCAAGTCAAAGCCGAAGAAGACTACGAAGCCCTCGACAACGGGCAATGTCACCAAAGGAGTCAGGTCTGCATTCGAGACCATGGTGCAAGATGACGATGCCGCAGCCGAGGTCGATGTCTCTGCGTGGAAGGAACTCAAACTATCTCCTGATACGCTTGCCGGACTTTCCAAGCTTGGGTTTTCAAAGCCGACCCCAATTCAAAAAGCTGCTATTCTAGACATTACTGCTGGGATTGATCTTATCGGAAAGGCTAGTACGGGTTCAGGTAAGACTCTCGCGTTTGGCATCCCGATATTTGAAGCCTACTTGGATCGCAAAGCCCAACGTCTCGGCGCACGCGAGAAAGGCACCCTTGCGCCTCTTGCGCTGGTTGTGTCTCCAACAAGAGAATTGGCGCATCAGATCAGTCAGCATCTCATGGATCTCAGCAATGGCTTTCCTGGCGACAAGCCTGTCATCGCCACACTTACGGGAGGCCTGTCTGTCCAGAAGCAGCAAAGGCAACTCAAGAACGCAGACGTTGTCGTGGGTACCCCCGGTCGTCTATGGGAGATCATTAGTGGTGGACATGACTTGATTGCAAGAATGAAACGGGTCCAGTATCTTGTTCTTGACGAGGCAGATAGGCTGCTCAGCCAGGGACATTTCAAAGATCTTGAGGAGTTGCTTAATGCTCTTGATCGTAAGGTGCAGACCGATGCTGTTGATGGCGCCAGCGACGACGGAGAATCTTCTCCAGAGGAGGTGACAGAGAGGCAGACTCTCATATTCTCTGCCACTTTTCAGAAGGATCTGCAGCACAAGTTGGCGCGGAAGCAGAAAGGGCACTTCCAGGTCATGGACAAGAAGGAAAGTATGGAATATCTTCTTCAGCGTCTCAATTTCCGAACGAAGCCAAAGTTCATCGACGTCGATCCCGTACGGCAGATGGCGAGGAATCTCAAGGAAGGTATCGTCGAATGTGGAGCTCAAGAAAAGGATCTCTACCTCTACGCCCTTACTCTGCTACATCACACCTCACGAACCCTCGTCTTCGTCAACAGCATATCCTCCGTCCGCCGAATCGTCCCTTACCTCCAACATCTGAACCTTCCCGCTCTCCCACTACATAGCCAGATGCCGCAAAAAGCCCGCCTCCGCTCAGTAGAGCGCTTCACAGCCCACCCCAATTCCAGCACCAAGACCGCCTCGATCCTCATCGCCACCGATGTCGCCGCCCGCGGTCTTGACATTCCCAACATCGACCTCGTCCTGCATTACCACCTTCCCCGTACCGCAGACATGTATATCCACCGCTCCGGCCGCACCGCCCGCGCAGGCCAGTCCGGCTCCTCGATTCTGCTCTGTTCACCCGACGAAGTGGCCGGTACCCGCCGCCTGATCGCACGAGTCCACGCTTCCGGTGCCGCCACGTCGAACATGAGTCGCAAAGAAGCGGCGGAGCAGGGCTTCATGATCCGTAGTTTGGACATCGATCGTCGGGTCGTGCAGAGATTGAAACCTCGGACCGAGTTGGCGAAACGGATCGCGGATGTGGAGAATGCGAAGGAGAAGAAGAGGAGTGGAGATGAGCTGTTCAAGCAGGCCGCTGAGGACCTGGGGGTGGAGTACGACTCGGAGGAGTTGGAGAGGGAGGCGACGGGGAAGAGGGGTCGGGGAGCAGGGAGGAGGCAGAGGGAGAGGGAGGATCGGGACGTCAGTAAGGATGAAGTTAGGGGGTTGAAGGGGCAATTGAAGGGGTTGTTGGCCCAAAGGGTGAATGTTGGGGTCAGTGAGAGGTATCCTACCAGCGGGACCATTGATATGGACGAGTTATTAAGGGAGGCGGAGAGTGAGGAGAAGAAGGGGGAGTTTTTGGGAAGTGTGAAGGGATTGGAAATGGACTAGCTGCATTCAATCAGAGAATGGGATCTGATACCCGCCAACGCCCATACTTTTGGTTTTGGGGCTATATACAAGAAAATGAATTCGGAGGCGGTCTACGCCTTGCGTGCTTCTTCGAGCGTCAAGTCGTTCAGTCCTCCCTCGTAATCCGAAACGTCATACTCATCCGGATACTTCTCGATGATCTTCCGTATCGCCTCCGTCTGCTCCTCTTGCTCTTCGGTCAATGTCTCGTACACACCGCCGATCATGTTCCTCAGTCCAGGCTTCTTTTCCTTCTCCGCTGCCTTGAACGCCTCGAGGACCTGTTTCCGGATAGCGCTCCTCGCCTCCTTCTCCTTGTCCTCGTTCCAAAGGCCCTTACTCTCCATCCATTTCCTGAGCCGCACGATCGGATTGTCCCTTCTCTTCCAATCCTCCACTTCCACCTTGGCCCGGTATGCGAAGCTATCGTCACTCGTTGAATGATGACTGACGCGGTAACTCATGGCCTCGATCAAAATCGGCTTTCCCCCGTCCTGCAAGCACATTTCCCGGGCCTTGGCCGTCACCTCTCTGACCGCCAGAATATCATTTCCATCCACCCTTATCGTATCGATTCCGTAGCCGACACCACGACTCGCAATCCCGTCCCCGCGATACTGCTCCAGTGTCGGTGTCGAAATCGCATATCCATTGTTTCGGCAGATAAACACCACTGGACACCCTCTTGTGGCGGCGATATTCAGTGCAGCATGGAAGTCCCCCTCGCTCGCCGCCCCTTCTCCAAAGTACGCAACCACACACCTCTTCTCCTCCATCGGGTTCATCGCATTCTGCATCTTGACTGCGTACGCCGCCCCACTAGCCTGCGGCAGTTGCGTCGCGAGCGGACTACTGATGGTATGGATGTTCAGCTCCGCGCTGCCGTAATGCACAGGCATGTTCCTCCCCAGGCCAGGGTCCAGTCGATTGGCGAACAGCTGATTCATAAAGTCGGCGAGACTGAAGCCCCGATGTTGGAAAATGCCCGTCTCGCGATACTGAGCGAAGATGGGATCGCGGGGGGACAAAGCGGACGCGGATCCCACTGCAATACCCTCCTCGCCTGCGCTGACCATGTAGAAACTTATCTTGCCTTGACGTTGGGCGTCGAACATGATCAGGTCCATGATGGAGACGGTCAGCATGTCGGTGTACATCTTCAGGATCTCCGCGTCGGAGATCGGGGGCAGGGAGCGGGACTTGTCGACTGGAAGGCCGTTCTGGTCGAGGATGCGGTAGGTGGGGATTGCGTGGTTCTCGTCCGCGGCGTGGAAGGCCATTTTGGTGGTGAACTTGGAGTTGACAGCGCCGGGGAACTGAACTCTGAGATCGGTTAGTAGGAGACTAGAGGGACGATGTAGAGGTGCTTACCTGTCACTGTTCGGCTTCTGGGACACTGATGACCACCGAGTCTGGACTCTCGCGGCCTGCACCCTCGTGAGCGATTGAGAGAGGCATCGTGACGACGCGAGCTGAAGCCGAGTAGCTACCGTCCGCGCAACCATGATGAGTGTTCTGCAATGTCTTGCAATGTACGTGAAGGAAACGAGGGAGCCCTGTTGTGTGATTTTGGGAGGAGTCCTCGACGAGCGGCTACCTGCGGCTTTGAACTTGCCTGGTGGCATGCGACCCTCGCTCATGCCGTGCTATTGCTACTGACCTTGAGCTTGCAAATGCACGTTTACGCATGTCTACTGATGGCGGCAATGGACGGGCTCGATATCTGGAAGCGAATTCTCGCATGTCAAGTCTACACTGCCTTGTAAGGTCGACAAAATATCAGACACGGGCCCCTTGGGCAGAGCCGCGTCGGGTTTCGTCGTCCGGGACAGACACATACCGACCGCCGACTATATATGCCGACCGCCGCCCGTAAATCCTCCTTCTTTAGCTTGTGTGTGTTCACATAATCACAGGGCGGCGGAACACGATTGGCCCACGGCAAGAGGCTACCTCCTAGAGTTCAGGATGATGCAACTTCGGTGGTAGGCTCTTGGGCATGGCCGACCTTCACATGTCAGGGGCCTCTCGGTGCACGCGAATCGCATTCAAATCTGTTGAGTCTTGACGTTACCTAGGTACAGTATCACATTCTCCCCGAAAGCGTTCTGCTCCTTGACACCGTGCGCTCCTAGCGGTCGCGCCGAACGACCCAATTGTCCGAAATATCCGCGTATAGAGTTACGTACGCAGAAGATTCTTGACCTAAGCTGTCATGCTATAATCTTGATTACTGGCTATACAAAAGTATCATCTCCCGCTGACTTTCGGCTCTTCAATACATTCCGTTGCCAAGCGACAGCTTACTTCCTCCTCCCCATTCTGAGCTTGACACGTATTGACGAGACTCCAACTTCCAGCTCGAGGACCTCTATAGAACTGGGTATCGCTCGAGCAACTGCTGGATCAGTGATAGGCAAACCATCATAGGACTAGAGAGCATCTACAGGAGGTACTCACTACCACACAACGAACACATATCCATGTCGACCCCCATCCCCTCACCTCCGGGACTGCCCTTTGTAGGCAATGTCTTGACCATCGACCCAGAGTACCCCATCGACAGCCTTAGCACACTTGCGGACACGTACGGTCCCATCCTCAAGCTCACAATCCTTGGTCAGGAACGGCTCTTTGTCAACAGCCATCGACTCTTCGAGGAGCTGTGTGACGAGAAGCGCTTCCAAAAGACGGTAGCGGGGCCGCTCGAGCAGATCCGCAATGGCGTCCGGGACGGTCTCTTCACAGCCTACCCAGGAGAACACAACTGGGAGATTGCACACCGCACTTTGATGCCCGCCTTCGGTCCGTTACCTATCAGGTCCATGTTCGACGAGATGCATGACATCGCCTCGCAACTCGTCTTGAAGTGGGCACGATTCGGTGACAAGCAAGACATCGATGTCACCTCAGACTTCACCAGACTGACGCTCGATACCATCGCGCTCTGTGCCATGGGAACACGCTTCAACTCATTCTATCATGAGGAGATGCATCCTTTCGTAGACGCCATGGTCGGCCTGCTTGTTGAGTCTGGCAGGCGGGCAAGGCGACCAAATATCGCTGATCGCTTCCTCCGTGCAGACAGGCAAAGGTACGATCGTGATATCGCATTACTTCAGAAGACAGCCATGGATCTCGTGGAAGCTCGGAGAAGAAATCCAACCGATAAGCCCGATCTCCTCAACGCCATGCTCAACGGACGAGATCCCAAGACAGGAGAAGGTCTAAGCACAGATTCAATTGTCAACAACATGATCACATTCCTCATCGCAGGCCACGAAACGACATCCGGCTTGCTCTCATTCCTCTTTGTTGAGCTTTTGCAAAATCCGGATAGCTACCGCAAGGCACAGAAGGAGGTCGACGAGGTCATTGGGACGGCGCCGGTGACAGTGGAGCACATGACGAAGCTACCATATTTGACCGGCTGTCTGCGGGAGGCACTCCGTCTTCATCCCACTGCACCCGGCTTCAGCGTTTCCCCCTTGCAGGACGAGGTCATTGGCGGCGAATACTTGATCAAGGCCGGTCAACCGATACTGTGCTTTTTGCCGAAGATCCAGACCGATCCTGAAGTGTATGGCGAGGATGCACAAAATTTCAGACCGGAGCGAATGATGGAGGAGAACTTTGTCAAGTTACCAGGGCAAGCATGGAAACCTTTCGGTAACGGCGTTAGGGGATGTATTGGTCGTCCCTTTGCTTGGCAGGAAGCGCTTCTCACAGTAGCCTTGCTCCTTCAGACGTTCGACTTTACCCCAAGCGACCCAAACTATCGGCTTAGAATTCAATCGACCCTAACAATCAAGCCAAAGGACTTCTACATGCATGCGGCCATGAGACGGCCCGAGACGATTAGCACCATGGGATTCGTAGGAGAAGCAGAGCACGCTAAGGAGGCAAAGAAGCAACGCCAAGCTACCGCAACCGAAGGTCCTAAAGAGGACGCTCCAACGCTCATGATCTTCTATGGATCCAATATGGGGACATGCGAATCGCTTGCAAGCTCTCTGGCCTCTGCAGCTTCCTCTCACGGCTTCAACAGTAAGGTGGATATTCTCGACAAGGCGACCAATTCTCTGCCGAAAGACCAGCCGACTGTGATTATCACCGCCAGTTACGAAGGCCAACCGCCAGACAATGCCGGCAGATTCGTCGGATGGTTGGAAGAAGAGAAGACGTCGGTCACAGGTACAAAATACGCCGTATTCGGCTGCGGTAATCGTAGGAAATCGTGATAGCTGGGCGTATGAACTTGGCTAACGAAAGCAGGCGATTGGGTCAGCACGTACCAAAAGATCCCTACGCTCGTCGATGATACCTTAGCAGCCAGAGGAGCAGAAAGGCTAACCGAGCGAGGATTTGCCGATGCAAATGATGGAGAGATCTTCAATGCCTTCGACAAGTGGGCCGACGAGAAATTGTGGCCGGTACTGAAGGAGAAGTACTCGCCGGCCGAAGTCGTCCAGCGAGAAGAAACGGGCTTGAACGTAAAACTCGAAACCACTAGCCGCTCAACGAGGCTTAGGCAAGACTTGCAGCGGGCCATGGTCACCGAGAGTCGTCTCCTCACAGCAGCTGGCAAGCCAAAGAAAAGACACATTGAGCTGCAGCTACCGACCGGTGCATCCTACAAAGCCGGTGACTACCTTGCTGTCCTACCTCACAACCCCATCGACACCGTGCGCAGAGCCATGGCGCGCTTCGCCCTGCCATGGGACGCCACAATTGAACTTGACAGCGATGCCAAAACTACCATACCTACTGGTCGTCCTGTATCAGCGTTTGATGTGCTGTCCGCATTCGTCGAACTTGGACAGCCAGCTACGGTCAAGCAACTTCGAACAGTAGCCGATACTATCCCCGACTCTGCAAAGGCATCAGAGGTCCGCGATCTCGCAGGGCCAAACTTTGGCACCGTCCAAGCTCACAACATCAGCCTCCTCGACATTTTGGAGCAGTATCCCACGGCCACCTTCACACTTGGTCAATTCCTTGCCGCACTGCCAGCCATGCGCACACGCCAGTACAGTATCTCTTCATCACCACTCGCCGATCCCAGCAAAGTCACGCTCACTTACTCCGTGCTCGAAGCCCCTTCGCTGTCGTCACAAGACGCACCGAATGTCTCGACTAGTGCTCCGAAAACCAAGCGCTACCTTGGTGTCTGCTCGACCTACCTAGCCAATCTTCAACAGGGTGACGTGATCCAGGTCGCACTGCGCCCCTCCCACACAGGCTTTCACCTTCCTTTGGACGCCAGCAAACCCATCATCATGGCCTGCGCCGGCACCGGCCTAGCGCCATTCCGAGCTTTCGTCCAGGAACGAGCGATGAAGATCAGAGCCGGGACCAAGCTTGCGCCCGCCTTGCTTTTCTACGGCTGTCGCAGTCCGGACGAAGATGATCTCTACCGGGCAGAGATAGACGCTTGGGAAAAGGAAGGAGCGATGACGGTGTACAGGGCGTACAGCACGAGGAAGGAGCAGAGTGAGGGGTGCGGGTACGTGCAAGACCGGGTATGGAGGGAAAGGGAAGAGGCGGTGAGGCTGTTTAAGGAGGGCGCGGGGCTATATGTCTGTGGTAGCGGGAGGGTGGGGAAGGCTGTCGGGGACGTGATTTCGAAGATCAGGATGGAGAGCAAGGGTGTAGATGAGGAGGAGGCGAGGAAGTGGTTGGAGAAGATCAGAGGGGAGAGGTATTGGGCCGATATCTTTTCGTGATGCTAGTAAGACCTTGATCGATGGCCGCGCGGGGATATATATGGCTTCTTCTGTACGGAACAAAATCATTAATCAGTGACTACCGGACGGCGGCTGACCACGACGTGCACATGACCTACAAGCCCTGACATAAGCAACTCAACCTGGAGTCGACGAGATTGAGGTTGACCGTCGAAGATACAGAACATGCATTCTGAGAAAGGAACATTACGATATCATGGAAACAGACCTGGAAACATGTATCACAGTATGCAGGATCTCATCACGTTCTACATGATGCGTATTTTACATCTTTGTCCAACAGCAGCTAGACCACGGCGCACACTGTCCCGAGTCTGGGGAGATCGATCGAGGCCTCGGAACCCGCCTACACTCTTCTGCTCTACCATGCAGCCACGGCGAACATACCCCCCGCGAGCGCCATAGCAGCAGCAGCAGACCCGACCCCGCTGGTGGGAGCCACGCCCTGACTACCAGAAACACTACTCATCGACGCGCCACCAGCCGACCCCGTTGTCGTCGAGGCAGAAGCGGACCCAGTCGTGCTCATCCCGCTATTGATCCCGTTTCCAGAACCGATCACAGTGGCGCTCGAACCCGAGCTGACGATACCGCCGTTCCCACAATCGATGTTCTTGGCAGTAGCCTGTGCGGAAGTGTAGACCAAGGCCGTGCATCCATTACTGACGGTCGACGAAGCCAGGTACTGCGTGCCCGTGGTCCAGGAGAGGCGGGTGGTGCCGGAGTCGTCGTCGTCGTCGTCGTCGTCCGAGGACGAGGACGAGGACGAGCTGCTGCTGGCAGTGGACGACGCGGTGCCCTGCGTGCTGCTCAGAGAGGCAAAGGGCACGGCATTCCCCGCTGTGCAGGTCGGTTCGGTGTTGCTTGCGATGTTGATCTTGGGGGAGCCCGTGTCGCCCTGGCAGCACACGATTTGGGAGAGATCGCCTGCGTTCTTGCCGCGGATGGTGCCGTCGCAGCAGATGTTGCGGTAGGAGACGGCGCAGCTGGATTGGGCGGCCGTGGAGGCGGCGATGGTGAGGGCGAGGAGGGCGGTGATGGTGGTGGTGGTGGTGGGCATCTTGATAGGGTGAAGAGTAGGGGTTTTGCTGGTATCTGCGCGTAACTCAATTGATTTGACTGTAGTGATCTGATCATCCCTAATGCCTGGCTGCGCCGTCAAGATGTACTTATGCGATACCTTCTATGCTGCCTCTTCCTGCTCAATCTCACGCTCCACCACGACCGATCACGCCATCATCGTCATCATCACCACCACCACTTACGCATTACTTACCAGAGTCCCAGAGCAATCAAACATTGAGCTGGGAAGATTAGGCCCTATAGCGCTTACCGCTGATCCGTATGGTACATGATCGGCAGGGCTGCTGTTGGAAACTCAGGTGAAAGTCCCGCTACGCAAGTAGAAACGTCGTTCCAAAACGGTAATCCGGCTGGGCGACGTCGATCGCGGAGTACCTCTTCGAGCTATCAGGGTATCCCGACAGTGTGGAGGATCAACGACACGTGCAGATCATACCACCAGTCTCGGGAACCCGGGTTAGCTTCTCCTTCGCTTTGCTTGTCTCCGGGTTCCGCAGAAGCTTGTATGTGACGCACCGACTTCGCAACGACATGTCTCAGGCTCACAGTACTCACAATAAGCCACAGGTGATACAATTCAAGATGACGGGTCTTGTCCATACAAGTAGGTATTCCTCTTTCCGTCACTTGATGCTACCAGCTTTTGACCACTAAAACACCCTCGCTATGCAACCAACGTCGCTCATGATACAACCTCACCCGCTGAAATCCAAATGCCCCACTTACAAAGGAAACGCCAGTCCGGCCACCCTCACAGCCCAGTGATACTCCACCAGCCACCTCCCCCTAACCCTGACTGGTCATCCTCCTCCTCCTTCCGTCCCTCGCCGTCCCATCCCTTATTCCGTCTCCCTTTCCACCCCTTTCCCTGATCACAGGACTCATCCTTCCTTCTGTCCCCCCACCCTCCTTGTCAACCACAGTACCCAGCCCCTCCCTGGCCTGCCCTCCGAATCGCTCGCTATGCCTCAACGGCCTCTGTCTTGGCAACCTACTTTTCTGCTGCCCCAATCCGCTCAGACTGCTGTTGCTATTGCTATGCCTGTGTCCACTTATACTCCCTTGTCCATGTACAGCCATAGATCCCATGTTCAATCCTGCTAATTGCGATGTCATGCCCATCATCTCCCCGCTCCCGTCACGGGAAACAGGCCGGTAGGGACTACTCGTTCCTCCAATGCCAAGTGGTCGCGCGCGCAAGTCGCCACCATCGAAGTAGCTGTTGGCTCTACTGGGACCGGCGCGCTCGCTGCTTGGCGTCGGTGGGAGGGAGGAGCTGCTGGGAAGCGTGGGCGTCATGGTGCTGCTACTGCTTCGCCTGAGAGTTCTGCGTACGCCGTCCATGCTGCGTCGGGCGTTGAGCTCGCTGGACTTGATGAGGTCACCCGCCATTTCGCGCACGAGAATGGCCTGGTCGTGTTTTGCAAGATCGGCGATGGCGCTGTAGAGACCATACGAGGTGATCAGGTTGCCGTCCTCGTCGGAAGCATCGCATATTGAGCGGATGATGCGGAGGAGGTTCAAGCGGACGAGAGCTTTCTTGGATTGTAGCTTGTAAACCGTGCGGGAGAATAGTGAGGGATCGGCCATCGAAGCGGCGACGGGTGGTGAAAGGCGAAGCAACTTCTGTAGCGGCTCGAGAAGGTTCTCGAACGAATCGGCCTTGGAATGTAGGAAACAGTCAATGATGGCATTGGAGAATGAGGGCGTGGAGAGAAGATGCTCTTCCACTCTCGCGGTCTCTTCCTGAAGCCTACGATAATTAGCATGAAACAGGTGTGACAGTCGAGCAACTCACCAGATGAAGATAGCATCGAGGGCAGTAACCTGCCAGTACTGATCCGCCAAAAGCGATATATAGAATTGCAGACCCTTGTTCTGCCACAGGATTTTCCGACAAACTTTGCCCGAGTGCGCCATATCGCAGAGGATGGGAAGAGCAAACTCCTTCAACGGGCGATCAGTCTTAACGATCCGCTGCAGTAGAGGGATAACACCGTTCAGTGCCGCGTCCTCTTGTCTCTCCTTGCTCAATCTGCACAGGTTGTACATGATGTTCAAGACCTGGTTGGAGATCTCCCGGAAGTGAGGTAGCTTCATGCTGGCGTTCAATAAATCGGTCAATACTTCAATCGCATTGGAGTTTTGCAGAGGCTCCAGTGTCGACGCTAACATCGACAAGTTCTTCACGAACTTGAGCATTGTGATCTGGTGATTTGGCGACATCCGTCGAAGATCTTTCAGGACCCGTTTGAGTACCATGCGGTCCGCAATGGTCTCCTTGACGTGATTCTCCGCTTGCGAGAAGAGTAGGAAAATGTTGACAATGCGACCCTCTACCAGTTCCGCAAGTTCTCCTTCCTCCTCAAGCACTCTGTTTAGCACCAGGGATAGCGGGTACAGCACATTGCTCCGCGAGAAGATCCTGCAGAAATCGTTCTTAGGTGTCGGACCTTGCAATTCGAAGACTGACCAGATGCCATTGACTCCAATAAGCACCAAATCCCTTTCTGCCTCGTAGTCTTCTTCCAGGAAGTCAACGAGAACGTTGAGCCCGCCGCAGCTGACAAACATCTGTAGAGTCAGGGTGCTGGTCTGGAACATTTGCCGGACGAATGCAGCAGCTTCCAATCGAATATCACTACTATAGCGTTTCTGTGCAAATCTTGTAACAATCGGAATGCCACCGACGAAGCAGAGGTTTTCCTGGATCTCCACGTTGTCCAACAAGAGCATGTTGACGATTTTGAGAAGTCGCAGGACCGTATCTGGACGCTTGCAGGCCTCTAGGATTTCCAAGATGGGCAGCATACCATGCGAGGAAACAATGACAGACTTGACATCCGGCGATTCGTACAGGACCTGCATGAGCTGGTCTGTCACATCGGCCAGGTAGTCCTCACCCTGCGTGACCTTTAGATTGCCAACAAGCCCCTCCACGAGGGTGCATAGCCGGGCATGCTTGTCACGCGCGATGTTCGTCTCCAGATCCAGCTCATCAAAAGACTCCTCTAGTTGCGCAAATGGATCATCATCGTCCTCTTCATCGCCGAGCCAGGAATTGGTCGATAGCTTCGAATTCAGCATCATGAGCGTACCTCGCTCGGATGAGCTGTCATGGTCGGACTGGGCTGGTTTCGGGCTGTCCTCTTCCTTGCCAAAGATGTCTGAGAAGTCTTCATCCCGTGCGCCCTCGGCATACTTTTGAATCTCCACTTGCGAGTCCGATCGCTTGACCGTGGAAGACTCAGTCGTTTGTACAGACGACCGCCGTATGCTCCCAGTGGGTCTTGTCGCCGATCGTGGCATGCTGTGAAGGTCTGATGGATGAAAGAGCCGTGGCGAGAAAGACTCTTCTTTTTGAGATTGCAAGGAAGCAAGCTTCCTCTGGAATGCCATGTCGTCCGCGGCAATTAGATCTGAGTAGTCTTCCACGGAACGCTCACGGAACAAAGATGGCTGTCGAACTGGTGCAGGCGGTGGTCTAATCTTGGGTAATGACTGTTTCTTCGCAGGCCGGAGGATCTGTGTCCTTGGCTGTGAGTCGCGAGACGTCTTTCGCCTGTAGCCAGTGGCACTGCTGGATCCTACCCGGGTGTAGGGTCCAGGTATCTCCTCCTTCATGTCTGAAGCCTTTGCAGACGGCGGGAAGAATGGCCTTACCGTTTGCAAAGTGTCACCGGGTGCGAGTTCCATCGAGCTTTTCACTGTTAGGTCGCCCTCAAAGTTTTCGTCCCAATTGTCTTCAGCAGTAATCTCATGATTTGCATAGGCTTTGAGCTTCGCTGACGAAAACTTTCCTGCAAAGTTGTCGTGCGGCTTCATGTGTGGAAGCTTGAGAGCGCTGGTAGTAATCGGGGTTGCAAAGTCATCATCCCAGTTGTCATTTGACTGGTCTTCCGGCGATTGGAAGAGCTTGGTGTTTGAGCGCTGACCCAGCTTCTCCAGGTCTAGCGAACCTTTCGCCGCAGCCGGGGTCTGAAGGCCAGGCTCTCGCCGCTGTGGAGTTGGACTGAGAGCAGCTGGTCTGGGGGCGCGCCTGAAGCTGTTGTTGGGCGACTTCAATGCCTCATTCCATTCCTGAACACTTTTCACGGCTTCGTCATATTTGGTGGGCTTCTTGACCACCGCATCAGATCTCCTGGCGCTTACGATCCATGGATGCTTGAGTAGTTTCTTTGCAGACACTCGCAAATTTGGATCCTTCTGGAAACATTGCATCAAGAAATCTCGGACAACCTGAGTAGATTAGCGCAGTGAGCGGGGCAGGCTTGACAACACATACTGGCGAAGCTCCCTCAGGGAGAGGAGGATGGTCATCATTGACGATTCGGAATAGGGCCGGCATGGGTTGCAATTTGTGGTAGGGAGGCTTTCCGTCCAGGAGTTCGATCACGGTACATCCAAGACTCCAAATATCAGATGCGGTAGTGGCCCCTGATAGCTCTATCACCTCGGGGGCCATCCAATAGGGAGTTCCGACGACGCTACTCTCGTGTAGTCCGTCTTTCTTCGCCGCAACACCAAAATCAGCCAATTTGACAAGGCCTTCCTTGGTAGTGAGGATGTTGGCGCCTTTGATATCTCGATGAATGACGCCTTGGTCGTGCAGGTATAAGAGCCCGTGTAATACCTGTGACATGTATAAAGCGACTAGATTCTCGGGGAACTTTCCAAAGTTCTTGCAGATGGAATGGAGTGAGCCATTTTCGCAGTACCTGGAGGTGTGTCAGCCATTGTCGTTCTACTCGTCATCCATGTACGAACTCAAGGATGATGTACAGCGATTCCGAGGACTTGACGAAGCCGTTATATTTGACAATGTTAGGGTGCTGCGAATAGTCAGCGAAGCCCCTCGTGATTCATGTGAATCTTACATTGAGGTTCTTCAAGAGGTCAATCTCCAATTGCAAAGATGTATCCGCCCCCTTGGGTAGGTCTGCAAGCTTGATTTGCTTGACGGCGACCGTCTCTCCAGTGCCCCAGTTCAGGGCACGGTAGACGCTTCCAAAGGCACCCTTTCCAAGACAATCTCCCAGTTGCTGTGTGCATGTCAGCTCGCGAACGACTGAAAAGGAATCCGTCATTTGAATTCAGACGAGTCTGTCTGTATTCCTTGCCGATATCTGCTCCTTGGCCGTGGCCTCATGGGCAGCCCCAGATACCCTGACTCGGCTTCAAGTATGCCCCACCATTACAAGACATCAAACGAGAAAAAGTACACATACATAGTCTTTCAGTCCCGCGACTTCACCAGCAGCTCGCTGTGCGGCACCATCTTTGCTTGGGGGTTTCTCCTTCCTTGCGCCTTGATCGCCATGTTTGCCCTCGTGACTCGAGATCTTTGCCAGCTGCTCTCGCCCATCATGCCTTGACGGCCGAGTTGTAGTTCTGGTATTCACGGACAAGTCCGTTGTGCTATGCCTACTCTTCACATGCTCGGTCTTGCCGTTGGTAGGAGGCGCCCTCGTCGAGGCGGGCATCGCGGGGTGAGGAGTGGAGGTTTAGGGAGGATTGAGGGTATCGAATTGACGATCGCAGGCCACCTCCGCCCATAGCTTGAATTGTCCTATGGAAAGGTGCTCGACGGATCGTGTCGACACCCTTGTGTTCCAAGCGAATAACGTCCTGAGGGCGGGAGGAGTCAGCCGTCAGCGTCGTGGACCTTTATGGCCCTTGCCCAAGCCTGAATGGTCAATGTCTGTGGCAGCAGCTGTGCTCACGCTGCTCGTCGATAGTCATGAGAATTCGTTCCGTTGAGAGTGCTTTCTGGCCAGGTAGAAGGAAGAAGGATCTTTGGTGCCCGACATGTTCGAGAAACCTGGTTGCGGCGGCGCGTCTCGCGGACCTGCGAACCGCATCTTGAACCCTCGGATCTGAGTGAGACATGCAGGAAGCCGTCTTGCTGAACAACAGGGTCATTCTACGTACGACTTCAAGATTAATTTGCAACAAGGGAAATGCATTCATGCATGGAGTCTCTTGTGGCATTACGATTGTCTTGCTGACTATTCTGTTCCCACGTTTCTGCTATGTTTCATCTCGAGCTTTTGGTCATCAACAGTCGTCTAGTCTACAAGCCTATCGCTGGAAACATCTCTGTCAGAGATCCAGTGCCTTCTTCGCCATCTGCAGTGCGCCCTCAAAGGTCTTGTTGCCTCCAATAAAGCCGCTGGCGTGCACAAAGACACAGCCAGAAACGCCAGAGATTTTATCGAGCTCCTCGTCTCTGACGCCCCTCCAGTCCGCTGGGAGGGCCTTGCGGTTCTCGAATCCTCCATTCTCGATACCTACAGCCCTGATCCTCCACTTGCCTGCCCACTCACCCTCGGGAAAGAGGACGTAGAGGACCTGTCCCTCTACATCTTGCTCCTTCTCTAGTGCGTAAAGGTGATCGGCCCAAGGCATGCTTTCGGGAATGACAAGTATCTTCCCGCTCTGGTCATACTGTGTCCGCTTGTCGAAAGCGTCCTTGACGTTGGAGCGTGCTGGCAGCCAAGCTTGGGACTTGTCCATGAGCTCGCTCAAAAATTGCTCTCCGACAAAGTGGCTGGCCTTGAGAAATCGCTCATCCTCTTCGGCTTGTTTCTGTTCGGGCGTCTTTTCAGCCGCCTGGACCGCTGCGGCTGTCGCAACAGCATCAGCAGGTATCTGTCCATCCGCTGATACCGAGTCCTTGGCAAGGAACGCCGGCGCTGCGTTCGCGTAGTTGATCCTGTTCACCACGCTTGCGATGCTGAACCCCCGATCCGAGAACTTCTTCTCCAATCCAGCTTTGCGAAGATCTGCGGGATCGTAAACGGACACACCATTGTCATTCGCATCGAAAGCTTCGACGAAATCATCGTAAAGCTTCTCGTACAAGAGGGCCACATCTGCATCATCCTTGCCGAGTCCGGTGCACTGCGAAATGATGTCCTTCCCATAGTGCATGTAGACAAGACCAGCAGATGAAAGCTTTGTCGAATGAGCCGGAAAGACTGCGTTGAACTCGCGTTGGTGATGGTCGTATCTCTTCACGCTATCGTCATATACGCCTCCGACATCTACCACGGTGTGGCATTCTTGGAGCTTTTCGGGATCGCGGGTCCGAACGAGTGAGCTGTTGCTATAGTCCGGTAGTAGTCTCAGAAGATAGACCGCCAAAGCCTCATCTGCGTGAAAGTGGCCATTGTGAGTGCCAATCAGGGGTCCGGTCATCTTCACACGTTTTGCGGTCTGCATGAAGATTGGTCTGGTGATATGTGCGAATTTTCCCACCACACCTTTTGAAAGCATACAATTGAGTCCCGTCACGTCTTGTCCAAATCGACACGGTGATCCTCTCTAATGTCGTTGGGAGTGACAATCGACGATACAGTGACCAAGCAGTGGTTAGCATGTGAGAAAGTCTAATATGGCAAGCGCAGACCCTTGTTCTTGGCGCGGCTCTGGCCCTTTCGAAGGATTGGCCGGCGGTCAATCTCCACAAATTTGGGTGAGAGGAAACTTGGTCACGCTTGGGTCGATTCCACATGCGACATCACACGGGCTGCCTTCTCCCATCTCCCAGGATCAAGATTGAATCGACGGGCTACTACATCCTGACGTATCTGCTCCAGTGCCCGTCACGCCCTAGCTCTTTTCTCTTCCTGCACCGCATGGACGACCTCAGCACATGATTCACGCGACCAACGCGCCAAAGTCACTCGAAGCACCACCCTGACGCCCAGAATTCAAACATGAGATTGATAAGGTAGCGAGGAAGTTTTGCGAAGAAAGAAGCAGGCCAAAAGCATATTTTCACGGTTCCGGCGGCAATCTGATCGGACAACGTAAAGCTCCTGGCGAGCTGCAGCCTGGATGTGGTTCTTCTTCAGAGCCCTTGGTGCAGTTGCGTTCCTCTTCACCATCATCTTCTCAATACCGCTGGCTTTCGACGTTGGCGGACGAACATGTGGACTCGCATTCTCGTTAGCTCTGAGCTCCTTCTATTTCCTCTTCTCGGTGTTTAAGATCGCAACGCCCCCGGAATCTCGGTTGAGGGGTTTCACTCACGTCGTGTCGGTGGTCCAATGGCTCGTCATACCGTCACTTATGATATGGAGTCTCAACAAGTTCTCGGTCGATGGAGAGAATGCCGGGGGCTGGGTCGAAAGAACATTCGGCGGGAAAAGAGCACAGTTCGACTCGGTGTACGATTGGGTGTTTGGCAGCGGAGGTCTCATGGAGTCGGCGACCATTGGCGCATGGGATTCGCTGTTGCGATACTCGACACCAATCTTCCAGCTGAGTGAAGGCTTTTGCAGTCTGCTTGTGGTCCAGGCTGTGGGCAAAATCTCCAAGTACCTTGTGAACCAGGAGCAGGGAGATGCTTGGATGGTGAGTAGCCTCCCGTACCTGGCAAGGTCATATCGTTTACTGACTATCAATCAGATCAGTCTCATGATCACTTCAGCATCGATCATATCCAGCTCGGTCTATTTCTTATGGAGGATCACGCAATTCCCTGAAATTGACAACGTTGATGCCATCCTTATCGGCGTGGCCATCACTTGCGCATTCTTCCTATGTACTTGGGGGATTGGCAGTGGTCGAGGCAATCCAGCAGAAAGCTCTCTCCTGGTCAGTCCAACTACTTTCAATGCGACATCGGAATTACTGACAATACCAGTTTGCCTACATCACGCTCTGCATCTACCAAATCTTCACCGACTACAAGCCAGCCGCTGGCAGCCCTGCTGCAGCTCCTGCACCCGAGCCCAACTTTCCGCCTCTACCTCCAATCATTATGGCTTCCTACACAACCCTCCTACAAGCGCTGTCCACTTTGCCCTCCACGATTCACTCGGCCTTCAACTTCCTGGTTGCCGCAATCATGACCATCACGCCCTCGGTCATTATCTCGCTCGCGTATCGGATCTTTGTCATGTATGCTGCTGCGCGAATCATCCCTGCGATACGAGAGTTTGGGGCACAGGCACTCTCTCGAGAACCTTCGTTGGACGACAGCGATGGGGTTGGAAGAGTGGTGGGCCTTCTCAGCTGCTTTAGTCCGAGCATACTCATCGCTGTGTATACGAGTCTCCTCATGCAACACTTCGCGTCCAATTCAGCAGACCACCCCGGAGAGTGGTGGACGAACCAAGGAGGGGATGCAGGTAGCAACGTGTGGCGGTGGCTGAACCTTGCCGCAACTATGAGCCTCTACGCCATCGAGCTGTATTTGGGGAAAGATCAGGACGACATGACCCACTGGAAGATCGATTAGGGTCGTCGAGATGATATAGAAATCCAGGGCTTGCTGAAGCCCAAAGATTTGTGAAAGCCACCTGGCATGCTGCCATCGCATCAGGATCGTGTCTCTCGCACCAGCCGACGGGATCGCACATTACCACAGGCACAATCATGGACACGAATAAGTCATTGACTGATGCGCAGACGCACAATAGCATGTGCCCGCCATGTCGAGCAGATGTTCGTTTGCACGGTTGGCCAAAGTGTCTACAGGAGTCGGAGGGACCAATATAGGCCGTGTTGATATACCCCGAGTACATAGCGCTCGACCATGACAGCATCTCCCATGATGAAGCACTCATCAATACGATCGGAAGGTCCATGTATCTCTGCGCTTTAGGTTGTCTTATCGTTCAGTGGTCACGCGAGCGTTTGGACGCGTGAGCATTAGTGACATGCTTGCATTCTAGCAGTCATGCACATGTCAAAGGAAGGCGACGCAACCTTGGCCTCAAATAGCCTTCCAATTACCACCTGGAGTGTGTTCATCATGCATTTGCATTAATTTTAATTGATTTGCACCTCCCATGTTCCTGCAGCGCCGATCTCACAAACAGAATTGATGATCGCTTTCCACGTCACCGGACGTAATTCCCTAAAAGGTAATGCTCATACCATGCGCCTTCGCCTGAGCAAATCCCAAGATCCTCCAAACTGTTCTTACAAGCACATTCTCAAGGGAATCGTCGTCGAAAAAATTCCATCATGGCAGAGACACATCATTTCGATGCGAAGAGCATCTACGACTTCAAGGACTACGTAGCGGTAGTGACAGGCGGGGGTGATTAACAATGATATCGAGAACCTAGTACGCCTCGCTCATCATCTCAGGGACCGGCATTGGCTTGATGATTACACAAGCACTTGCGGCCAATGGTAGAGAAGAATCCGTTCTTTCCAGCTTCAGCTGTGGCTGACCTTGTCCCAGGGGCGAAAGTCTATATCACCGGAAGACGTAAGGCAAGACTAACGCCTGGAGAACCAATGCTTACGTTGTCTAGGTTCGGAGGCGATTGGTAATGCTGCAGAGAGTCATGACCCTCATCAGCGTGGCCAAATCATTCCGTATGCCATACCGCGAATCCCTTTCGGTGTGTCCAAGCTAATATCGATAGCCTGACCACTACGGACGTCACCAGCAAGGATGAGCTCGAAAAGTGCGTGCAAGACCTGCAGAAGCGTGAGAAGTACATCAACTTGTTAGGTTAGCATTCGATCCCAGGAAAGCTCCGTCCGCCTCCTAACCCTTGATAGTTGCCAACGCCGGTGCTTCCAGCCCAAAAGCTGTCCCAGAGCATGACGATGCCGGGAAATTGAAAGACACGCTGTGGAACGGCGAGTCGGTCGAGGATTGGGACGATACCTTCCGCACCAACGTTACTTCCGTCTACTTTACCACTGTCGCCTTCTTACCCCTATTGCAGGCGGGTATGAAGCCAACAGGACCGCTCGATCGCTTTGGTCCATCTGTCATCGTCACATCTAGCATGTCGGGCATCATGCGGCACGCCCAAGGCCACTTCGCGTACAACGCTAGTAAGGCAGGCACTATACACCTCACCAAGCTCATGAGCGCAGAATTCCAGAAGGCGGGTATCAGGGTGAATTCGATTGCACCAGGGTACTTCCCGTCGGAGATGACCACCAAGACTAGCGACGAGCGACAGAAGAGCAATCTTGAGCCCGGTAAAGTCGCAGAGAAGGGACATGTGCCGGCAGAGCGAGGCGGATCCGAATTGGAAATGGGAATGACGGCCATGTTCATAGCAAGAAACCACTATCTGAATGGTCAGATTATCGTGGTCGATGGCGGAGTCCTGAACGTGGTGGGCGGGGCATAGCTGGTAGCATGAGGGTCGACAATGACGAGGATCGGAAGGTGTAGCGGCAATTCCTTCAGGCTCACGGCCATATAAGCTATAGAATAACGATATGCAACTTAAAGCGCCATGAATTATAGGGACAGGACCAAGATTGAAACCTGGTGGTCGATCACGTGTGTTGGTGATTCGTGTGGCTTGCCATGTGTGGCGTCGATCTCGCACCTCGCGTCCCAGTGATCCTTCGTCGCGTCACACCAGGCTTCAGTCGACCAGCTTCCCGAATTCGCCTCACGTCTTGTCAACCATTCTCACCACCGAGTGAGATGCGTCGCCATGCCTGCGTCAGTCCATCGACTGCCACGTCCATACACCAGCTAACATTCCCAGCCCATCTGACATCAAGCGCATAGCGCACGCCATCGACAATCCCTTCGACACCCCACTCCCGCGAATCAGCGAGTACACCGCGACCGAAATCGCGACGCTCCAAGCGCGCCTGGACAAACAACTAGGACCCGAATACATCTCGAACCGCTCTGGGAACGGCGGGGGCAAAGTACACTACATCGCCGGGGAGAAAGTCATAAACCTCGCGAACGAAGTCTTCGGGTTCAATGGATGGAGCTCGTCGATACAAAACGTGCAGGTCGACTTTGTAGACGAGAACCCGCATTCCGGAAAGGTGGATCTGGGATTGTCGGTCATTGTGCGTGTCACGCTCAAGGATGGCACGTTCCATGAGGATATCGGATATGGACGGATCGAGAATTGTAAAGGCAAGGGAATAGCATTCGAGAAGGCCAAGAAGGAGGGGGCGACGGATGGGTTGAAGAGAGCGTTGAGGAATTTTGGAAAGGTGTTGGGAAACTGTCTTTACGATAAGGATTACTTGCAGAAGGTGTCGAAAATGAAGGTGCCGCAGGGAAGATGGAGTGAGAAGGATTTGTATCGACATGAAGCGTATATGCCATTGAAAGAAGATGTATCGGCGGAGCAGGATGCGGCGGCTGCGGCGAGGTCAAGGATGAAGAGCGATCGGTCGGCAGTGACAAGGGCGACGGAGCGAAGTACCGAGTATGGGGAGGACGAGTTTGGAGGAAATCTGTTTGATGAGATGGAGATGGACTTTTCGCATACGGATGAGGTCCAGCTGGATAACTCTACCGCTGAAGACGACAAGGCAGCTAACAACGGTCAACAAACACCTCTGCGAGCCCCGAGCAATCCGATGCATGGTCCCCAAGCCAGCGCTCGTCCCACAGGTCAACCACAATCCTCCAAAGGCTCGGTGCCTTCAGTCCAAGGTGGCAATGATAGCATGCGGCCACCTCAGGCAATGCAAGCCAATGGACAGCGACCGCAACCGCAGACGAACAGACCTCAGGGCCAGACAGGATCCAACGCAGCCCCTCCACGATTGCCTCCACAACCCGGAGTTAATGCTCAACCACAAGATACCCTAGAGCTCCCGCCCCCTGGAGGCCCCGTTGGCTTTGTAGCCGGTCGTGGTCTCATGGACAAGTCTCTCAAACCTTTCGATCCACTTGCAGAGTCGCCCTCGATCCGACGTACAGCAGGTGTTGATCTCTCCAAATCCGCGCCAGTCAAGAGAACCGACATCGGACAGTCGGGCCCTCCCGAGACGAACGCACCCGGCCCATCAGACAAAGCGGCTGGGTTCGTACCTCCACGAACCAACTTTGTCAACCCCGCGGGAGATATGAGTCGCAAGGTTGGCATGCCTATGGCCCCGCAAAGTCCGATGATGAACAGAAGTGCATACAAGCCGCCCAGCGTGAAGCGACCAGCGCCTTCAGATGCCGCCAGTCGCCCACCCTTGACCGAGACTACGAACGTACCAGCACGGACCGACGCACCCAGCGATTCGAAGAAGCCCAAGATGGATTTACCGCCACAAGCTGCAGTGGAGGCTACGAAGACATAGCGCGTCCCCACGACTCGACGTGCGAACTGTGCATCTTTGGCGTTCGGGACTTCCTAGCTAGGAAAGAAGCATGGATAGCGTAGACTGCGCGCATTGTTTGGCTAACGAGTAGATGATACCACAAATCGATATTGATGTTCACTTGAGAGATTTTGGGAGTGTGAAGTCCTCCATGTTGCCGCCTGTATTGCGTTTGGGCTGTGTCTGTCCAGCTTCCTGGGTATCAACCGCTTTGCCAGGTTGGGGGTCGCCCACAATGCTGGCAATGATCTTCGCCTTGGCCTCTGCGCGCTTCAGGCGGTCGTCAAAGTCAGACACTGCTTCCTCGGTGTTCTGCGTATCCAACGACTCGACCTCGGTCAGGGCTTCGAGAGTAGCGATGTGCTTCTGCAAACGATCGGTGTGCTGAATTGGTGGCAGACTAGCCGCCGAGTCCTGGATACTGGCATCGGCCTGCGGCTCTTTCTTCGATTGCAGCATCCTAGCAGTCCACATGGAGCATTGCCCGGCCAGGGCGCCCATCGCGGCAAATTTCTCGAAGCCCTTTTCCATGCCGAAAAGTCGCCCCTCGATTCGTCCGGCTTTGGCGCCATCTGCGACTCCGAGGGCGTGACCTTCTTTGTAGTATTGTTCTTCGAGGCTGAGCAGCTCATCGAATGGGTCATCGTTGTTGGGGCCCGCCATGCTCACAGTCACAAGAGCTCAGAAATGTGCTAGGAAATATGGTCTGAGAGGGGGCTACAGGGGATTCGTGGGCGAGGTTCGGCGTTTGACCCCGCCAACGCCGATGTTCGCGACCGGAGCTGTGACACATTTCTCGATATCAAGATCCTGCTTCACCGCATCTCGATTGACGACCAGACCAACGATCTTGACTGTCCTCGCAATCTGTATCGCCATCGTAGGATCCAGGGCCACACTTCTGCCGAATCGAAACTGTCCGGCGGAAGCTCTACAGTCATGAATATCAACGAGGAACGGAAGGAGATATTGCCCGAGCCCGGGAAGAAGAACATACTGGTCACATCTGCTCTGCCGTATGTGAACAATGTCCCGCATCTGGGTAACATCATCGGAAGTGTGTTGTCAGCGGATGTCTTCTCGAGGTAAGCACTTGAAGACACAGCACCTTCATCTGCGTTCCTGACTCATCCAACAGATATTGCAAAGCACGAGGATACCCTACCTTGTTCGTTTGCGGAACCGACGAGTACGGCACAGCTACGGAGACGAAAGCCATAGAAGAGAAACTCACACCGCAGGAGCTATGCGACAAGTACCACAAGCTCCACGCAGAAGTGTACGAGTGGTTCGAGATCGGCTTTGACATCTTCGGCCGGACCCCGACACAGCAGCAGACCGACATCGCGCAAGACATCTTCCTGAAGCTACACAAGAACGGATATCTAGAGGAGCGAACAACAACACAGCCATACTGCACACAGCATAACGCTTTTCTGGCGGATCGATTTGTGGAGGGCACGTGCCCTCTATGCCAATATGAAGATGCGAGAGGAGACCAGTGTGACAAATGTGGGCATCTGCTAGACCCTCTTGAGTTGATCAACCCAAGATGCAAGCTGGACGGAGCGAAGCCAGAGCCACGGGAAACCAAACATGTGTTTCTTCTGCTCGACAAGCTTGAGGCGCAAGTAAAGGAGTGGTCAGGCGGGAGTAGCAAGAAAGGAGCATGGTCATCCAATGGCATCAACATCACAGAGTCTTGGCTGAACGAGGGTCTCAAGCCGCGAGGTATCACTAGAGATCTCAAATGGGGCACTGCAGTACCATTGCCTGGCTATGAGGACAAAGTGCTTTACGTCTGGTTTGACGCTTGCATCGGATACGTCAGCATCACAGCGAACTACACTACGCAATGGGAAAGGTGGTGGCGAGATCCGGACAACGTCAACCTTTATCAGTTCATGGGCAAAGATAATGTTCCCTTCCACACCGTCGTTTTCCCGTCATCTCAAATCGGGACCAACGATAAATGGACTATGCTCCACCATCTCTCCACGACAGAGTACCTCAATTATGAGAAGGGCAAGTTCTCCAAGTCCCGCGGCATTGGTGTGTTCGGCTCGTCAGCCAAAGACACCGGTATCCCGGCCGACGTATGGCGATATTACCTCCTCTCCCACCGTCCCGAAACCTCTGATTCTGAATTCGAATGGGATGGCTTCATCGCAGCTAATAACAACGAGCTCCTCAAGAACTTTGGCAATTTCGTCAACCGCGTCATCAAGTTCGTCAACAGCGCGAACTATAACAGCGTCGTACCAGACTACACAAAAGACCCGGATAGCGACGGGCAACTCGCCCAACACCGCAAAGAAGTCAATGAGACCCTCAAAAAATACACCGAAGAAATGGAAGCCGTCAAACTCCGCCAGGGTCTCCAGACAGCCCTCTACCTGTCCTACCTCGGCAATCGTCTCCTCCAACACAACAAACTTGACAACGCCCTCGCCAAAGAACAACCAGACCGCTGCGCCGCCGTCGTCGGCCTCGCGCTCAACCACGTCCATCTCCTTGCTTCCGTCTGGGCGCCCTACATGCCCGCCACTGCCCGCGCGATCCTCCAACAACTTAATCAGGAAGTCCTTTTCATACCCGAGACGTGGGCCGGGGACAGCATCAAGCCGGGCCACAAGATCGGGACCGCGGCGTACCTGTTCAGTCAGATCCCGGCGGCCAAGGAGAAGGAGTGGAGGGAGATGTTTGGCGGGGAGGAGCTGAAGAAGGCCAAGGCGGAGAAGGAGGCCAAGGCGGCTGCCAGGAAGGCGGAGAAGGCGGCCAAGAAGGCGAAGAAGGCGGAGGCCGAGGGCAAGGGTGAGGGGGTCGAGAGTGGGGAGAAGGGTGGAAAGGAGGGCGTGAGCAAGGGAGCGGGGACGGCGGTTGAGGAAGTGGAAAAGGGGGTCGGGCAAGTGTCACTACAGTCTTCTTAGGGACGAGGAATGGTGTACCGCGGATCGGGTACGGTGGAGGGGCTGAAGTGCCCTGTTGAAAGTAACAGAGGAGGGGGGTTTGGCGCTTGTACGCACCTCAACGAGCGTTTGTTGCAAGACTGGCGTTTTCGCGTTTCTGGAACGGTGACATGAAGATGACGAGATAGACATGCTGAAAATTGCGTAAATTTATGTAGATCAGAGAAGGGTATGGAGGATGTACGTCCGGAACTGAACATTGTACTGTGTGACTGTGTGCATTGTTAACGTGTGGTGTAAAGTCGTAGCCATACAAGGTATGCGTGTCTGAGTCCGCTAGTGCTTCTCTGTTCCTCGCCAAATCATCTCAGGGGATCTCGTCGATGCTCTTGACATTAATCTCCTTGCGCCCATTCAGTTCTCTCCGCAGCTTGCTGCTCGCCGGATACACCACCCTCCTCAACCTATTCGGTCCTCCGAGAGGCTGCAGACTTTTCAAACCATGCCAGGGATCGACTCTCATATGATCCTCCCAGAACGCCTTTCTCTCGAAATCGAAGCTATCCTGCTTCGGGATCTTGAGGGTGGCGACCGTCTGCCACGGATACTTCTCCGGATCCCAGACTTTGCCGGCGTATTCGACGGGCTGGTCGTCTAGGTTCTCGAGAAACTGGACTTGGAAGAGGTATTCGGCGTCGTGGTCACGGTGGAAGGCTTGGAGCCAGCGGTGCAAGATGTCATCGCCGTGTTCGGGTCGGACGGTCTCTTCGAAGAGCTTGCGCTGTGTGTCAGTCGAAGGAACGAGGCAGTATTTGATGACGTAGTCGCCAAAGCGGTATGCCGTCTGACTGTATTGACGTGTGGAGGACAAATGCGTGTTGCGGACCTGGTCTCGGCCTTTTTGGAGGTCGGTGTCCTTGCGAGCTTCGAGATGCTTGTATAATTCGGCTTTGTCCCCGCCGTACTTGATGCGGAGATCAATGATCTCTCTAGTGACTTTCGCAGTGGCGAGGTCCAGGGCGGGAGTACTGTTAAACTCGATGTCTTGGGTAGGAAAGTCCTTGCCAGCGTCGAACATGTCGCCGTGGACATTGAAGAGCTTGATGGCGAATCCCCGTGGGTTAGGAATGCGATCGTCAAGACCAGGATCACCGGGCTCGGTACTATAGCGGCAGACGGCTGGGAAAGTGCCAGGTTGGGCAAAAAGCTCGGTCTGGCGGAGGTGTTTGGGAAGGTTGTCGGCCACTACGAATTCCCCTTTGACGACGCCCTGGGTTCGAGCGTGCGTTCCACCATAGGCATGGCGAGTCTTGTTGTAGTGCGTGCGCTGGATGAGATTGATCTGCTCAGCGACGGCATTGATGTCCTGATCTTCGTTCGGCGGGATGACCTCTACGCCTTGAGCGTCCCAGCGGATGTAGTTCCGTGATGTCATGTCCGAAACCTTGGAGTCAGTGGTGCTATCCTTTGGGCCAGCCGGCAGCACAGAGAAGCTGGCAGAGTTGTCGACTGCGGCAGCGGCCATGGTTGTATGCTTGTGTCGTGTCAAGGATTAGAGAGATGGTAGGAAGGTGGAGGGCGATGCGGGGATATAAAAGAGATCAGAGCTCCCTACCTTGAACCTACTGAGATAAACTCCAAAACTTTTGTGTGGTGATTCTAGCCACCACTGGAAGGGTGTTGGCAAGTGGTCTAGAAGCTCGATACCCCTCTCGCTGATGTCGTCAATGGTGGGCCATGGCAAATCCACGAGCCTGGTTGGCCGTCGATCTGCAACTCCATCGGTCGGACGGAGGGGTCATGCCAGTCTCAACCAAGGTACCGCGCATCAGCCTCTTAAAGTCGTTATACGAAGCGCAACCAAGTGTCGCGGTCGTGATGGCGATCGAGCTGAACCTGATTCGCTCGGAGCAAGAGAGGGATCGACTTCTCTCCCGTCGGAGCAGCCCGCGCCAAATCGTGGGGAAGAGCCGCAATGGCCGACTCGGACCTTGTGTGGCTCCAAACATATGAAACCTAAGCTACAGGTGGTCAGATTGTTCAAACTATCGTGTCGTTTGCTTCTTTGGAACGGCTAGATTCTGTGTAACTCGAGCAAAGCCACCATGACTCCTAATGCAGATGCCGAGAGTTCATCAAAGTCAGGTCGGTGTCCTCTTCCTCCAGGTCGCCAATGCGGCCAACCGAGATGCAACACGGGCTGACGCGTTCACGCAGCGACGTCCAAAAAGAAGCGGAAGAACAAGAAGAAGGGATCGGATAAAATTGCGGGTACGGATGAGCCTTCCAACACTCCCGGCACGGCCAATGGTCAGATCGATGAGGAGGACGGCGAAGATGAGGGAGAAGAGGAGAACGGAGAGGTCTACAGGGCGGGTACTCTCCAATCGAGCGATGCGTCGTTTCCATCCTGACAGCTTCCTCCAGAACGCATCTCTGGCGGCACCAAACGTTGCGGAGATGCCTGCAGACAGTACGAAAGAGTTGCCCCTAAGGAATGGTGACCATGCGGAACCCCACCCGCCCGCAGACGATATCACCTCCAGACTCGATGCGGCCGAGAAAGAGCGAGATACCTTGCGAGCTGAAGTTGCGCAACTGCGGAAATCACTAGAAGGCATACAAAGTAAGCATGACGAAGAGCTGGTGACATTACGAGAGGAAAAGGAGGAAGCAGAGGCCGCAAAGGAGAAGGCAGCTTCTCAGTACCAGAGTCTGTTGGGGAGAGTAAACACTATTAAATCGCAGCTTGGAGAGCGATTGAAGGCGGATGCTGTAGGTTCCCCATCCGAGATTTTGACCCTGCTCCGCTAACGACAACAAAGGAAGAGCTGGCGCAAGCTCGCACTCAATTAGAAGACTTGGAATCGAAGAATCTCGAGCTTCGGAAAGCGCAAGATGATAAGCAACACACGATCACAGGACTACAGAACGAATTGAGTTCTCGGAAAAGCGAGATTGACTCGTTACGAAGCAGGTCGAATTTATCCACTACAAATTGGTCGAAAGAGAGGGATGATCTAAATTCGCAATTGGCATATGCAAAAGAGGAGTTTGAGAATGCGAAGCAAGCAATGCAGGATTGGGAAGTGCTGGCCATGGAGGAGCGATCATTGCGAGAATCGCTGGGCGAAAAGGTTGGCGAGCTGGAGGACCAGGTCATGTCGCACCGAGAAGCCCACGAGAGAACGATCAATGAGCGAGACGTTCTCAACAATACAGTGGAAGGTTTGCAGCGAGCTCTCCAGGAAATACAAGAGGGTGGGTAACCTCACATTGTTCACCGAGATCGACGTGCTAACTATCCCAGCGCGGAAACGAGAGCTCCGCGAGACGGTTGAAGCATCGCAGGCCCAACTGAACACACTGAAGAAGCAGGCCGATGAAGCCGTGAAGCAAGCCTCTGAAGCTGCTGAACAGCTCGAGACTACCAAAAAAGAGCTGGAACGAGCATTGCCATTCGAAAAAGAGGTGAAGGAGAAGAACCTCTTGATTGGAAAGCTACGACACGAGGCCGTGATATTGAATGATCATTTAACAAAGGCACTGCGTTTCCTCAAGCGAGGCAAGCCCGAGGACAATGTCGACCGGCAGATTGTCACGAACCACTTCCTGCACTTCTTGGCCCTCGACAGAAGCGACCCTAAGAAGTTCCAAATCTTGCAGCTCATCTCAGCGCTTCTAGGCTGGAACGATGGTATGTTGCAACGCCTGCTTTCCCACGTACCAAACTGATCTCGTCGCAGAGCAACGCGAGCAAGCGGGCCTGTCACGTCCGGGTGCCACGAATGCAGCGCTACGGGTACCGCTATCACCCTTCAGACGTACTCCGAGTACGCCATCGCTGTCCACGGACATGTTGGGCAACTCCACGGGACAGAGCAGAGAGTCGTTGGCGGAGCTGTGGTCGGACTTTTTGGAAAGAGAGGCAGAAACTGGTGGAGGTAGTAAAGTAACCAGTCGGAGGGGAAGTATTGCGGCTAGCCAAAGAAGCGCAAGTGTGACGAGTCCTCCGCTCAAGGGGGAGCAGTCGGGCGCGGGAATCAGGGGCCAACCATCCGTACGTGAGGAGACTTGACTGAATATGAACTTTGGCACCTCTGGAGCGTAGTCCAACTCCACATATCAAGCCTCTTTCTTGTCACCGACGGCCACGTTGTCTTGCCTATTGTGATCAATGTGCCTTGCCTATTGTGATCATCGATCGATACATCGCGCGACTCAAGAAGTCGGAGAGTGGCCGTGGGAATATTTTACAGGTAACGGTTTCCTCTGAAGGTTGCTCGCGCAGTCGAAAAGGGCAGGATCGCATACACTGGCTCGAGACAGGAAAGTAACAAGCAATCAGGCATGACATACACTTTCGCTTCACCTGGGGAGAGGGCCAACATCAAAGTATAGGTAATAGAAATTAAAATAGTTTCGTGACCCAACTCGACGAGTTGTACTGCAGTATAATATACAAAAGTTCAGACCCTCACGGCCGTGACATCATCACCAATAACATCTGTCCTTTTTCTCTCCAGACACGCCCAACATCTACGCCAACTGGCCCCTGACAGCACCAGGCACAGCCAGACTGGAGTGCACATCGGCGAAGAAGGCGCCGGGGTTGGCCTCGATGCGGCTGACGGTGAAACCATTACCGCTGTCCTGACCATCTGTACCATTGATACCAGTCCTGAACGGACCCTGAGCACAACCAATGCTCCTCCTCATACCGCCGCCAATGTCGACTGGGTTGGGGAAGGCGATGCGGGGAGGACCCGAGGCGCCGCGGGCGGCCTCGTGGATGTGCGTGGCAGTCAAGGCCGGGGAGGAAAAGTCGCCGCTGAAGTTGTAGAGTGTGATGTTATAGCAAACGACGTTCTCGGCCGAGTTGAAGGCCAGGCGGTAGAGACCTGATGCGCCCGCGAGACCGCCGGTCGGGGTAGTGCCGTTCACGACCTGGTCGGGGGTGGCTTTTACTTCGTAGTAGGAGGTGAAGACGAAGGGAGAACCAATGGTGGGCATGCTAACTGGTGGAGCATTGCTGCCTCCGGTGGCGGGTGGGTAGGAGGGTAGGTTCTCGCCGGTGCCAGGAGGGTACTTGGGCAGGTTGGCGCCAGTACCCTCTGGGTAGGCGATCTTGGTCCAATCGATGGAGCCCCAGCCGCCTTTGGGGGTGTAGTCGATCTTGTCGGTGGGTAACGCAGCGGAGACAGCGGCCAATGAGGCAACAGCGGCGGTGGTAGTGAATTTCATGTTGGACTGATGGGTCGATGTGGTTATGGAGTTATGTTGTAAGAGTGAAATTATCGGTAGTGTAGGTATTTATCTCGGGGAGTGAATGGCAGACTGTTTATTGTGGATGGAATGCAGAATAAATGGGGCTCTCACCCTATACTTATAAACATGATCGTAGGCGGATATGCACCGTCATCGGGCAAGCGCCATCTGCCATCTGCGCTGCGCTGCTCCTGCTTCGCCCATCCGCAGTCCCAAGAAGCCTTCTACCGTTCGACGTCAGCGAGAAAGATGTGTGAGGTGCCCGTGGTAAAGACCAAGTGACGCCAAGCCATGAAGCTTAGGTTGCATGTGGGAGATCAATCCTTGGATGTCTGACAAAACGGGCATGATGCCCTCTCTGAGGCGCTCGAAGAGTAAAGTGTATGCTCGAATAGGGCACAATGGCTGATCTCTCCCTGTCTTGGGTGTCGAGGGGAGGCTCGGCATTGGACGTCCTGCCAGGGTTCTGGTCGTGACAGGGCCCCGGATCTGCCGTCGAACAGGCCATGTGGTTGTCCCGCTTGATGTACGAGTCGGTGAATGAGTCTATTCGGGGCTCTCATGTCGTGAGTGGCTACTTCAATCCAGAGTCAACCGCTGTGCAACAAGTGAGACATCAAAATGCCCAGCATTGGCAATCCGGACGCTTCGAATCCGATGACCGCCGTCCTCTTTCTCCCGCAAGAGCACAGTCTGTATACGGGCTGCCAAGAGCAGTCAGCACCCTACAAGGAGGTCGCTCTTGGTCATGACGCTCGCCTGAGATCAAGGGAGGTAGTGCGGAAGTTGAACTCGCCGGCTTGGCGGGCTGGCCGTTGGCTGCGGAGATTGAGGCGGTGCTTTACCACTCCAATTCGTGACAGATGCCTCATTCCAAATCTTCTTTCTCGTCCGTTAGTGCACAATAGGGTAGACAGACAGACAGTATAGCAGCATGCCAACACCTGATGGCTGCCTTTTATTAGCAACAATCCTTTGATGGTACTCGCACAACGTCCGGAGGGAGGTGTTGAGGCGTCGTCATGTCGCTAGTCTGACCCAGGGATTCTCCTGCTGTCACGAGAGCGTTCAATCCGTTTTTGCCATGCCGTATAGAATTCGCATTAGTATGGATATGCCGTCTTCTTGCTCTTTACGTTGTACTACCGCTGGTCCAGCTTTGTCAGCACGACGACGAGAGGTGACGTCACTCGTGAGCTCTCTTGATGCTCTGGCACCTCGAACCATGTAGTGCGGGAGTTCATCTGATCCTGAATCGCTAGGGTCACGTGAGACTTGAGTTGAGTCACGCCCTCGACCTACACTACCTTCAAACCAGGTATGCCTAGAAGAAGCAAGCGCAACCGCAACCACACCGACAGTGATGAGAAGACAGCACAGGATGACACTACGGCGGACCTCACAAAGTCCGTTCTTGGTGGTTTGAAGGGCGGCCGGCGACTCGATGGCAGTGAAGATAAGCAACAAGGGACCACGACGTTCAAAGTCCCCTTCAACGACAAGTTCATCATCTGCCAGAAATATCACGGACCCTCCGCCGACGAGAATGCCTCCCTGATCTTCACTCATGGAGCTGGTGGCGGAATCGCGAACCCGGCCACTGTTGAATTTGCCAAAGGGTTTGCTTCTGCCAAATCAGCACTTTGCTTTCAGGGCACAATGAATCTGAAGAACAGAGTAAAGTGCTTCACAGCTGTGCTTGACGAGCACAAGGCTGCTATGGCGCTAGGCGGCCGATCCATGGGCGCCAGAGCGGCTACTATCACTGCAACAGATCATGCGGACACCGTGAGCACACTGATACTCGTCTCTTTCCCGTTGACGAGCGAGCGTGGAGGTGAGTCGAGGGAGGACATCCTGCTGAATATTCCCGGAAGCATCGATGTGCTCTTCATCACTGGCGACGGCGACAAAATGTGCAACATGGTTAATCTATCGCGTGTCAGACGCCAAATGAAGGCTAGATCGTGGTCTGTGGTGATCCGAGGGGCTGATCACTCCATGAGCTTGAAGGACAAGCGTGGGGTGGCAGCTATGAGAGCGAAGACGGGTCAGATAGCAGCAGAGTGGTTGCAAGACCGGCCAGAGAGGACTGAGGTGATCGTCAGCTGGGATGCTGAGACATCTGAGATTGAGGTTGGCGAGTGGCAGGGAGGACTTGGACGGGCAAGACTGTCGAAGAAGGATGCCGACGATAACCCTGAGGAAAGTGAGCCGGAGAAGCCGCAGGCGCGAAAGCGTCAAAAGAAGCGGGCCTAAGACCCAGCTCGGTCGGCATACGACTCCCTCGACCTCCTCATTCAGCCCTTGCCACCTAGGACGGGAAACGTCCTGCGATCTCCAGGAAGCTGTTCAAGCTCTTCTGCGCGGTCCAGCACATCGGGGGGACCTCTTGGGCCACTGGGATTTGAACCTTGCATACAATGACATGCTGCCAGCACACAAGATTGAACCTCACAGGCTCGGAATCCGGCAAGAGGCAGCACTAATGCTGTGCGACATGATCGAGGACCTGAAGGAAGCTGCCTCTCAGAGGAGGGTGTGAAACCACTGCAGCTAAGGCTAGGGTGCGGGGAATAGCGTCTCTCACGCCTCGATGGCGTACGTGATAGCGGGCGGCCTTTGTGCGTTTCTGCGGCGCCTTCGGGGGGGCAATCAAGCGAGGAAGAGTAGACCGGCGGTGGTGGTCCAGCGATGGTGGCGGGGACTATTGACACCAAGCCAAGTCATTTCGCGAGGCAGCGCTGGTGGGTTGCCAAAAACTACCGAACCCAATGCCTCTCTCCTTTGAACCTCTCACCCAGTGGAAGCTCGAGCAGGTGATATACGAGTCCCGCGATCAGCATTGACGATCCTCACACCTTGTCTTGCAAAGCTGCGCTATTATCAGCCTGCGGTATTTCTATGATATGCACACGTCCGCGTCTCCACACTTGTGAAAGCACTATCGCGTATCTCACACATGAAATGAAAGCGTGGGCATGATGGCTGCACACCAAGGCTGGGGTAATCAAGGACTTTCGGATCAACCACGGCTGGGCGCTGTGGTGTGCTTGCGCGCCCTGGCAAGTTGAAGGCGGCTTTTGGCGCGCTACATCAGCGTGGGGGCGCGATAGAGTAGAGGAAATGAAGAATTGAGGTTGAAGCCGTCCGAGCTCCGCAAATCCCACGCTGTGCCTGGAGCTTTTCGAGTCGTGTCCTTTTCGCTTCAGAAATTGGGTTCGAGGGCTCGAGCCCTGTCAACGAAACAGGTACAAGGTAACCTCTGGTAAGCTAGCATCGTCGATGGTGAGATGATTGTACTGTAGGTACCTCCAGGGTCGTCAAAACCCCCAAGCCGAAGCAGGGACAGGCACGGCACATCGGCATCGGTTCGACAAGACAGGCCAGCTCTGCTGACTAGCAGAGTGCAGTACTTGCACTGGTGAAGCAAGTCTTACCACCTTTGCTATCAAAGTGGCGGACCACTCTCCGTGCCAGGCAACGTTGGCATCAGGACCGGGAATGTAAATTTCCCTAGGAAAATATACCACGACCTGACTGCCGCTCCATTGCTCCGCCACATTCCGACCAATCGTCTGAACCGAACAGACCTACTTCGACCTGTCCCACTCGAAGGGCTAGCCATAGGCTACCACTCGCATCTACCAGGGATTCAAATCCGAGCCGTCGAGGTCGTGAGGCTGACCTCCTTGGCGCACTCGACCCTTCTCCACCACCCACACGTGAGAGGCGGAATACCCTGACAAGACATATGCGGATGGTAGACCTCGCTGTTGAAAGACCTGCTCGACCGTATCTATCCTGCATATCCGGCGGCATTCGCCTTCGCGTGGAGACGCGCGGCAGGAGAAAACCACAAGACCTCTGTGTCTGGTGCTCCGAATGCTTCGAGAACAGCTCACCTCTTGGCAGCGCAGTCCGGATGGTCGGGTTGTAAGCAGGGCTTGATACCCCAAGAACATCTGTCGGCCGTTGCGGGTGGGCTGATGCCCATCAATGTGTCCATCTGAAGGGGGTACGAGTATGGCTGAGAAGGCTCTATGCAACCATTGACCGGTGGATGGGATGGCCCTCGGTGTCATGGCTGTTCAGAAGACCGTCAGACCCGCTGCCGGGTCATTCCAATGCCATGTCGAGCGTCCACAGCGCATTCTCGCACATGGAGGCGCGAAGTCATAACAATACGCTGGCTAGATGGGTAAGGTATCTGGTCGCTTGTGTCGACGGAACCATCCGGTTCTGGTCGAAGAAGGCTGACTCAGTGGAGATGATTGAGAGGTCCTACTCGTCGGTATGAAGTTCCCAGGGTCATATGCCTATCTCGTGAACAATGTCCGCGTACTGACGCCCAACCCTGTGTGTGTGGCCACGGGTGTAGTAGATGTGAGGGTTAGGGTTGTGAGACTGTAGAGGAGACGTTACTCGAGTGGTCGCCACTTACTCGGGTTGTTACCACGTTTAGGAGCTCGCCGCCATTGGCTTTGGTGGACGACATTGGCGGGTTCACATGACTGTCGCTGTTATTCACCCTCGCTCCATACTCGGAACATTTGTTGTTGCTCATGCAATTACGAGCAAATGTGGGTGAAAGCGGTGGTGACTACCAAGGGCACGACATGCAAACGACAACTAGAGGGAAGTGGCGTCACCGTGGACCTTGACAGTACGATGGAGCTCCAGCTGGCCACAGAACGGGTCAGACTTGCAATTCAGAGCAAGCGACCAGGCGAGGGCAGTGCGGGAGAGAAGCTCACGCATTGAATGGGCACCGGCTCCTGAGGTCCGCCGCCGCCGGACGGTGCCGAACGGACGCAGTGGCGGACAGGAATGTCGGAATTCCGTGATGAGCAGCAAACAGGGTGGATGCGAGGCACAAACCCAGCTGAATGGCACAGCTTCAAGGAACGCAGTAACTCACAGGTAAGGTATGCACCCAAGAGACAAGGATGTCGACGGCTGGCTGCAGAAGAGTCTCCCGCAAATAATGACGATTCGAACAACCTCGAACGGGGCTTGGAAGCCAGACTCCTTGAGGTCGCTGCTGCGCACAGTCGACGGGCCATTGCTCGAACCCCCTCCCCATCCTTCCCCCCCTCCCCCGAGCTTGTCGATCTTGAAGATGTTGAGAGTCAGGCATACACCAGGACGCAAAACAACGATAACAGCATGTCCCTCCTCCGCGAAGAAGCTTGCATATGCCAACCCACGCCAGGCTATCGATCATTCCTGTGATAACGAAACATTCCCCAATTTTCGAAACAGTACAGGAGTGGGGAAGAGCGCTCTAGCGGTCCCACTAGCATCGTCACGACTTTGCCGGGGGGCGACTTTGCTGGGAGGAGGGGGGCTCGCCCACTCTCGTCACAGATTCCTTCTCTCCAGTAACGTTACTGTATAGTGTACAGACCTCGCACCTTTCCCGTCCAGGTAAGCGGGTGATCATGGCCCCCCCAACCGAGACATGTTTTCCCATGACCCTCGATGACAAGAGGGCAACATACGCAATCTGGAGCCTGTCCGTCCGCGTCCATCCAGTCGATTATTGATAATGATGGCCAGCCAGGCGGGTGCTGAGGGAAATTGCGTAAGAGCCTCATGATCATCAGCTGTGGTTCGAGCAAGGATGGGCAGGAGTTCGTTTGCTCGTCTGAGGGGGCGGAGGGACCAGCAAGTGGACTCTGCAGGCATTTATCGATGCATAAGCTCAAGCGTTACTGGAGTTGCTTGCCAAATCGCTCGCCACGGACCACGCGGTCATCCAAGCTGACGATCCATCGACATTTCCATCCGGAGAAGTCCATGGCGTCCTTTTTGGAGTTGTCATGTCAGGCTGAGGTACACTCTGCTGGTGGTGGTCGTCGTCGTCGTCGTCGTCGCTGGGAGGGAGAGCCATCAGTGGAAGCCATCAGTCGCTGAAGATGATCCTCCTTGGACCCCAATGAGTAGCTGGGGCGAGTCCCCCTTGGCCTCACGTCGGGCATTGAACACAAGAGGCGTTCTCGAGACCAATCCCGGACAAAGGAGCTTGTGTCGAAACCTCGCGCTTCGGATCGCCCCCACAGAATGGCTGATCAATGGGTGTTTGGCCCGAGTCAGACTAACGACCCGAAGTGAAGGACTAATGCACGCTGGGACCCTCTCTGCCCCGAGCCTCTTGCGCAAGAACTCGCCATTTCACCAACCATCCCACGCAAAAGTCATCACACAGGCGCCTTCCCGTGGGCCCACTCTCTCGCTCTCCAGCAATAATGCAGGTAAGCCACCCTGCCTGACTCCGTCCATCGAGCCCGAGAAAGAGCTGTGGTGTGGGCAGTCAGGTCCCTCCTTACCCACCATGCCGCGATCCTAGCTCTTCATTCGCCCATAGGCCTGCATTCCAGTGCAGGCAGCTAGGCAGGCAGCTAAGCAGGTTTCCATTTCCTACCCTCCCTTGCGTGGCCGTCTCCACTTTTCTTCATCATATACATGCTCTCTTCCAAGCCTGATATTGTGCCATCCAGCAGCTCACTTCTTCGAGAGGTCACCAGTTCCTCGACTCACCTTGGGTGGTCATCCGGACTGGCAATCATCTTCAGACATTGTATCAGCCATTGCAATCTACGACTCACCATCACGCTCTCCTTGACGAACCTTTTTGCCTTTCTGACGACTGCCTGCTGAGAGGTACTCGCATAACGACATTGATATATACCTTGGCCCTTCTTCTTCCTCCTCCTCCAGCACTACCAATTGAGACATCTTCACTTTACCGCCTACCATCTACCGCCCTCTTGGTTTCTGACGCTACACTCCATCTCACCATGGACTGCTTCCTCGACTTCTGCCTCGGCTGCGACAACCAGGTCACCACAGGCTTCTACTGCTCCGAAGCCTGTCGAATGAGCGACATATCCAAGTCGAGCCACCCGTCCTCCCCCCTCTCCCACCGCAGCGGAGACCACACCTTCATCTTCCCCACCACTACCACCACCACCACCACCGCGACCACCACCTTCTACCAGCCCCCGTCCCGCTACCCTCCTCCGCCCAGCAAATCCTCCAGCTCCTCAGACCTACACCACCCCTCCCACTCGCACAGCAAGTCCCTGCCCCACCGCGTCCTCAGCCCAAGCAGCAGTCGGAGCTCCCTGACTTCGACGGCGTCATCGACATCGACGTCGACGCCCGAGGCAGAGGAACAGACCCGGAAGGAGCTGCAGGGTTACTTCAACGCCTTTGATCGGACGAGAGATCAGAGGCGGAAGTCGTTGCCGGCTTTCAGGCGGGGCGCCGGCTCGGGGAGGTCGTTTGAGGGGCACTAGGTGCATGATCTGTCTGGGCATGTGGGAAGGGTCATATCTGCTGTTTGGGAATCATCGGAAGGGAGGGGTGGCGGGAGGAGGGGACAGAACAAAAGTTTTCATCGTTTTTGTTGGGCAACATTGTTTCGGAGGCGCGCTTTATGAGGGACTGGATGGTTTTGGTTTTGTTTTTTTGTTTTATCTTGAAGGGGAGGGAATGTTTTCCCAATGAACTAGGGTATGGATGTTTGGTTAGGGCCTTTTTCTTTTGCTGCGTCGCTGGGTGTACGGTATCTTCATCGCGATACCCTGTGCGATATCGATAGGTCACGATGGTCTGGTTTGGTTATGTTTGGTTTTCTTTTCCTTTTTGGGGACGAAGAGTCACGCACATGGTACTTGACGAGAGTGTAGGATGAAGCTATGAAGAGCCAAGGAGGTTTTGGTCATGCCATGGCATTTTGCAATGGGGACGCTTGAGGCTCAGGGACTGGCACGAGAAGAGAGTGAACGGGAATCATGACACTGGGCCCGTAAAAAAATTAGGTAGCTCAACTCAATCACAAGACTCGGCATGAAGCTGAGGTCTAACACATATCTTACATATCTTGGGTCTCGTCGTTGTGGACTCGATGGCTGTGATGGCTCGTCCATCCCTTCCGCGTGGGAGGATCGGAAATGTGGTGGCGTGTGTAGTTGTTGGTCGGTGTTCTGTGGGAGCTGATATGCACGACCGACCTGGCCTCGCTGCACGACGGAACAGCACGAGAGAGCGAGCGTGGTGGTCAACCGTCGTTTTGATTTCCTTGCCTCGGCCACGCCCACGAAGGAGATCGTGCATCCACAACGGCGCCCTCGCAGATCTATCTGCCTGTCCAGCCGTCAACCGAGATCTGAAGGAAAAGAGTTTTCACAGGTCCGTTCCCATGATTGGTCGTGGCTACGGACATTTTGTTGTTCTAGATCGACTTGCGGTAAATCTTGGAGGGGGGGGGGGGGGAGAACGAATCAAGGGGGGGAGGGGGGGCGGGCGCGAAGGAGTACCGAGTTACCCGTGCAGTACACAGGAACGGCAGGTAACCTTTGAAGAAGGAGGACACGAGAAATTGTACTGTAAGCGCTGCAGCTGATCAAGCACTGCAACGACAGCAACGACGAAAAAAAGTGGTGGGTGGTCCTTGCTGGTGCAGAAACCATCTCGCTTGCCCGTCCTGCCGAGAAAGGGTTGGGTACTTCGCGGTAGGTCGGGGCGCAGTAACTTACTAAGGTACAGTCAAGGTACAGAGCACTCTTGGACCAGTGCAACATTACTCCATGGCCCTCCGCTCGCTTCTGGTGAGTTGGAGAGCTCGAATAAGAATAAGAATTATAATAAGATTCATAATCCATTAGTACCGATGGTAATGGGAAAAGACCACCCCAAGAAAGGACGAGAGGTGATATCTAATCGCCCGAGATCTCTTGTCTCCACTCATCTGCTCGCGGCAAGTTCCTCTTCCAAGCAGCGACAAGCAATCCACTATGCGCTATCGACTGCTAGCATGATCGACGGCTGGTCATCCGTCACTTTGCAGAGGAGGCCTGTCGCCTTTGACGTACTCGCATCTGGGTTAGAGGACGTGGTGTGAGGTGAAGTGAGGTGTAGTGAAGTGAGGTGTAGTGAAGTGAAATAAAGTGAGATAAAGTGAGGTAAAGTGAAGTCAAGTGAAGTGAAGTCGAAGTCAAGTGGGACCAAGTCAGGTCAAGTGAGAAAGTGAAGTGAAAAGTGATGCGATATAGGTGCAGTCGTGCTCAAGGTGCAGTCATGCAAGGTGCAGTCATGCAAGGTGAGGTGAGGGAGAGTCATCTCTGCCTCGAGCGACAAGGACCAGCAGCGTTCCATGTCATCTCTATTACCCTAGTTGGTCTTGTGGCCATCTGACCAAAAGGGAAAAACCCTTGCATCCTCGGACACTCGCGATGTGGCTTTCATCTTCGATGAGCCACACCATGTCGCCAGACTCGCCAGACTTGAGAAAGAACTGCAGGCCATGACGCCACGATCTGCCCGTCCACGGTGGCTTTTGTGGCGGCGAGTATCCAAGGGTGCTGCTGCACAGGGTAACGATCGTCATGCGCAGCCAGTTTCAGACACTCTCTCAATCTTGTTTCTGCTCCCACATCAAATGACCAACTGTGGCCGACACAATTTGATCGTGCGCTCGCACCCAATTCGCGCAATCTACCACAGCCTTTCCTGCCGCTCCTTCGTAGTAGTGAGGTCACCTGCCTGTGGTCCATCGTGTCGGACGCGCATGATCACTGCTGGCAAGCAGATAAGGGAATGCAAGTGGCCGGTACAATCCTTCACGGGCTCGCATCCGACGCCCGATCAGCCACAAGGGCCTCTTATATTTGACCGCCAAACATGCGGAACATGGAACGGATGGAAATAAGCTGTCTCTGAAAACGCGGTAGGTGCTCGGAGGCGTGGTCTTTGTCCGTCACTACATCGTCATTGCCCGAGTTTCACTGTTGATGCATGCAAACAATACGAACAAGTTTTTTGGGTCGTACCACTGCCATTTAACATGTCCTACTTCCGCATTCCTGCCATCTAATAACCAAAGCATCTCCCTCAAGCAGCAGTAGCAGCAGCAACAGCATCAAGTCCTCACATCACCTCCAACACCACCACCTCATCACCTCATCCATCACCGAGCTCGACTCACCACACCGTAACCATGGGTGCCGTCGTATCTTGTGTAAGTCCTCATGTCCAGAATGTCACCGTCGACAACACCTGACAACAATTGCAGATCCAGGGCGTCCTCCGCTCCATCGGCAACTGCCTCACAGCAATTGTCTCCGGCATTGGCAACATCCTCAAGGCCATCGTCAACGGCATCGTCTCCGTCTTCAACATCATCATCTCCTGCCTCACGTGCGGCAAGGCTGGTCGCCGTCGCACGACAACGACAAGTCGAGTATAAGAAACCCCTTCTTGGGCGAACCGTCGACTCTGAGCTTTTGGACCGTCATCCCATTCATCTCCGACACGATGCAACATCGAAAGGTGTTTCTCTCTGGAGGAAATGCATCGACCACTCAGAGTGGTGATTTGACCCGGACTTTTCCATGGCGCGGCTGTACCGCCAGAACAGGTTTCGATGGTTGCCACCAAGAAGGGGTATCCTTACCCGAGATTCTCATAGTTTTTGCGTCTTAGTAGTCATGCGACTCGTGGAGGAGAGAACCCAAGATACCCAGTCGAAAGTCGGCAAGCGTCCTATTTCGTCTTCCGGACCAGGTCGGCAGGGACAGTGCGGCCGAGGACAGCCACCTCGAACCGCAAGGCCGACGCATGCGATGGAAGCGGTGATACCCTCATTAGATATCGTTCCATTCATGATTTTCTCACCACTCTTGCTCTCGCTTCTCGTGCATGCATTTTGCAAGCCGACGCGCCATGGTGATATCGGACCGAGGGCTACCTCAGCTTACCCCAGCTTACTCCACCATGCTCTCGGCGGCCGTGACAGCAACAGATTGACCCATTTCGCCGAAGCATACAAGCGATAGACAGCTGGTCCTGCTCGGGATACTTGAACATTGCACGCCATCTGTTTTTGCGGATCCTCCAAAGGGCAGACATCACCATGGTCCTCAAGTTGTACGGCTCCGGCTTTGCCTTTGGCCGCGTGCTCCTCGTCATCCTAGAACTGGGTCTCCCATATGAGCACATTCTCGTCGACATTACCAAGCTTGAGCAAAAGTCCCCAGAGCACCTGAAGCTACAACCCTTTGGCAAAGTCCCCGTCTTGGACGACGACGGCTTCGTCATCTTCGAGAGCAAGGCCATCTGTCGATACCTCGTCGGGTAAGCCGCCATCCCTATCCCGTAACGCAAAGCAGCCGACCGGACCGGAGAACTAATATGAGGCTCAGAAAGTACGGTTCCAAGTCTGCCCTGCTACCTCGCGACGACGCCAAAGCCCACGCCAGGTTCGAACAAGCCTGTTCCGTCGAGTACAGCTACTTCGCCCCCGCCTCCGACGGCCTCGGTATCGAGCTTGTGGTCAAGCAGTTTGTCAAGCCTGCCCTGCACGAGACCCAGCCTGTGCTGATTCATTGAGCAGACTATTCAGTCTTGGCGCACCCGATCAAGCGCTGGTCGCCAAATACGAAGCCGATCTCGAATCCGTCCTCGTCTACTATGATGAGCTTCTGTCAACCCAGAGTTACCTGGCTGGAGACGAGCTGACCCTCGTTGATCTCTTCCATCTGCCTAATGCTGGCGGTCTCAAAGACATTGGGTATGGAGAGATGTTCAAGAAGTATCCGCATGTCGATGCCTGGCTTTCGAAGCTGCAGGACCGGGAGACCTGGAAGGAGGCCTCGCTCATTGCAGGGGTGCGTAGGACGTGATCTCGCGTCTCTCGTCTGGACGCTGCAGCTGTACTCCTCAACCCTTCCAGTAGACCGTCCCATCCATGAGTCTGCGAGCTGTGCTAAAGACCGTCGCTTCCTTAACGTTGCCGTCCTGGTCAAAAACCGATCCTACCAGCAATCTGCCGCTGTTGTGCCCCAGCGTGACGCCGTCACTGTCCACGGGCTCGTCGGACACGCAAGCTTGTACGATCGAGCCCTCCAGCTTTGCCGCGGTCGCCAGCGCCAGACCGACAGTGACTGGACAAGCCTTGTGGGGCTGTCCGACACTGATAGCTCGTATGACCAGATCGCAAGCGTCCTCCTCCATGATTGTACCATTGCTCAAAACGTGACGATGCGGCCTCGACACCATAGCAATCTTGGGTATCGACCCAGGCACCTTCTCGCCCGCCTTGACAACCCCCATAGCCACAGCCGCCTGCCTCCTAATCGACTCCAACCTCTCCCTCAACGAAGCATGCTCCTGTATCTCCTCTGCGCTCATCGATCCACTGACCCCAAGATCCTCCGCCCTCACAAACACACACGGATTCCCAACATCCACACACGTCCCCTCCACCCCATCGAGAACATCCCTCACCTTGCCCGTAGGCAACATCCGCCCCGTCTTCGCCCCTCCCGGCTCGAGAAACGCCAACTCGATCCTCGCCCCGGTCCCACTGACGCCCTCGATCCCGAACCGTCCCTCCGCCACCGCCTCCCCGTCCACGACTTCAAACCTCGCCCTGACACGTTTCCCCGTATTCGTATTCCGGATCAGGACCTCCGCCCAACCGTCCTGGGGCCTAGGGACGATGCCCTGATCAACGGCAAACGGGCCCACCGCAGCCGTCATGTTCCCGCAATTACTGCTGAAATCGACCTCCGAGTCCGCCACGCCGACGGCCGCAAAAGTATAGTCGACGTCTGCGCCCGCGCCCGCGCCCGCGCCCCCTTGCGCCGTGGAAGAGCCAACAACGCATACTTTCGACAGCGACGAGATGCCCCCGCCTAGACCATCCAGTTGGCGACCGTGTACGTCCGGCGAGCCGAGCGCGGACAGGAAGATGGCTGGCCACTGGGCCGGGGCGGGGAGGGAGGACCGCTTGAACATTAGTGCGCGAGAGGTCCCGCCGCGGTAGTAGGCGGCTGGGGCGCGGTGTTGTTTCGAGAGACGATATGTGCTGCTGAAGGTCCGGCTTACTGTGTGTAGATGTGGTGAGTCGATGGGACGAAGTGGTCCGCGCAAGGAGAGCGGACGGGCGAGGAGGGTCGCCATGGTCCGTCGGTTTGTCCGATGTGTCATTTAGTGAGGACTAGGTGTCGGGAGAGCAGGTCTCTCGACGCTCTTAGTTTTGTAGTAGACCGCGCGTGGTGAATATCATCATGTTTATGCTATACTTGATGGCGAGATAGTAGTGGTCGGAATCTTCAATGGTCAGGAGGGGCACTGGTCGACTATCCGATGTCGGAAGTCTACAGATCTTAGGTCGACCTCACCTGACGTCGGTCCAATGAACGGTAAAAACATTCGAGACGTCGAGTACAGGCAATTTCCGGCGGTAAGCCCTCAGCCAGGCCATCAGTGCGTTAGATACGAATTGTCGGCAACAGGGCACGAGAAACAGATAAAACATGCAGCATATATATGTATGTATCCTCCAAGTCTATGAACACTCAACTCCTCTCGCATCAATAAAGTCCCTCATTTCTCGTTCCGTGGATTTCTCGTTCCGTGGAACCTCCGCTACATGCCAAAGAGTACCAGTGTTGACTCTAATCCGCTCGCAAATCATTGCTATGCATCCATCGCCGAACGTCGCGAAAAAGGAAACCGTCAAAGGAAGAGCATCGATACGCTTAGAATGCCGTCGTAATCATATCGTCGTAGAGAGAGCGTCGTGAAGCTGGGGTTGAAAATTAGAGCTAGTCGGTCTCGCTGTTGGACGCAGTCGCTGCGAAAGTCTAATACTGATTCTTTCGAACAACGGGAAAGGACTTTTCATGCATGTCAGATCTCAATGCTGAGTATTCTGCCTGCTCAACCTGCCAATCTCTTCATCCTTCTCCTGTGCCGGCGTGAGAGGTCCGCCGGAGAGACTAGTGAAGGGAGGGAGCTGGAGGGGACTGAGCGGGCTGGCCGGGGACATCATGCTGCTTGGCGATGCAACACCACTGCCTGTGCCATCCATGTTGAACACGCTTCCGGATGGTGTGCCGTTTCTACTTGGGCCCCGAGACGGGCCACGTGAGCTCCAGGTACCCGAACGCGGGCGAACCTTGGGCGCGGGGACATCTTGGACAGGAGATTCGGAGCGCTTGATGCCTGCCGAGGTGCCTACCGTTTCCATAGATCTGACGCCTCGGAGCTTTGGCATGGCCAGACCAGAGACCGAACCGGTCTTGGACGGCACCCGGGAGTGGCTTGGCGATGGTGCGGCAGGTGTGGGATAGGCCATAGTGTTGTCCTCTGGCACATTCTGGTCCATGTTGATGGGCATGATGATTCTCTCGTCATCGTCAAGATCATGTGTAGACCAGCTTGGTCGATGGGGCCGTGCTCCGTATGGCAGATTGGATCGTATGTGCAGACTGCTGGCAGTCGAAACCGCTCTCCCTGGAACTTGAGGGGATGTCTCACCAAGGGGACTGAACTTGCGACTAGCAGGCGAGAAATTGCGCGAGTCCAGCGAGAGGTAAGAAGCGGACGGATCCAGGCGCATGTCAGCGGCAAACTCCTGGTCTTCGTCCTCGATCTTGTTCATGCGGCGGACGGAGGCGACGTTGAAGTATGGCCCATTGGGAAGTGGCGGTGTCTTCTCGGGCTGTGGCTTCGCTTTTACGGGTCGAGGTAGCTCGTGCGCGGTGCGCTCGATGTGGGCAAAGTATCTCACCCGGAACTCTCTCCATTTGACTGGCCTGAACTCTTCTGTTGGCTGGTTTCTTCTGATCGACATCCATGACGAAGCGGCACCCACTACAATCGCAACCAATGTCACAATCGTCAGCAGACCTTGAATCACAATGATGATGACACCAATGACAGTCGTCAGAATGCGAGGAAGGTTGAAGCTTGTGTCGAATGCGGCAGACAAGGCGACGGAGGCCACCTTGCTGAAGCCGAGGAGATAGACCACCAGTACGTTCAAGCGTTGACCTTCAAACGGCCGTGCCCAAATGAAAAGCGCAAAGGCAACAATCTCCACGACGAGCAGTCCAAATACCTGCACTTTGGGATGTCCGGAGGCTCCGGCGTAGAAGCAAGCGCGTATGAATTCGTATACTGCCCAGGCGCCGAAGAACCACCACCTGCTCCGCCGGAACCTAGCAGCAAGCCACCCAAACTTTTTCATGTAGTCCTCATCGTCATGAATAGGATGTGGTTCTCGGCCCATCTCGTTGAGTATCCGGAAAATAGCAACGGGTAGGAAAGTTGGCTTTCCTGAGGCGTCTTTGGGGATGAGGCTTTGGAGAGAGACTGACACCCTTTGAAGCTTGGTGGGCGGGATACTTGCCATCTCGTGGTCGTTCTTCTTGAAAGCGACACCCTTGATGCGACAGTAGTATGCATAGGCTACGACAAGGAAGGTTCCTACGAAGAAGACAATGAAGACGATGGCGGCGATAGCTTTGGGACCAGCAGCGCTCTGGTAGGAGAATTGGAACATGGTGAGGAACATCAACATGAAAAACGCAATGAAGCAGGTCTTCAAGGCAGCCGCAAGCGTGTAGGCAATCCAGTTGGAGCGGAAGAGTGAGAGACGATCATGGCGAAGAATCTTCTGGCGGATGAGTAGTTCCATTGCCCACTTGAAGGCAACGACGGATGCGATTACCAGAACCAGTAAGATGATGAACCAGAGGAAGCCGGTCATGAAGGCATTCGAGGCGCGAATCGACTGTTGGCCGAGTGTACCAGCGAAGCCAGAGTAATTTCCAGGCAGTGGCAAACCAGCCTGCACAGGGTTACCATACCACTGGTATCCGGTGGAGCTATTCAGCAAATCACGTTTCTGCAGGGTTTGCTCGAAGTGGTGGCCAATTGTCTGGCGTTTCAGCAGTGTGAGAGGATCATCGGAGTAGATGTCGTATGTCAAGTCTCTGGCGATCAGTTCGTTCGCTCCGCGCTTGTAAAGCGTTGCCAGGTCAAAGCCACCTCCGAGGTCAGTCTGAGCTGTACCAGCACCGGCAGCTCCGACCTGAGAGGTGTTTCCCAGATTGTTACCTACCAGTCGGTTGATTGAAGACTGCATGCCGGTGGTGTAGATCATACCAGCGGACCACGCAAAATTGCTCCAAAAGGCTACTAACACACTGGGCCAATTCATAGAGAGAGCTCCTGTGTAGAAGATGTGCTGAAAGACGGAGAAGACGACGCCGACGGAAAGGGAATGGGCGTAGTGGTTGCGCATGACGGGAATATTGTCGCCGTACATGGCAGTCGCGAATGAGCAAATGACCGCCACCAATGTGAAGAGGCCGAGAATGGTGCCGACCGATGCGGGTTGCGAAAACGAGCTTCCATTAGTGACCACAGCGGAGTAGCAGCCAATCTCACTCTGCGTGCTGTTGGAGAAGATTCTCAAGATCGCTTCGCCCTCAAAGTCCGGGATGGACAAAGCGATGGTGGGAATACCTGCCACATCCTGCTGAGATATGGGGATAAGGCCGTTGGCTTCGATAGTTGTATTGGAGCGAGCAGGACAAAGACTTGCGATGTTGGCACTGCAGGGGTTGAAGATGAGGTCGAAGCGGCTCTCACCGTAGGCATAGACTCCGATGTACATCATCAGACTCTCCTGCTGAAGAGCTGTGCTTCCAGCAAGGTGGAACATGATGGTCATGTTGTCGGCATAGTAGCTAGCGTCGAAGCGGGTGACGTTGATGAGTGAAGAGCCCAGACAGTCTCCAAAGTTTCCGGTGTATAGGGCAGGCTTCCGGTTATCCGGGACGGAGACCTGGGTGTTGGTGGTACGATCTGTGATGCTGACATATCGAATGCCATTCTCGGTCGACATGGTCTGGGCGATAGCGCCTGGCAGCAGTACAAAGCTCAGCAGGGCCGTCAAAGCCATGGTGAACGAGGAGAAGCGCATAATGTGCATCAAGCGAGCGTGGTCCGACGAGAGAAAGAGACAGAGAGCTAGTGCGGTGAAAAGAATGTCAGATTGCAGGTCAGTGAGCCCGCTATTGTGACCAGTGTGCCATGTGAAAGTGCTATTGTCCGGCAGGATCCCCACACGATGTGAAGTGAGGTGTGAAAGTGGAGTCCAGAACGGAAGAGTCGGGATAGCGAGCACGCGGCCTCAGAACTGGTGCAGGTGAGCCTGAGGGTGTTACTGTGCAATTACGCAGGATATCGTTCGCTGGCCGCGTGCTACGAGGAAATTGTGTTATGACAGGAATCAACTGGGTGGCCGTTGGAACAGTTTGTATGGGCGACGGTGAGATTTCCGGACTAGTCGCTCAAGCTGCGTGGTGCTTCGTCAAAGGCGCCGGTAGGCGATAATTTATGTCTCTCCGAGAATAGTCGTGTCGCAGAGGTCGATGAGAAGGTGAAAATGCGATTTAAAGTGTGTGTTATCCGTCAATCGTGGGACAGATGCGGGTGGCAGGGAGGTTCGAGCTAGATATGCGAGGGTGCGAGGTGCGAAGGAAGATGCGGTGACTTGCACCAAGGTACTCGTCCGAGTAGGCGCGCTGAAAATACAAGCTCGACGTGCAAGATGGCGGCACATTCCATTCAAGCCATCCATCGGCCGTCCGTCCCAATAGTAGTGATCATTCATCAAGCCAGCCATTCATCTTCGTCCATTCAGACCCTTTCCTCCGTCTCCGATGCCCGGCCAGAGCCAAGTAACCACAATGCAAGATCCACCCGACACTACTAGCCGCGGAGCATCCTGACCGTGTGCCATGTCGTGCCATGTCGTGCCACTTCTGCATCGGGTCAATGCCTGAGATGGTCTTTGTGCAGCATGCGACACCAGACCCCCCAGCTCAACGCAGGGATAGGATCGCTACTGTGCTCGCTACCTGCTGTCGTCCCTGCTCGATCGATGGGCCCGATGCCGCAACTGACAAGACTCTGACCGTTCGTCAAAGGACATTGCACCGCCGCTGACAAGGCTCTTGGGTCATGTGCGATGTGGGATTCGACGAGAAACGGGACCTTGAGCACGCGCCCAGCCACATGTTCACAGTGCAATGATTGACGGCTAAGGGCGCCTTCATTCACCGTACCTCCGTATCCGAACCCTGCCGCAGCTCGAGCTGGCTAGCTCCGACTGCGGGGCGGCGTCATGGAGCTCTGCCATGTCTCGATGCGGTGCGGGCAGTCATACCAGCGTCATCTTTCTGAGGACCGTCGCGGATACATCAAACGTGTAGCTTATTCGTATGCTCATGTCACACCAACAGCTACTTTTACACTTCAACGACGACCTCAAGCACTATTACAAAGCAAAGGAAGATTACTACCAATTTGTTGGTCTAGGAGGTTACAAGAACACCCCACTCCCACCAAACCTCGACAAGCCCAGCTTCACAGCAATCATGCCTGTCCTACCCCAAGAAGAGAACACCACTGGCAGTATGAAACGAGCCAATACCAGCAGAAAACATGACGGGACTGACAATTCTCGCAGACCTTACTGACCAGGTCGCCAAGGAGTCCTCAGACTCCACTGCCTCATCACATGATATGCACAAGGTTGGGGAGCAAACCAAGGCAACCGTCCAAGATCACAAGGCTAACCCGGTAATTGCCATGTCCCTTGCGTCTCGTTGCGTTCATTGACACTCCATTAGGGCATCGCCATGACCGACAAGCTCCCGGAAGCCGCCAGCAAGGATGACCTCAAGAAGCGTGCTGAAGAGCTCAACAAGAAGTGATAAGTCAATGGCAGGATCATGGCATAGCAGAGCAGACGACGACAGATAATATGCAGGATACAGCTTCATTCAGGGTGGAATAACTTCACCCTTCCAATCGAAACATTTACCTCTGTCCTCCACCGTCCTGCCATTCACCACCTCCAGCAGCTTTTCGGCTGCAAACTCCGCCGTAAACAGCTTCTCCGGCTTGACGGTATTCCAGAATTCTTTACTCAACCCCGTCTTGACCGTGCCTGGATGCAATGCGATCGCCATTGCATTCTCGCCTGCCGATGTTTTGAGGTAGTTGTCAAACGTCTTGGTCATCTGATTGACTCCTGCTTTTGACGCCCTGTACGAGTACCATCCCCCGAGCGAGTTGTCGCCTATACTACCCACTCTTGCCGACAATGTAGCCCACACTGCTGACTTTGATGCTCCCTGTTCTTGAGAGAGCTTTGTAGACTTTTTCGGGAGAAAGGGCGAGAAGTGCTTGAGCAGCATCATGGGCCCGAGTGTGTTCGTTCGGAACGTGAGTAGGGCGTCGTCATAGTTGATCTGCTGCGGTGACTTTTCCGGAAACAAAAGACCGGGCAGTGCAAAGGTCATGTGGAGGTAATGGTCTTTCTTTGGGAAGAGCTCTGAGCACTGTTTCGCTGCTGCTTCTAGCGTTGACTCGTCTGTCATCTGTCAGCTGAATGCCCGATCTGACATGGATGTTTCTCTTACCCAGTACGTCAGCTTTCAAGACGTGCAGTCGGTCCTCCTGGACTCCGTCAAGTCCACCAAGTACATTTTCCCGTGTCTGGTCCAGATCTGTCCTCGCTGTCGTCACGACCGGAAGCTTTGTTGTTTGCAGCAATCGCCTAGCCACTTCGAGGCCTATGCCTCTCGAGGCGGGCGTGACTAGTGCCCAGGGATTCATGGTTACTTACTGACAAAGCTGGGAAGCAGATGCGCATCTGCGAGAGCAACCACAGATCAATCACAGATCTCGAGCTTCACAACGATCCGATCTCCCAAATCTGGGGAACTAGGGGTATGACGTAGACCTTGACCCCTTGTCATGGCAATTTTACACGGGCCAGAATTTCCAAAGAGCTATCGCAGCCGAGTGAGGCTCTTCCATCTCTGAATTTCACTCTCGCAAACACCATCATCTAATCCGACTCAATGGCGACCTCCTCTGCTCCCTCCCTTTCGCCCCTCTCCTTCCCCGCCGCGACCTTCGCCAAACTCACGCCGGAACCCTACCTTCTCGCCCACCTCCAACCTTCCGATCGCAAAGCAACCCCAACTCGTCCAAGCGGCCGCTCTCCCCTCGACTACCGCGCCCCTCAGATTCACTCCGGCTCCCTCTCCCACAGCAATGGCTCCGCCGTCGTACGCCTCGGCGCCACTTCCATAGTCTGTGGCATTCGTGGCGAGATTCTCCGCGCACAAGACATCCCTCACCCGTACCGACCATACACAACCTCGTCATCCTCCCCCTCCGCCGCTCCAGAGAACAACACGGAAATCTCGGACCTCTCCCTCCTAGTACCCAACCTGGAGCTCTCGACAGGCTGCTCTCCCTCTCATCTCCCAGGCAATCCTCCTTCCCCCGTCGCCCAATCACTCACCCACCGCCTGCTCTCCCTTCTGCACTCGACATCCCTCGTCCCGCCTTCCAGTCTACGCATCACCACCACCGTCACGGAAGACGAAGAAACGCAGACGGTGACGAAAGCGTATTGGGCATTGTACATTGACGTCCTGGTGATAAGCCATGACGGAAACGTCTTCGACGCAGCGTGGCTTGCTATCCTGGCTGCGCTGAGGGACACACGACTACCAAAGGCGGAATGGGACGCGGATAACGAACGTGTGGTTTGCGATCCGAAAAGGGATGAAGCTAGGGGACTGGGAATCGGAGAGCTACCGATAGCGTGCTCCTTTGGGGTCTTCGAAAATGGCAACCGGATCAGGGAGGAGGAGGGAGATATGTGGATATTGGCCGACTGCGATGCTTTCGAGGAGGGTGTTGTGAGAGAGGGCGCGACGCTGGTGGTGGATGATGGTGCTGTGAAGAAGGTGGAGTTGGGTGGGGGTCAACGAGTGGGGAGGGAAGGGATGAGGAAGATGGTAGAGCAGGCGGGAAGAAGGGCGGGAGAGTGGAGGAAAATCGTGCAGGATGCTGGGAAGAGCGAGGACTCGTGACATGACATTACGGAACAGCCGGGACCGTCCCAGATCAGACAACGACAGATATGATACCCCAAAAACGAATAGATCATCGTTCCTCGATTGTTCCTCTACCGGAAAAGGCTCGAGATATCAATGCCCTTCGCCTTGCTTCCCAGATATCATACCCGCTCTCAAAAGCCAGGCCCGCCGTAGTTCCTCAACAGGCATCCTCGTCTCCATTTCCACAAACCTCTTCACCGCCTCCTTCCGCCTCTCAATGTCCTCGACACGCTTCTCGCCCTTGACGCCCCGACCAAGGACACACGTGTTCCTCGTGCTCGGGATGCGAAGCATCTCCACTTCAGGCTCGTAGCCCAGCTCGACCGCGATCAGGGAAACGTAATTGCACAGAGAAGCGTATGCGGAGGGTGGTTTCGACTTCGACGGTCGGTGAGGCATCTGGTCTTCCACCTTGTCGGGGTCTCTGGGGCTCGTTTGGGGTGACGGCTCATCGAGGCTGGTGGTCGGATCGGCGTGACGCAGAGAGCCCGTTTCTGCTGCTTGTCGCGCGCGGATTGATACGTCGTCGTCGTCGTCGTCGTCTCGGTTCGCGGCTGGTGGCTGACGCTCGTCTTGTTCGGTTGGCTCTGATGCTTCCTGCTTGTCGTCGCGCTGGTCGCGGGTCGTCCTCAGTGTCTTTGGGGCTCGGAATCTTTGGCCGCCGAGGTCGTGGCTGCAGCAGGGTATGGCGATCCAGGGGCTGTCGTTGAGGTAGGCTAGTAGTGGTGTCCAGGCCGTCAGCTCGTCTGCATGGTTGGAGACGATAAAGGTACCTGGTTGGAAGATGCCGCTGTGCTGCGTCTTTTCGCCTGGGCCGTTCGTGCTTGGATCAATAGCCGTGACACCGTTCGAGACGCTCCTGTCGCTGACACTCGAGGCCGGAAGCAGTACCTCTGGCACGAGCGTCGCCACCTTCAGCATCTCCCGTGTCGCCTCGGGGTACATGGCCCAGCTCTTCCTCTTTCTGACATCAAAGCCCCAGCCCTCGAACCCTTCTTGCCGGAGAATGTGCACCAACAGTCCATTCCCGCATCCTATATCCACAAAACCAGGGAACCTCCCTTTCCTCCCTTCATCACCTGCGTTCTCTCCCTCCTCCCCGTCCAACTCGTACATCTCCTCCCAAACCTCGCTCAGGAAAGCCGCAATCCCCAAATCCTCAAACACGTGTTTCCCGGGATCCGTAACCTCTCTCCAACCCTGACAGATCTCCTTCGCGTATCGCTCCTTGAGCCTCGCGTACCTCTCCTGGAAGCGTTTCTGAGGGATCACCACATCGTGCTGTACACGCTTTTCATACCCTTCTTGGGCGCCGTGGCTGTGTTTCGAGATGGTGGTGAGGAGACTGAGGATTATACGGGTGAGTTTGGGTTCTAGGGAGGACGGTGGTTGGGAGGGGTAGGCGAGGACGTGGATTGCCATGGCGCCCCAAGGGGAGTTTTGATGAGCGGGAGTTGACGCGCTCGAGCAGGAGGTAGATGCAACGTGAACGAAGCAGATGCCTTGGAGAGTAGGGTGGTAGAAGGGCATGGCCTCTGGGTCGTCTACGTGTGGGAGATAGAAGACGAGGCTTGTCCTAGGTCGATCTGTCTTATCTCTAGACGAGGTAATATTCGGAGACTGGCTGGTGAACATATGGACCGTCTGTACCATTGGCTTGTCCAATTGACGGTTCCGAGGTATCAGCTCTCGCACCACCGTCCTTTGCCACTGGAAGTCCTTGACTCTAAGTGTCTTGGGTCGTAATCCGGCCTTCATGTGTCTAGCCAGACTATCCTGCGGGGTCTGGTCGCCGTAAGGTGTTAAGTCGCCACCGCAGGATAGAACTGCCTTGTCGCTGTCCGAGTCGTAGAGAATGTCTGCTCTGAAGAGGTGCGTGGACGTGAGATTCGGATTCCGCAGCAGATTCTGCATGCACCTTGCGAAATGTTGCGCTTGGAAGGTCACTGGCATCCATGATGTTGGTGTCCAATTGTCCGGTAGACTCCCCTCTAGTAGCAGCTCAGGTCGTGGTTCCATAGGAGACCCATTCGGTGGTGATGACGGGGCACCAGACGGCCCATCAGAAACTTTCAGGGGATATACATGTGGCGCCATATATACTGCATCAATTCGTGTCTCGGACGATTCTCACAGTGGCGTTGAGTAGTTGGCGCGGTCCTCGTCCAGAGATTTCAGTCTGATCTTGTTTCTTCGGCCGCAGTCCAGCTCCAGTGAAGTACACAGTGGCCAAGTAGCGAAGTTAAGACCTTCACGGGTCAGCAAAGCCCGTAAGACAACTCTAAATTATTCGCGAATCCATGGCTTCGAGAAACTGAGAAGGCGTGCAGTGCAGAGACTGAGGGTGCTAAGGTGACATATTTGCCACAGAGAGAGAGTGGGCTAAAACAAAGCATCCCCCAATGGGATTCAACGATTCCCACAAGCAGGCACAGGAGAAAGGAGCCCGGTGATGGTCGATGACTAGTCTGAGTACTATGCCAACGAGAGACTCTTGTCATGATCTATCATACATGGTTTCCCCTTCACAGGTACTGTACTGTCTGTCAACCACTGCCTCACATATACCCAGCCTTCTCCATATGCCCTCTTCTCCCCTGCGGGCCTCCCCTACCTCTACCACCACCACCGCCGCCGCCTCGACCTCTTCCCCTTCCTCGGCCACCATTCCCGCCACCTCTCCTATTCAACTGAAAATCGATTCTCACAAGAGGCTTCTCGACCCACTCCGTCCCCGTCAACCCCAACTTTTCCCTCTGACCCTCACTCAGTCTCCAAGCCTGGAAAACGCCCATCAACTCTTCGCCCTGCTCTCCCAGACCGCTCAGCTCGGGCACCCAAGCCTTGATATACTCCCCCTTGGCATCGTAATCCAACGCCTGTTTCACCGGATTGAAGACCCTCTGCTCCCCTCTCGGATCGTTGCCCACGCCAGCGACATACTGCCAATTGCCCCAATTGCTACTGACATCGTAGTCCACGAGCGTAGCCTCGTACCACTCGGCTCCGATCCTCCAATCGATGCCCAAATGCTTGGCCAGGTAACTCGCCACGTTCTGCCGGGCGCGATTACTCGTGTATCCCGTCAGGAACACCTCGCGCTGACTAGCATCAATGAGACCCGTGCCCGTCCGTCCCTGCAAGAACCTCAACACCTTGTCCTCCGTCTCGCCGCCGCCGCCGCCGCCGCCGCCGCCGCCCTTCTTCTTCTCTCCCGCACGCACGGGTCCAGAGACATATTTCCACCCGGCGCTCTTGTCGTCCCTGAACCCCTCGACGCGGAACAGTCTGGGTCCGAACTTGCGCGTGCAAAGTCTCATATAGTCCCGCCACAACAGCTCGAATCGCACGGCCGCTGTGCCCTTGTTCTCCCCTTTGCCGTACCCGGGCGAACCTTTGCCCAGCTCCGTCCTCGCGTCCTCGAAATCGAGAAGGTAGAAATGCACTTGGCGCGCCGTGATGCATCCTAGTGCCAGCCAGGCGGAGAGCTTGGTGGAAAAGTCCTCGCCAAGGAGGCCGTTGCGCGTGTCTTTGTAGGCGGACATGGAGCCCGACGTGAGCAGGTGGGAAATGCGGTCGTGACCCGTTGCGGAACCACCGATGAAAGGGTGGGCGGAGGAAACGTTTGGGGGCAGTGTAGGCATGTCCGGGAGTTGCATTGTGGGAGAAAGGGGGGCGTGGAGGGCAGTAATGAGATCTTTGAGGGTGGTGGGGATGGTGAAAGGGTCGAACTGAGGGGGAATGGTGGAAGGGAGTGGCAATAGCTGTTGGGGGGCGGGAAGGGTCTTGCGCGGTGCCTCACGGAGGGGTTCGACGGTCTTTCGGAAGGAGGTGAAGACGTCGGAGAGTTCGCGTGCGCTCTGGAAAGGCAGGTCACGGCTAGGTCATGTCAGTCAGTTACGGAGCACGCAGATGGAGGAAATAACTCACTCGTCGACAAAGTACTTTTCGTCCTTGAACATCTTAAAGTCGGCCTTGAATTGGCCACATAGCTGCTTGACATCGCGTTCCTCGCGCTTCTCCTCGACTCCCTCTTCGGCGGTCATCCACACGGCGGACACCTCGGCGTCGCCTTTGCCATCTGCAAAGCCCTGCAACAGAGATCGCACTGCATCGTTGACGCTCCCGACGCGTATGATCAAGTCACTTTTGACCTTGTCGAGATCCTTTTTGAGATCCCATACGCTTTCAGCGATGAACTTGGCACGATGAGGTCCACAGCGCCAAAAGCCTCCAACTTGACTCCTGGCATCTGGATACGGTGACCGTTTGCCCGGGCCTGCGACGAAACCGCCGACTTCGATCTGGTTTGCCGGGAAGATGTACAGAGGCAGGAAATGTGTGAACGGTCGTTGAGACTGTTGCGAGAGCTTGGCAACCTCGTGGAAGACCGGATTGTCGGCGATTCTCAGGTCCCGTCGAAGGACGTAGACGAGAACGCGCTCCTTTGCGGCCATGATGTTGGTGGCCAGTCCACGAACCGAACTTGCCCTAGTGGATACAGCCCAAGGAGGTGGTGTATTGACACTGACAGATCGGTCTACGGCGTGTGTACCTCTGTTGTCTGTCAGGATTCGAGTGTCGGTCTATAGCTGTGAAGAGAGGGCGTCGACACGGGGAAGGTTCATTCGAGAGTGCAGAACAGATGGGAAAGAGCGGAAGCAGATTTACCTTTGAGCGTGGGAGGGGCGGAAGGGTGGTCTTCGGAAACAACCATGGACTACCATGCTAAGGCGACATTTGGAGGAGTGCAGGCTTGTTTTGTGCGTTGCGAATCGGCTTCTGTTCCTGGCGACAACGCACGCAGGGTCTGTCAGTAAGCTACTACCACCGCGTATGGTGGAAAGATGATGGAAGATGAGGCACCGTGGCTCGATCTGCTGGGGTTCAGCGGATGCGGCGTCGCATCGTCTGACCCAATTTGGTCTATCTCATACTAGAAAGCTGATAGTCAGGCGCTGATGAGAGGCGGACGGGATGCGGATGAGAGGGGGGATGAGAGGCGGATGACGAAGGGTCGTCGGCTGTGTGGTTCGCCGGAGACGATGTCATGGTCACGGTGACCTCTGAATATACCGTATTGAAACATATGGCGTCCTGAAACGGGACACGCAACCGACAATGGTTCTCTCGCTCCGGGAAAAGCCAAAGTGCATGGTAGAGCGAGTCAAGATGTCCTGACGATTGATGATTGACCATGGGACCTTCTTCATGATCTGCTCCGGCCCCACGACCGTGCCCGCGACCTGTCAGATCTCGAGCTTCCCAGTCAATCGGTCGTGGCATCGAAGGCCACGGCGCGATCAGAGGCGAGCCATGGGGAGCTTGGGCCAAACGACGAATCGGAGAGCAATCCAATCGGCAGACGAAGACAGCCAGGCAAGAGGCCGGCGGTAGACGCGAGCAAGGGTGATGATGATGATGATCATGATCACAATGGTCTGTCAGATCATTGCCGACGTCTCTGCCCTCTACCAAATTTACCATCGCCCACTGTGGCAGACTTAGCATCCCCGTATCTACAGCAGTATTACCACGAGACAAGTGAGCGGCGCGTTCATGGATAGATTGGAGCAGAATCAGCAGATGACGTCGCGGTGAAGGGGAGATGCTCTAGCGTACAATAAGGTGTGGCGGCATAAGCGAGCCTAGATTGATGGCTGGAAAGACACTACAACAATCACTGATGATGATGGTCTGTCCATCTTGATTGGTTCTTCACGCAAGCTGCTCACGTCGATGTCTGCACTCGGAGCTGACTTCCGCATCTTTTGGTCACTGCCGCACATCGAAGATGCCATGCAGGGTAGATCGCGCCCCATGTCCACACCCCTCGACGGGCCAGCGGACGAGGATTGTCGGCTCTACAGTAGTAAACGCGAAGGAAGGCCCCCCAATCAAGGTCGTCCTTGGCCGCATACTATGCTCCACTATGCCCACTTCATAGGGATCATGCACCTGGGTATATGTTGATCCCCTCTAAAACTTATTGCCATTCGCTCGCTCAACGCTTTCAGATGCTGTTCGTGGTCTGTCGTATACTACATGCTTGCTAGGCTGGCGATGACGAAGCGAGTGCCCGCCCACGCTGTTCCTGTGCTATAGCCCTTGTTCCTCACTAGATGTGTCCTCACTTGCGACCATTATGGCGGCGTGAGTGGTGGGACCTGCTACTGTTAGGACGCGCCCTGCCCGCATCACCCGCATGTCGCAAGAAAAACATTACCTATCACCGGACCCCCCGACCGACTGTGCCCTGTCCCGCGAATGGTCGCGACGGCGCCGATGCCCACGAAGGCCTTCCGAGTCGTGTGAATCCGACTCGTACCGGCTGTCCCTTCTACGACCCTCGTACCCGCGAGGCTCATCGACCGAAGGCCCGCGAGGACGCGGCTGTCCTGGGGCACCGCTCCTCGGCAGCGCGCTGTGGCTCACGTTGAATTGGTCGTTTCGGGGATAGGTGGCTTGGGTGGAGCTGCCGTGGTAGATGTCGCCGTACGGGACGTATCCTTGGGCTGGGACAGGACCGGATAAGTTTGGTCTGTCATAGCTTGAGGCGGTTTGATGTGCAGCGCCAGCGGGAATCCCCGATGGGATGCCAGCATTCTGGGAGAGATGTGTCAGCGATCGGAATGCATTCTCTCATGGTCATGGGAATCGCCTACTTGGTAGTTGTTCGGATAGGGTTGGCGCGTAAGATTGACCGGGTTGACAGGAAACTCGCTCACGCGGTGAGCACGAGGTTGTGCGTAATTGTAATTGGCATTCGCAGCCCCATCATCACCATGGCGGCCACCCCCACGACGATGCTCGTCCACGGTGCCGCGGCGCTGCGGCACCTTTGAGTCGTCGTCGTCGTCGTCTTCGGAGTAGGTATCTTCATCGTCGTAGGACCTTCTGCGACGACGGTCGCTGTCCTTTCTGTCTCCGTCGTATCTGGCGTCTGCAGAAGCGTTGCGGCGGCGGCCAGCATCTTTCTTTGCTCGTTTGGCGTGCTTCTTGGCTTTCTTCGCCTCTTCGGATTGATAATAGGGGATCTTGTCGAACCAGTTGTCGGGGATCTTGTCTACTCCGTAAAGGATACTCCAACACAATGCCCTTAGCCCTGTAGTATTTATAGGCATGATGGATGTGAAGTGTGAATCGGGGAGATGGAGGTTGACTTGCGAGGATGAGAAGAGGATGAGGAAGCCGCAAGAAGACTGTGCTTGCTCGCGCGCAGTAGAACACTGGCGCAAACAGGTACAAAACTCGATGCGTTGCAAGGTGCTGGTGCAAGTGGTGCAAGTGGTGACCGTGCTGAGGTGAAGTGAAGTTCAAGATGCAGTGCATGCCCAGAGCAGGCAGTCGCGGGATGAACCGATGTGGGACCGCCGACATCGTATACATTCAGATGCATTTCGGAGACTTACGAGGTCATGATGATTTCAAAAATGGGACCTGTCAGCCATGGCATGGCCGCAGCAGTCGCCATGGCTGGTCGTTGATATGGATAGAAGTGAGCTTGTCGCGAGGGAGGTGGTGGATGCGAGGGTCGAACATACACCTCTCATACCATCCCATCTGCTCTCACATGTTTTTCTTCATCATGACCCGCGCGTCTCCGAAGCTCAAATGAGAGGACGACAATAGCCCACGCGATACTGCAGGTGCCATAGCATGATGGGAAAATTGACATACCCTTTCAGTGCCAGCGCTGACATAGCGTCAAAGTCCTGTTATTCCTTCTCTGCTTGGTGACGTGACTATCTCCTTCAGGATCGAAGCGCTCGTAGATGAATGGTATAGACGTTTGGAATGGACGATGATGACGGGAGGCTTGGCGATCGGAAGTTCTCCCGTCGACGTTTCAATGGCGGCACCAACGAACCTGGCGTGCGTGCGTGCTTGCTGTATGTACGTGGACGTGGACGTGGACGTGGGCAGGTCGAATGGACACACGGAGAATGCAGCAGGATTATCAAAGATCCGTTGGACGGGAACGAAGTATTTAATACCACGGATGGTCTGGCCTCATCTGGAGCACGAATATGATGTTTACCGCAGCGAAATCAGAGCCTCCGACGTCATTCGAGCAGACGTGGCCCCAGTCCCGAAGCACAATGCGCCTAACTTTTGTTTGATCTACGCTATTTGGAGCCGCACTAGTCCTGCCCTGCAGATGCAGATTCGCTGTCAAGGGCGCACAGACATAGGAAAGGCCGGAAAGCAAACACGGTCACGCTACCCGTCCGCTTTGTGGTAGTAGGGATCCGGATTGCGGCATGGCGATACGAACAATGGTTTCTATGAACCAAGCGCCTCCTCACCGCCCGGTCATGACTTTGGCCCAGACGGCCAATCTGGCATGGCCAGGATCTGCCCCCAGGTCTTCCTCAATCATCGATGACGACTACTTTTCCAAGCTTCACTCGTGGAACCCTAATACCTGACGAAATACTCCGTGATCACCAAACATCAGGTGGTCTGCTTGCATGACTGTCGAGCTGCAAGGCGAAGACTGCACGATTGCTTGTCACGCGCACGTTCAATTTGCCGGGTCACCGCATTGAAGATTCTGATGATGCAGTCCTAATGCAAGTCTGCTTCTAGCGCAAAGGTAATAAAACTCAAGTTTGGCATGTCCGGGGTAGCCTCCGCCTCCACGACGATCATTCATTCGAACTCGGCCTGGTATATAGATTCTATTTGAATTTTGAAAGAAACATGGCGGTCGACGGCGCGATTAGCATTACTGTATCAAGCGGCCTTCAAAGGCGTCGCCTTCCAAGCAACCTCCTTCTTCCACTTCCTCCCCTCCACCGCGTCCTTGGTCATGCCCGACATGTAATCTCTCCCCTTGAGCGCCCAGATTGCCAGACTCGGCACCTTCATCCCCCCAAACGCACCCACGCCCCTACTTTGCCCGATCGTAACAACCTGGCTCTCATCCGTCTTGCCCACAAACACCCTATCTCCATGCGTCTTCTCCCCACCCTCTGCCACCAACAGATCCGTCTTCATGTTCGTCCCCAACACGGGCACACTATCATACAAATCCAACATCCCCCCTCTCGTCCGGCTGTGCACATCTCCCACTGCATACACCCTCCCCTCCACCCCGGCCCCTTCCACCCTCAACCCCTCCTCCACCACGACCCTCTTCTTCTCATCCAGCCACTCCCGCGGCACGTACTCCGTCATCGGCTCCGTCCCCACAGCATTAACATACACATCCCCCTCCAACACCTCCCCACTATCAAGCCTGACCTTCGTCTTCCCCCCGGGTGCCTCCTCCGTCCCCACAATCCGAGTATTATACCTCACCTCGACCCCTACATCCCCCAACATCTTCTCCGCCTGCCTCCCCAACCCCTCCCTGAGAACCGGCAACAATCTGTCCCCACCCGTCACGAGCCGCACCTCGACCTTCCTCTCCAACTTACCGAACCACCCGGCCTTCCCGTTCAGGAATTCGCCAATCTCGCTCGCCGCCTCGACGCCCGCCGGTCCGCCTCCGCCGACAATAACGCTCTTGGCCGTCCTGAGCTTCTCCTGCATGGTCGCGAGCGCGGTCTCGAGTTCTGATTCCGGACCTGCTTGCTGGGAGAGGACGGGGTCGAGGGAGCGCGCCCCCGTCGCGAGGATCAGGGCGTGGTAGGGGATGGGGACCTCCTTCTCGTTTTGGAGCGAGGTGACGGTGCGGGCGGTGGGGTTGATGGAGGTGGCTCGGCCGAGGACGAACGTGAAGCGGCCTTCCGGGTAGTGTGCGAAGGAGGACGGGATGTTGTACAGGTATTTTTCTTTGGGCAAAAGGGTATCGGAGACGAGGGCGCGGGGAGCGGCGATGCGGTGGTAGAGATTTGACGAGGGGGCGAGGAGAAGGATGTGGTGCGGAGTGCTGAGCGAGGGGAGAATGAATTGTAGGAGGTAGTGGGCTGTGTTGACGGCGGCATAGGAGCCGCCGATCATGAGGATGGGTTTGGAGTCGGTCATCGTGGTTACCGAGGAGTGCTGATGTGAAATGAAATGTAAAGATTTGATGAGACGGAGCGCAAGGAAAGGGTACCGAGATGCTTATCTATGTATGTCCATGTCAAGTCCGGTGGAGTGCCGAAGAAGCCCGTGTCATGTTGTGGTAGTACATTGTACAAGCGGATTAGTTCCAGCGGCTGCTGCTGCTTATTCATTGCAAGTCAACGAATGCTTCAGTTTTCATGAGCACAGGAACAACAAGAAATGGCATTTGTCACACACCTCCAGCATTTTCGTGGATGTTTGTCCATGGAACAGCGTGCGTCGTGGTTGTTGAACCCTCCGAAGTCCGTCCCGCGGTGGAATCGAAGCCTCGCTACCTCAAGGAATTTATTCCTTTCCTGACTCCCTGACTAATCCTGTGCCAAATGTCTGGCTATTGTTAGAGTCACAAACGTCACTCACACACGTCTCTACTATCGTCTTCTAGAATGTCCAGCTACACAAAGTATCAGGGGACGTGTCGACCTCTTGCACCGGGCCTTGGATCATTGCAATGTTACATCATGTCCGGCGGAGATTGTGTTCGTTGCATGGGATTCCTTTGAAGATGCGGCGCTTCTCCTCACCAGACGGAGTTGCTTGCAGGATACGATCCGGACGGGATAGAGAACAGCCGGACTTCCTCTTGTTCACTGGTATGATGCATTTATTCAGCTAGCTAAATCTCGCCATGCAAATTTTGTCAGATCTACTTCTTACAGAGCCATGAATCCAGCCGCAACACCAGCAGCCGCCAGACCCCAACTTGCGAGCGTAGCCTGCGCTGCCAGACCCGCGCTCGTCGTCGTTGCTGCACTACCAGTTGCAGAGGTGCCGGCGCTGGCCGATGTCGACGTCGAGTTGGTGGTGGACGTGCTATCATCATCATCATCATCATCACCGCCGTGGCTGTGACCGGAGGACGTCTCGTTTGCGTTGCGCGCTTCGCCGGACAGGGCGCGGACTTCGACGCCGGTGCTGTTCTGGCAGTTGCTGCCGTACTCTTCGGTGGTCAGGGGCGTGGAGGTGAAAGTGACATCTGCGCACTTGGCCATGGTCAGCATGCTTCACCATCTCATACAAGGTCACAGTGTAGGTCTCACATTGTAGAGTCCGCCGCCGCTGTCGCCGTTGGTCACGACTTGAATCGTCGCGTTGGTGCCATCAGTCACGTTGAGGCCCTCCGGGAAGGTGATGGCTCCGGCGCCAATGCAGAAGTTGTCTGGACCCTCCTCGGTGAAGGTAGGGACCAGGACGTAGTTGAATGCGCTACCTGGATCGTTGCCCAGCGCCATTAGGACCTGCACGTTGTACTCGGTGTGGCCCATGTTCATCTGTATCGGAGCGCCATTGATAGGGAATAGTGTGCGGTTGCTTGAGACGGCGTTGACTCCACCACAGGGGAATTGAGGCATTGTGTCTTCGTTACCCTCTGCACGTTGTGCTGGATAGACCAGTTCCCAGTGTGCCGCAACCAAGGGCGCCAGGCCCGCGAGGATGAATTGCTTCATGGCTATGGTGTTGATGTAGGGTGTACGAAGGGATTAGGCGAGGAAACACACGACACGCGAGAAACGTGCACCAACGTGCCTTTTGAACGATCCATTGTGATCCTGCCCCCTTTACGGTGCCGTGCTGATAACGCCTCTCACAGTTTATTGTCCGCCGAAACACGGAAAGACACTGCGGGTGTCTTTCTGGATCGCATGGTTTCATTAACTTTGCGAGGCCAAGCTCGTCGATCATGCAGGGCAAACGTGGAAATAGCCGACAAGGGGTCTGATCACGACGCCGCTTGCGGAGTTTGAGGTAGTTTTACCCCACAACTCATCCCAGCAGGCTGTCATCAGTTGGGCTAGACGAGGCATAGCTAGACATCATGTCAGATCATTATGGCTATCTGGCTCGTGTCTATTATGGTCGTTATATATGCGGAAAAACTAGTCTCCATGCCCGCTTCTCAGTGATCGAAAGATTTTGACGTAAATCGTCCAAGGGCGAGCTCTCCAACAAAGAGTCCTGCAAGTACCGAGAGAAAGTATCCGACATTAAAGGTCATGACCGCCAACATGCTGTGGGTTATCAGTATGTTGTACCATGCAAGGCTAGATCTGGTATGGCACTTACAGCAAGTATCCAACACCAGCCTGCGCAGTGTAGATGCCAGCGCGCGGGATATCGGTCGACAGCCTGAATGGCGAGCCCTCCCGTGACTGTGCTCTCGTCTTAATGATCTGAACATTCTCATCCACCCCTCGCGCAGTCAAGACTCCTCCCTCTCCTTCCTCCTTGAGCTGATTGCTCAATTGGCCCTCATTACCGCTCCCCGCGACAACAATGTAGCGACGGTTGACAGCAGCGGCATGCCACTTCTGTTCCAATCTCTGCCGGTATGCCGCCAATGCGCGGGAGATGATGGCAAGTACGATCAAGAAGATACACGTCCCAGCATATGCACCTGTTGACATTGGCATCCAGTTCTGTGACCATAATGGTGTGTCTTGTGCGGTTGTGAAGTACATTGCCATGGACATGGAGTCGGACGAGTGTCCGGAATGTCTCCGCTCCATATTGAAGAAATGTGCAGTGTTGACTGTTCCTGGGAAGTAGAAGAAGCTAGTTGTCTGCCCGTTGGAGATGCGTGTCCACTACTCGTATTGATATGCTTGAAGGGTATGTTGTCACAATCCGGAGGTCTCGTGTCGATAAGAGAGGAGTTGAGTCGGAGAGGATTGATTTCGCCTGCCATCGCTACCCTAATGACCATGTGGATTCACAGTGTGGCCAAGATCTTCTTGACGTGCGAAACTTGCTCAAAACGACGCCAAACTTCCTCTTTGGGTTGAGGGTTTGTATGTCCGAGACTCAGCGGGTCCACTTCGGGCCCCCTCGCAGACCCTCGACCGACCTCTTTGTGCGGCTCAAACACACAAGCGCCGAATACTGATGCGCCATGCGCTTGTCTTTCGGCATCTTGCACTGGCATGCCGTAAGCCGGCACGCGGAGAGGATGAAGTGACCTCAACGCCACGTTCTCTTTCCCTTCTACTTCAATCACCTTCACGAGCGCCAACGGCCACGGACACCCTCAACTAGACAGACCGGTATACAGCAATCCACTGCTGGACTCGCCGACATGTCGCACGCGGGGCATTCCATGAGCGGTGGCTCAATGAGCTCCGGCAGCATGGATATGCGAGAAGGCGCTGGAGGTGGGAATGGTATTCCTACGAATGACTATCTGCAACAAATGTACTGGGCTGCAGTGGGAGCCATCATCGGGGCCTTCACGCTGGTCAACTTGTATACGAAGTACCTGAGATGGCAGAGGTGGGATTACTCCAAATAGTAATAGTGGAATTGGTGCTGACGCAGTCGTCCAGATTGAGATCATCGAGTTCAACTCCTGCCAAACCGAGAGCGATACCAGCGGTTGTCATGGCTTCTACGACTGCGGTGTTCCGAGAAGTTTCTAACGCACCGGTCTTGTTCTATCAAGCAGCCTCACGATTTTTCGGTCAGGTGCCGACCGTCGGCAAGGTCAGCCTGGTCCTGTCAAATCTAGTCGTTATTCTGGTTCTCTCCTTCTATGGGTACAACACAAGGGACAAGTGGGACTGGCAAGATATTGGATATCGGACTGGTCACATCACGGTCGCTCAGCTACCACTGATCTTTTTACTGGCTGGCAAGAGGAACATATTGGCTGCGTTGGCGGGAACATCATATGAAAGAATCAACTGGCTGCACAGATGGGTTTCGAGAGTTCTGTTCGTTTCAGCCACTATTCACATGGGATTTTGGTTCTCGGACTGGAACCGCTATCGGTACATTTCCCGCAAAGTCAAGTCGGATCCCATCACTCAACGAGGCCTAGCCGCATGGGGTGTTCTGGCATGGATCGTGTTCAGCTCAATGACGCCGATACGGGGCTGGGCGTACGAAGTGTTCGTGGTGCAACACATTGTCTCCTTCACCGCCTTGATCGCACTGATCTATCTGCACATTCCTGAGCAGCACCGAGTCTTTGTCTGGATCTGTGTGGGATATTTCTTCTTCGACCGGTTGCTGAGGGGAGGATACTACCTTTACAATAACCTCTTTAAATTCCACGCCCAGCCCAACGCATCCGGGAGTCATCGCGACCTTTGGGGTAGTAGGGCACAATTCACCGCGTTACCAGGCGGTTGCACCAAGGTTACACTTACCGAACCGCCTTGCAAATGGAAGGCTGGCCAGCATGTATTCCTGTCATGCCATGCCCTTGCACCTCTTCAAGCCCATCCATTCACCATTTCCTCGATACCAAGCGATGGCTTCATGGAGTTCATCATCCAAAGTCGATCCGGTGGTACGAAGCGCTTTATGAGTCACGCGGAGCGATCTCTTCCACAGACGCAAGACGAAACCGAGTCTTGGAGACATGTCGCTATCGAAGGACCTTACGGCAGGGTTAGGCCGCTGGAGCAATTCGATAGTGTCGTGCTCTTCGCTGGGAGCACTGGGTCCACATTTACGACGCCTCTCCTGCGGGACATTGTGCACAGATGGACGACTGGCGGACGGGTTGTCACTCGACACATCAAGTTCGTGTGGGTGGTCAAATCAGGAAACCAGCTCGATTGGTTTAAGCATCAGCTCAGCCGAGCCGTTGAAGACGTCAAGCAGCTGCGGTCCTTAGGCCACGACGTGACCATCAGCATCAGTCTGTACGTGACTTGCGACGACGCCTTTACGACGAAGCACAAATCGACGGTAGCCGCCTTCCGGGGAAATCTTCACACGGACGACAAGGATCAAATCGCCCCTTGCGCCGAGCCTGTCAACGAAAGAGCGGGCAAGAACGAAAAGTCACTCGTCGAGACTGTAGAAGAGCAGCCCCGGGGCCACAAGAACTGCTGCTGCAGAGGCGACGTGGACGAAAAGGACACTGCAGCCCCTTTGTGCACATGCAGCTGCTGCGGCATTGAAGCTACCAGCAGTGACGACTCGAGTAGCTTTGAGGACATCAAGAAGCCGAGCAAAGACGTGCCACTACTCCATCCCGAGATCAACCTGTACTCGGGCCGTCCGATGATCAAGGATATCATTCGGACGTCGTTGGAGCAGGCGATGGGGGAGGGTGCGGTATTGGCTTGTGGTCCACAAGGCTTGATCAATGATGTGAGGAACATGACAGTGCAGCTCAGCGATGAGAGAGCAGTACACAAGGGCACGGGGGCACAGGGAATCTATCTGCATACCGAGGCATTTGGATATTGATCAAGGAGGTTGTACATAGTCATGACTTTATGAATAGATCCGTGCCGCTGGCGACTGACAGCATTGACCACTGTATTCTTCGCTTGTGTGATGACTTGGGTCGACCAAGATGCAATGCAGGTGGACCCACGGCTCGATCTCGTCGTCGCTCTGCACTATCGTGCTCTGCACCGTCGGTCGAACCATAAAGGACTCGTAGAGTCAGGTGGTTGCGCCGCTCCCACTACCCAGGCCGAGGGAACCGGCCTAATCCAACATTGTGTGCAGTGCAATCTCGGATCCGCCAATCGGACGTGAGGATTGCATCTCAAATCAACGAGCTTGGACTGCGCGACCGAATGCTTGGGAAGCAAGATAGATTATTGTGGCATGGCGCGTGTGTGTATGTGCTGTGCGGTTATTGTTGTACGTTTCATGCAGTACTGTACTGTACTGTAGATACTGTAGCGGTATAAGGTCCGGTGAGAGGAGGACTGGGGGATGGCCGAAACCAATTTTGCTCGTGCTTGCTCATGTCACAACGGCCAGATTGGTCTTGACATCGTGAACGACGCGGGCCAGACACGGAAGAGAGAGAAAAAAAACTACTCTCGTCTGCGGTGATAATGAAATGCTGAAGGATCGAAATTGATCGCAAGCTCTGGCTCTCGCTAGTGGTCGTATCCGGAAATCGCAGCGCCGATTGTCTGGTCGGCAGAGCTCCCCGAGCGTGTCCGCCGTCGATCGCATCCGCCTTTTCTCGACAACCTCAGGTCCTTTGCTATGCGCTCTCGCCTGTGGCTGCCCGTCGAGCATGTCCGGTGTCTCGGAATATGGGGCCCAAGGTATGTGGGATTTGTCTAGCCCCTCGCTCCGAGGAGACGACGACGGCTCTGTCAAGTCATTCGGCAGCAAAGGCAGCAAGGCCATGTGTATCGGACAGACACACTCGCGTCAGGACGACACGATTCGATCAGCGTCATGAAGATGAAAACAACAGCATCTCAACACATGCAGACGCATGCAGCACCACGAACCATGCCCCACGCTGCTCAGTAGGGTGACTTGTTACTGTACGTTATGCCCTACCCCTCCCCGCTTTCCGAGGGGCCCGGCATCTTCGAATGGCATGCGCCACCATGTCCGTGGTCGTCATCTCATCTCATCTTCGCCAGAACCATCATCGACAGACCATCACCGCCAGGCCATAGGCCGTCAACCTTGGTATCCACCTCGCTCGCTCCGACCTTCCCATGGTGTCACGACTCCGGTAGCCACATGCCAAACGATGCACCCAAGGATCCAAATCCTCCCTTGTGCCTGGCCGATATCTTGCCCGACTGGCTTCCCATTCGTCCACACACTCCTCCACCAATATTCGTGGCTCCCTACTAGCACTGTTTCGTGCCGTCCACGCGGGTCGTTCTGGCTAAGTTGAACACACCAATGTGCCTTGTAGGTGAAAGTGAAAAGCCTCTGATGATACACCACTGCTTGGCCACATTGGTTTGCACGCTTTGCGTTGGCCGCCACGGCACACACCAGATCCTTGCTCTTTCCTTGTCTCACGTATATCTGGACGCGCGTGCCACGTGAGAGATATCTCACATCTTCTGTTGCTCTTCAGCGTCCTTTTGTTTCACGTTCACTTCTTTCACCACAGCTCAACATGGTCTACTCACTCACGTATCGGAGGCCCTCACACAGGTCTCTGGCACAGTCCAGCACAAGCAGCGAGGAGAAGCACAAGTCTTTGACTGAGAGCACTGCCTCCGCCTCACAATCCATCGCCGGCATCCCAGATGCTCTGTCCTTTGACCGCATCATCAATGGCGGCACATGTCCAGTGCGTCAACTTCCTCGGCCTCTTTCCCCATTCTATCTGACCGGCCTTCTAGCCTTGTACTCTCCGTGATTTCATGAACTACATGAAATACATTGAACACGACGTCGAGAACCTCCAGTTCTACCTCTGGCTCCACGACTACACAATCCGCTTCTCCCAGCTCCCAGCCTCGGAACAGGCCCTCTCCCCTTCCTGGTCTCCCTCCCAGGCCGATACGGACATGCACTCGGCCAACCCCGCCGCCATTCCTGCCTCGGTCGCCCCTTACTTCGAAGGCACCACCTTCGCCCCTGCAGACCCCTTCCGACCCTCCTTCTCCAAATCCCACAACGACTCCCATACCGACCTCTCCGTGACTGCCACCGCCTTCTCAGACGCAACCATCACCTCTTTCCCCGCTCCCCCCGAGAAAACCTGGCAGCCCTTCACCGCGCAACCCTACCGCGAGGAAGTCGCAAAGATCGAACGCATCTACCTCCTCCCTTCCTCCCCTCGTGCCCTCAACCTCACCTCGGCCGAACGCGCCTCCCTCTCCCACGCCCTGCAGAACACGACTCACCCCTCCGCTTTCCGCGCCGCCCTCCTCAGTACCGAGTGGACCCTGCGCCAGCAGAGCCATCCCAATTTCATCCGGTGGGCCATCAGGAACGGCAACGGCGCCAGGGTCACGTTCGCGAGGGGCCTGGGCGTCTCGGTCATCCTGCTGAGTCTGGCGGCGAGTGTCCTCGTCACTTTGGCCGGAGTGGGCAGGGGCTGGAGGGCGGTGCCGCTCGTGGGCTACGTGATTGGGATCAGCACGCTGGTGGCGGCGTGGAAGGGCATGTGCGTCGTTTTGCACGGGATGCATCACCGACATGTCAGGCCGTGGGAGATGTTCGGGGAAGAAGCCGGGAGCAAAGTCAGTGTTGGCGGGGGGTTGGAGGAGGAAGGGAGGGAGAAGGAAGGCATGGAGGTGCAGGTCAGGGAGGGTGAAGGCGCGGAGAAGAGGTTCTACTTTGACAGGGGCAGTCTGGTTGTCGAGCAGAGGAATAGCTGGGAGGACGAGCCTTGGGTGGCGAGGTATGAGAAGAGGAATATCGTGAGGAAGGTGTTTGATCGTGAGGTCTGGATCAAAGAGCCGGCCCTCAGACAGGTCCAGGACACGATCTTTGTTCAGAGTCTGTTGGCTGCTGTGCTGATTGGCGGGGTCATCACTGGGGTTTTTGTTGCTGTGCCCGGGGGTAATTTCTTGTAGATAGAAGGGCCGGGTCGATTATAGCTTACTTGCACATACTTACTCGTCTTCCAATGTAATACTAGGAAAGTGTTTGGTCCCGTCTCTGATGGCGTTCATGTGGTCATTCGCAGAAGTTTGGGTTCAATTCAGGTGAGAGAGGATTAATCATGTCCATCGAGGGGTACAGTATAGTGTGTATGTATAGCGGGGCACAGGGTCCCACAATTTCTTGCCAGGAACGAGCTCAGTTTCACCCGACACCGTCAAGAACAATTCCTTCCCCCTCCTCCCCCATTCGACATTGTTCTTACTCTCGACGACCTTAAGCTCCTGGGACCAGATCCTCGCACACAAACCACTCACCCCGACCATCGCTGCTAAATCTGCCTCCCCCAGCCTCAAGCACCACGCCATGTCCAACCCACTCTTCTCCCCGAACCTGATCTCCCCCTCCGTCTCCTCCGCCCTGCCAGAAGGCTACTCGATCCGACCGCTCCAGAAATCAGACTACGCGGCCGGCTTCCTCGATGTGCTCCGCGTGCTGACCACGGTGGGCGATATCAGCGAAGAGGCATTCGGGACGCGCTTCGACGAGATGAGCAGCAGTCACACGGGGTCAGGCGTGGGGTACCACGTGCTCGTGATCCTGAACGGAGACAAGAAAGTGGTGGGGACGGGGGCATTGATCGTGGAGCGGAAATTGTAAGTCGTGATGCCCAAGCCCCCCTTAAGGTGTCTGGGAAACGGCTTCCGCATGGGACAAAGCTGACCCAGGCTCGCTCGCAGTATACATGAGCTCGGACTCGTGGGGCACATTGAGGATATCGCCGTGGCAAAGGACCAGCAGGGGAAGAAGCTTGGCTTGCGGATAATACAGGCGCTGGATTACGTCGCCAAGGAAGTCGGATGCTACAAGGTGAGACTGGACAGTCGACGAGAGACAGAGGGAGGGCAATGCTGACGCGGTACAGAGCATATTGGACTGCTCGGAAGCGAATGAGGGGTTTTACGTCAAGTGCGGCTTCAAGAGAGCTGGTCTGGAGATGTCGCATTACTACTCGTGACCGTCACGTGGCCATGTGTAACTCGCATAGAGGATCTTGAGAGCAGGTGTGAGTTGTATATAGGCATCAATCAAGGCCTCCAAAAGCACATTCGGGCAGAGAGGGCAGTGCCCTAGATCGAAGCACTGATTGAGGACCACGTTGCGTACGAACAGGTCCAGCGCGCAGACAAAAAATCAATTCACAGACAATATGCACAATTGACCTATCAAAACATGATAGCATGTAATTGGCTGTCACAAAGACGCCTGCTGCGTCGGCACTACAACTTTGAAGCGACCCAGTCTTTGATCCCCTTCACCGAGCTACCAGTCTGGCTAGAGAGTCATTTCTGCTTCCTTGCCTGCTCAATCTCGGCCGTCTTCAACTCCCTCGTGACACCCGTGCTCGCCACTCTGCCCGTCAGGGCCGCCTCTGCAATCTCCTTCAAGAACCCCAGCGACGAGCTCGTGCTTTGCCAGTACGTGATATACTCGGCCTTGACCTCGATAAGCGACACTCTGGGGTCCTCTGCCTTTCCGTTGTGCACGCCATCACCCAGGTCTCCGAACCAAGCCGAGGCGAAAGGGTTGATCAACTCCTTGATCCTCGGGTCGTCGTTGGAAGTAGTGACTGCCTTGCCAGTGACGGATGCCCAGTTCTGGGACGAGCTGTCCTGGAAAGTGAGCTGGATGGTCTTGTCGGCCGACAGGTCTTCGAATTTGCGACTGTTCTTGTTGGTGAGGAAGAAGAAGTCGGGACCGTCGCGTTTGGCGACGGCCATGGAGCGTGATACGGGACCGAGACCTTTACGCTGCGTGGTGAGGAGGCAGGTCTTGAGGCCGTCGGCTATGGAGAAGAAGTCGGAGATTTGCTTGTCAGCTGGAGTGGTCGAGTCGTATTGCTTGGTGACGGAGGGGTCATCCTGAGGGGAGACGTCGCTGACGGAGCCGGTCATCTTGAACGGAGTATGGGTAAAGGTTCGCTTGTGGTTAAGTACTGTTACTGGACGTGCGAAGATGGTGGTCGTGGTCGTGCGGAATTGGGTTTTAATGATGCGAGTGGAATTTCTTGCGATGGACATTGAGGTACAGATACCTTTTAAGTGGACTTACAAGCAGCTAAAGAGGATTGTTCTCAGCCATTTTTCCAATGCTAGGCCGACGGAGTTTGAGCGGTTCTTGCACCATTGTTGCATCATCATGTGCCTCTTGAGGCCGAAAGACGGGGGTGCATGAAGACACGGAGTCCTGTCATCCTCCGTGAGCCTGAACAAGACGTGAAAATTGTCCGACCACAGCATATGATCGTCGAGGGACCATGCTGGTACGCAGCGGCTGGCTCGCTGTCGGCATCAAGCTGTACTGTGCAGTGTAGTCACAAGCCAGACTGGGCTCGTTCGATGCACCATACCAGAAATCAAGTTGCGACTTTCCCCATGTCTGCCCGTCAATTGCGTACCACGTTGTCCTCATGATCAACGTATATCCGGTAGGCCAGGAGACTACTTGGTCGTGCCTACAGTATGCACTAGCTGTGTCGTGTCATCTCGTGAGCACGTCCGAGACACGTCGAGAGAGCAGTCCCTTGAAGGAGCAGCTTTCACCCGTCGCTATGTTGGTCGCCAGAGAGAACGTGCACTATGATGCCGCTTTGATCTCTGCACATCATCGTCGTAGGCATTTCTTGTCGCGTGAGTGAGCGAGTGAGTGAGTCGACACGACTGTAATCACATGTCCGCAATCCAAGAATCGAAGCACGAAAACGCTCGGGACAGATCGGGCTCTGAGCGTGGCGGGCGCGTTGAGATCAGCGAATCGATGGCCTTCCAGATGCCGGAAGAGATCCGTTCACCTATCAAATTCAAGGACATGGTCAATTTCTTCCGTCTGTCACGCACCTCCACCAACACTCTTAACAGCGTGTGATTTCAGTTTTGATTTTGACGATATTACGATCTTTACTGGACTTCAAACCCTACAGACTGTCTAGCTTCTGCGTATCGAATTTCATCACACAAAAGTTTCTCTGGACCCCCGGAAATCGCTCGCGTGCCCAGAAAAGATCTCGCACGACTTTAACCGGTATCTGGGATCAATCCAACGCACATCAGACATGAAGATTTTCGCGTCACAGCACGAGTTTGAGTATTCGTGGAACGAGGTTTCGATCGCGAATTGGCAGAAATACAGTCCCTGGAACGACAAGAGCACTCATGTCATTGCGGTGGACACGTTGAATAGGCACGTGGACCCCACGACTGGGATTGTGAGTGTCGAGAAAATTAGAGCGATGGAGAAGGGAGGCTGACCATCTTCTCAGTTGCGGACAGAACGACTCATTACCTGCAAACAATCTGCGCCGGCATGGCTCAATTCATTCCTCGGCGGCAAGGAGGTATCACATGTCTACGAGACATCCTACGTCGATCCCACTGCGAAAAAGGTCACAATGTGCAGCATGAACATGACCTGGTCCGATTTGCTATCAGTACGCGAGACTGTCGTATACCGGCCGTGTCCCAACAACCCAAACGGCAAAACCGTCTTCGACCAGCACGCAAAAATTATTGCGCTTTGCGGAGGCTGGCAAAAGATTAAGAACAGTATCGAGGAGTTCACAGTCGATCGTTTCAGGCAAAACGCCATAAAAGGCCGAGAAGGGTTTGAGGCGGTGCTAGAAATGAGTAGGAAGGTGTTTGCGATGGAGAGGGAGAGGCAGAAGATGGAGGGCATGGTAGCCGCATGATAAACTCCACTCTGGACACACTCGACTTTTGATCTGCTGCGATTTTAGCGATGGGACACAGGTGTTAAAAGGGGATCTCGGATTTTACAAGCATGGCCGGCAGGGAAAAGCATGGGTATGCTGCTACACTGAGGATCTAGAGAAGACCTTTTACAACCTATAGACACTGAACTTAGTGTATGATATTTACGAGTCCATGATCTATCAGCAAAAACATCTGGCTTTTCTCAACCAAACTTGGAGAGTGACTGCGTGCCGCAATGCGTACACCCCTGCACCGATCAATTCAACAGGCTTCACTTCATTGAGCTGGATAGCACTATACATTGCACTGCTCCCAACCCTGCACGAATACGACGTTTCTGTATGCACATCCTAACCATAGTATCACTCATCTTTCCGATCCTCCCATGCGTTCCCCTCATCAATCCCTCGGCAAATCCCAATCGAGTCTAGCTCCATCCCCGCCTTCGGGAGAGCCGCGGCCCTCCGCCCCGTGGGGGAACAAAAGCTACCATTCCAGCTGCTGCTGTCCGACGTACTCAACACCCCTAGCATCTCAACATCACCACAATCATGGCGCCCAAAACCAATGCCCCTGCCTACGTTCTCGGCGTCGGCATGACCAAATTCGTCAAACCACGCGGCAAAATCGACTACACCGAACTCGGTTTCGAGGCGGGCATCAAGGCTCTTCTAGACGCCCAGATCAACTACGACGACGTCGATCATGGCATCGCCTGCTACTGCTATGGAGACAGCACCTGCGGCCAACGTGTCTTTTACCAGTTCGGCATGACGGCAATTCCCATCTTCAATGTCAATAACAACTGCTCGACGGGCTCCACCGGGTTGGCCATCGCTCGAAAGTTCGTGAGCAGTGGCATGAGCGATTGCTCCCTAGTGGTAGGGTTCGAGAAGATGTTCCCGGGGAGCCTGCAGAGCTTCTTCAACGACCGGGCGAACCCGACGGGGACGACGGCGCAGATGATGAAGGAGACGAGGGGGATTACGAATGCGCCTGGTGCGGCGCAGATGTTTGGCAATGCGGGTCGGGAGTACATGGAGAAATACGGGGCGAAGGAGGAGGATTTTGCTGAGATTGCGAGGGTGAACCATGAGCATAGCAAGAGAAATCCGTACAGCCAGTTCACCGACGAGTACACCCTGGATCAGGTGTTGAAGAGTACGATGATACACGCGCCTCTTACCAAGTTGCAGTGCTGTCCGACCAGCGATGGAGGAGCAGCGGTGGTGGTTGTGAGTCAGGCGTTCTTGGATGCGAGACCGCATTTGAAGAGTCAGGCGGTTTTGATCGCGGGACAATGTCTGGCAACGGATCAGCCAAGTCTGTTCAGTAAGAGCAGTATTGATCTGATGGGATACGGGATGAATCAGATCGCGGCGAAGAAGGCCCTCGAGGAGGCCGGAACGACGGTCAAGGATGTCAGTGTGGTGGAGCTGCACGATTGCTTCTCGGCGAACGAGATGATCGTAATCGATGCGCTGGGGCTGAGTGAGAAGGGGAAGGCGCATGAGCTGGTTAGGAAGGGGGACATTACGTATGGCGGCAAGTACGTGATCAACCCGAGTGGCGGGCTCATATCCAAGGGTCATCCCCTTGGTGCAACTGGACTGGCTCAGTGTGCGGAGTTGGTATGGCACCTCAGGGGTTGGGCGAACAATCGTTTGGTCAAGGGCACCAAGGCATGCCTGCAACATAACCTTGGCCTTGGAGGTGCGGTGGTCGTGACGGTTTACAAGAGAGCAGATGGTCAGGAAGCGAAGAGTGTGAGTAACGAGGAGGTGGGAAAGCTCAATGGGCTTGGGTACAACCCTGCTGTCGAGGCTAAGGGATTCACCAAGGCTCAAGTCGACAAGGCAAGGAGCAAGACTGCAAAGAGCGACTGGGCGCTACAGGACACCGAGCAGAAGGTTGAGGCGAGGTTTTGATGCACGTCCTTAATAATGTAAATAACTTCATTTGTGTTTGGATATCGAACGCTATCAGACCGCTCCCGAATGTACAACACCGCGCAAGCTTCCGGCACTGCTCAGACCAGTGAATTCATCACCGAGACAGCGACCTCAGACTGACTGAACGACGCCGTCAGCGGTTCCGCTCTTGACCTGTTTCCCTGTCTTTTTAATCTTCTCCAGGACGGTAGCGTAGTCGAGCGAGTCCTCGGTGACAATGTGGGCGGTCTGCTTCTCGAGAGACACTTCGTATGACTTGACGCCTGCATGCCCGTCAGTGGTTATGAACCTCAATACAGTCCATTCTGCACATACCGTCCAGCTTCTTCAGTACGCGCTCCACGGCGCCAGAGCATCCCCCGCAGCTCATGGCGATGTCAAAGTCGTAGGTATGCTCGGCCATTGCGTTACGTTTGAGATGAGAAGTGGGTGGGATCTAACGAGCTCGACGGTGACAAAAATTAGACTTGCAATCCAGGCGGTAGAGGTTTTGGTAAGAAGTGGATGTGCTGTGGTATCAAAGGATAAGTAGTCGCGGCACAAGATTACAGGTGCTTTATTAAGCGGCTGTGAAACTCGGGCGGTCAATGGCGTGCTCTCTCCCGGCGGCGGCTACGGAATGCTCACCTCAGTGTGTACGATTGAGCAAGTTACAGGTTGATTCAGCCGAGACGCGTCATGCTCTTCTCCGAATCAAGACGCAATATACTCAATCCTCTATCTATATGCGAGGTTGTGCACGGCGCTCTTCAACCCATCTCGTCCCTTACTTGCCCCGCCAAAACCCACCTCAGGGTCCACTCACCGCCAAGCATCTCGCTGTGCAGTTTGACTTGTGGCCTGCTTCACTTGATCTGCTTCAATCTCGTACACATCACATGACAAGTGCTCTTTCGCCAATTCGCAGCTTCCTCAGATCTCGCTTTACCTACCTGACGCTCCCGCCTGGCCGAGTTCAGCTCAGAACCAACACAATGGCACCAACACGTCTGTCCATTCCGGAGTCCCCATGNTGTTTCCCCCCCCCCCCCCCCTAACAAGTCCCAGCCTCCAATCGCCCCATAGTCGTCTCCGGCCCGTCGGGCTCCGGCAAATCCACTCTCCTCAAACGTCTCCTCGAAAAGTATCCGGACCGCTTCGGCTTCTCCGTCTCGCACACGACGCGATCCCCCCGTCCGGGCGAGGAACACGGCCGTGAATACCACTTCGTCACGAAAGATGCCTTCCAGTCCAAGATCTCGGAAGGAGGATTCATCGAGCACGCTCAATTCGGATCGAACCATTACGGTACCTCCTTTGCGGCTGTGGACGATGTGAGCAAGACGGGCAAGACGTGTATATTAGACATTGAGATGGAGGGCGTAAAGCAGGTCAAGAACAGTCATTTGGATGCGCGGTTCTTGTTCTTACAGCCGCCGAGTGTGGAGGTTTTGGAGAAGAGGTTGAGGGGGAGGGGAACGGACAAGGAGGAGGCCATACTGGAAAGACTGAAGCAGGCAGAGAAGGAGTTGGAGTTTGCGAAGACGGGGGTGCATGATAGCGTGGTCGTGAACGATGATTTGGAAGAAGCGTGGAGGGAATTTGAGATATTCTGTGTGCCGGATAAGTCGTAGTGGCTTGGAAGCGTCTGGGATGGGATAGTGCTCCAGCTTGCACTCTGTGCGGAAGACACAAGGGGTAATCACGCAGGTGGATAAGTTCACTATCGTGTACGAGATGAAGTCACATATTCTTGGTAGGTAACTTCATAATGCCGGCGAGCATGCAAAATCATGTGTGTCCCAGGCACATGTAAGTCTTTTCTTCTTGTCCGTCTCTTCGACTGTGCTCAGTTTCTTACTTCCGTGTTCAAAAACATTCCTGAAGTCACCATCGTGGGTATAGTGTCTCGAGATCACTTGGATAGGCATATTAGGAAAAGGTCCGGAGCGCGCTATCTTGCAGCGCAGGACGTAAGAGAGACGGTAGGATCGTGTCGATCTCGTGCTCAGCGTGTATTTCTTCAGACCGACCAGTCTATGCCCCATGACCACATTGATAACGCGGCCGGCATGTCTTACAGACTAGTGCTCATCGTCATATAAGCATTGGACGATGCTGTTCAACCCATTGCACCGGATTTTACAAATATCACTGGAGTCCATTCCGGTTGATACAAATAGCCGACCACCTGCGCACTGGATTGACCACTGATGAATGCCTGGTAGAACTTCCCATGTCATACAAGCTGGTGTCTGGTAGTTCGACCATCTTCTCCTCTGCTAGGTATCACACAAGCCTGTGTTGCGTGGAGAGCAGAGGGGTAAGGTGATCCAGTAGCTTTGAACAGCATGGCATGTGCGGTTACTATTGAAAAGGGTATCGTTGCGCAAGTGGGGGTGGAGAGGGGCCACTGCGTGTGTACGAGATCGAACGGTCTTCATAGTCTTCTAGACAGTGCCTACAAGACAGTATCATGTCGTAAGCCGCATTCCGTCGATGGGAGAGATGACATTCAATCATGAATCTATCTTTTCTACCCTCTCCTCACTTCCCTTACCATCATCGCTCCCGTTCGTGCCGACCTTCTCAAGCGCTCGATTCACCAACTCTGCCTCGTGCTGGTTCGCGTCCCTTTCCTGCTCAGCGGCTTGCACGAAGTCAATAGATCCGAAAATCTTGTCCATTCTCTCAAGTGAGACGCCTTTGGTTTCTGGAAGTATAAAAAACACGGCGACCTTGCCGGGGTCAGCATCTGGGACAAGCCCTGTTCATGTGTCTGCAACTTACAAGAGCCGTCATGTTCAGTGCAAACAGTAGCCAATAGCTCCTTGGTCCGACTTGCGCAGTGAAAGTGGGCCAAGGCTGTGTGAGAGCAATAAGACAGGCTGCCTGACCTATTGCACTTATACCGAAGGCTCGTTCCCGGACATGGCCCGGAAAGATTTCCGTGGCAACTGTGGGGGCAATGGGTCCGTTGGAGAAACAGTATGTGAGTCCAACAATGAAGAGCATGGCTACTTCAGCGATGGCAGCGGAACGGTTATCGTTGTTGGGAAAGCTGGTCGTTAGCGAGGAGAGAATGAGTAGTGCCACCGACTGTATCGCAAAGCCTGTCAAGAGTAGAGCTCGACGACCAAATCTGTCTACTGTAACAGTGTTGACGAAGACAATGAGCAGCTGCAGAATAGATTGGATCCCGTTAATTGCCAATGCCTGACCTCCAGAGTTCCATCCAAGTGATTGGTAAATGAGGACCGCGTAGACAGTGACTGCAGCAATTCCACCGAATTGCTGCAATCCCATCGCGAAGATGCCATAGAGCAGACGCTTTCGCATGCCTTTGTCCTTGAAAATGCCAGTGTACCCAGGCACAAATCTCTTTCGAAACTCTCGGGAAGCCACCAGTTCATGGAACTCCTCCGCAATGTGTGCGTCTGTCGGCTGTCCATTTCGTAGCCATGCAAGCTGCTTCAAGGACTTCTCTGGCTGCTCTGGATAGTGCTCGAGTAGCCATCGCGGCGATTCCGGATACCAAAAGGACAGAACAATAAAGATCGTGCCGATCGGAATCTGGATCAAATTCGAAACTCTCCAAGCCACGTTGTACGGCGAACGATGAAAGGACATGCCATAACCTGTCCAGAACGAAATAAGAGTGCCAAGTTGGTATCCGAATTGTGACAAGAAGCCGACGAAGCTACCGCGGAGCTTGGTAGGGCTACACTCTGAGATATACAGATTCGAAGAGATGTAGACAATCCCGAAGCCAAGTCCTCTGAACAAGTGTCAGATGAAGAAATGGCAACGTGATGCAAGATCAAGACTTACGTTATCAAGCGACCAAGAATAAGAACGCCGAAGGTGTTTGGTACCACCTGCACCACCACGCCGATGAACATGATGCCGATGGCGATTCGAAGCGCCCATAGCCTCCCAAGCCATGATGCTAGTACAGGACCAAAGTAGAGGTACGACACAGCAGTCGTCGCCCAGGGAATGATTGCAAAGAGGCCGGACCGAGTGGCATCGATCTTGTAGTATTCGATGAATTGCTGGTCTGCAATGATTGCAACAATGACGCCAGCATCATAGCCATTGTAAGAAGTTGCCAGTACAGTTCCCAGCAACAGCTTGACGGATCGGCGATCCTCTGGCACGACCATACGCTCATACCAACCCATTGTATCAAGATGTGCGAAAGGAAGATATTGTGGAGCAAGTGTCGCTGAGTGAGGAACTTATGAACATATCGTAATGACTCGAGACCTACCTTGCAAGCCTCCCACCGGGTCTCGGCATGATTTACACACGGTCGTCATGGTTGTAAGTGGGATACCGAGTGATAGCACCACATGAAGTCAAAGGCCAAGGCCCTGATTGAGAGAACCCCCAGGGTTCCCCGCAACGCCCCCAAAACTCCCCCGATGGTTCGGGCCTGTCTTCCCCGATCTCTGACAACGATGAGAAGATCGTCGCAACGACACTTCATGCTGAATCCCTCCGAATCACCAGTACCCAAGCTTACCCCTCCGACGGGGTCTTGTGGACTGTCAATCTTGTGTGCCGACCAGCCATTGACGCCGGTGGCTCCTGGATCTGACAGGCTAATTGTAATGATGATCACTGGATCTCTTAGCTCTCATCACGACGATCTTGAGCGGGATACGATGCCGAGTGCACTGCAGGTGCCGAGAGGGGGTTTGCGACAATTGAAGAGCTGGCGACAGATACCATGAGCTTCTCGGAATCCCATCACTGGACATCACATACCATGGCGCAACCTCAGGTCAGCTTTCTTCAGACCAAGCTCAAGCCGGATAGCTTCTTGCATCGCAAACGCGAAGTAGTGCGGGAGAATACTCTTCTGTATCAGCTTGACGTCTTGAAGAAGACAGGGCGGTATGACGCATTCAAATTGCAATGGCATGATTCGTACAGCGACGAGCCAGATCACTGGCCAGTGCCAAATCACTTGTTCTGGGATTCGGATGTTGGCAAGTGGATCGAGGCTGCCGTGTACTTCATCCATGACAAAAAGAACGAGACGATCGAGAATGCAATCCATGAGCTTGTAGATATGATCAGATCTGCCCAGCAGGACGATGGCTATCTCAATATCCACTTTACGGTGGTCGCGCCCAAGGAAAGGTTCACCAACTTCAGGGATCTTCACGAGCTGTACAACGCCGGGCATTTGATCGAGGCAGCTGTAGCTCACCATGATCTGTATCACAACGATAAACTCATCGAGCCTCTAGTCAAGTACGTCGATCTCTTCTGCAAGACACTCGGGCCAGGCGAAGGGCAGAAACATGGCTACCCAGGCCATCCGGAAATTGAGATTGCTTTGATCCGTCTGTACGAAGTGACAAAGGATCCCAAGCATCTCGAGCTCGCACAGTACTTTATCGATGAGCGAGGAAACCTCGCCGGGCAGGATGGAAAGCACTTCTATACTTCTGAGGCCGAGGCCAGAGGTGAAAGGCCATATGAACGACCCAATTATTACCCCAAGCCAAAAAGCTACTGGTACAATTCAGCACACAAACCCATTTTGGAGCAAGAATCTGTCGAAGGCCACAGCGTTCGTTCGATGTATCTGCTCACCGCAGTGGCCGCACTCAACAAGTATAGACCGAGGAGCGATTACCAGAAGGCTCTGCAGAGACTGTGGAATAACATGGTTGACAAGAAGATGTACTTGACGGGCGGCATTGGTGCTATAAAGCAATGGGAGGGTTTTTCCATTGAATACTTCTTACCCAATGGCACAGACGAGGGCGGCTGCTACTCGGAGACCTGTGCAGCCATTGGCGTGATGATGCTTGCTGAGAGAATGCTGCAGGTGAGTGAATTCTATCAACTTGCGCTGGATCCGCTGACGAAGGACGTAGATTGATCTTGACAGTAAATACGCAGATATCATGGAGCTCTGTCTGTACAACTCTATGCTATGCGGCATGAGCACTGACGGCAAACGCTTCACGTATGTGAATCAACTCGCGTCAAGTGACGAGGATCCGGATAAGAAGGCAGCATGGTACACCTGTGCGTGCTGTCCACCCAATGTATCACGCACCCTCGGCTTTGTCTCTGGGTATTTGGTCACCACCTCGCATGATTCTGACAAGTCTGCCAACATAAATGTCCACATCCCGGCTGCCGGGACTACTGCATTCGATGTAGGTGGCAAGGTAGTGAAGTTAGACATCGACTCGACCTGGCCCTGGGACGGAAAGGTCGGATTCGACCTCGACAGCGCCGGCGTGCAGACAACGATCGCAATTCGCATACCAGAATGGTCTTCTAGCAATTGGAGCGTATGCAACATCCTTCGTATCAGCCGCTACAGACCGCTGACACTACCAGATATCACCAAAAATTGACGAGCCAGATGTCCGCAAAGGCTACCTCCATCTTCCTTCACCGTACCTTCGGTCGAATTCGCAGTTCACAATCAACTTTCCGATGACACCACGCTTCATAGCGCCTCATCCCTTCACCAACCAGAATGTGATTGCTCTCGCCCGCGGCCCGCTCGTCTACTGTCTTGAAGACGTCGACAATGACTGGGTGACGGACCACTTCAAAAGTCTACTTCTCAACGTGCAACCACACGTACCAACCGTTAAGGAAACGCAAGTTCATGATAAAGTCACCGGTGAGGATATCGTGGCGATGCACATCAGTAGTCACTTCAGCTTCCTGAAGGTAGATGGACAAGGCGCGATGGACGGTGTCGCTCTCGGGACTTGTGCGGCAACAGAAATGAGTGGGGGCAAGAAACCGAGCTTCACACTGCCTCAGACCTCATTCTTGGAGGTGAATGGGGATCAGAAGAAGGAGGTCATGACACCAGATGGGAAGATCGTAGAGGGGCTGAACTTTGTGCCGTATTATTTCAGAGCTAACAGAGAAGGGAGAGGGCATATGCGCGTCGGTATTCGGATTGGCACGTCGTAATTGCCATGTGGATGTAGAGAGATACAGGCGATGAATGTACACGCTTTGTTCTAGGTAAGTGCCTGTCTGCGCTGCAGCGACATTCGTAGTAGACTTGGATTGTAAACGCCATCTGCTAGTCGACGGAACCACGCAAGCGAACGTCCATTTGCGAACAGAACGGTATCGCGCCTTCCTGGAGTGGCAATGACGCCTATCGGTCACGAATTACGGGGGGTCAATTTGCAGGATGCGGACGCTTCATCAATGCATTACTACCACGACATTGCAGCATGGATACCGATACGGTCCTTATTCGAGTCGGCAATCGCAGTGTTCCGGCATCCTTCATTCCCTTGCGCGTGGCAAGCATTCACGATGCTCCCCGAATGAGGCAGCTTGTCATGGAGAGCGTCAGGGCAAACACAGAAGAGCCATTGATCATGTGGGGCAGTATCCCCTTCAATATGACGGACTCTGCTGAATCACCATAGCACAGTGAATGGACACACCTCATACATTGATGATGTTCTCGCCTCTTGCGTTGACGACCGAGGTCTCTCCCTTGGTATCACAAACCGGGAGGTGCAGTATTCGGAAGCGGTACGACAACCGCAGAGTACGGACCGGAGAGCTGGTAAAGTTCCCTGGACGTTTGTCGTGGATCAGATGAACTTGCCAGAGGTATACAGATGGTCGTTCGGAGATGCGGTGGATCTCCATGAGCATACAAATGATCGTGAGCCACGATTTTCTCCTGACTTCTTAGCGAGCTGACATGTCTAGTCGACGCCTATCGCTTCCGCACCGGCGCATGGGTCTGTGATCAGGGAGCATACAGATATGACTCGCAGGTGCCGGTGATCATCATCTTCACTAGGCCAAACAACATCTCGGAGAATGTTGTGCAGACCTTGATCTTCCCACATGTCTTCAAGGCCGCTTCTCTGTACGACGATCGTACCGCCGACGACGCTGTCTGCTGGGTCTTCTTTCAGTTGTATACACTACTTTCGGACTGGCAGAACATCATCACCGAACTCGGACGAGCTCTCAATCAAGCGGTCAGTGAATCATTCTAGCGTACACTCATCTGCTTACCTGGACCAGGAGATGGATAGCAGACAGCGAGACCTACCAATAAAGACCCGCACTCGACGATTGCATAGAGAAGTTGATCACATCTATGCTCTGGACGAGCACCTTCGATTCCACATGCGCTGCTTCCGCAAACTGGCCAAGTTCAAAATCGTCGAAGCGACACACAACAAGCATGGCGACTCGATCTAGGAGATCATGGATGATGCGCTGGATGATCTTGATCAATACGACAACTACCTTGATTCCATGAAGGAGCGCTTTAACAATCTTATCGAACTGGAGTTCAATATAGAAAATGCCACCCAGTGTTTGTCTGCATCACAGTAAAACAGGATCCTTAGCTGACACTCGCAGCGGCTAATGCCCGATTCCTATCTATTCTGGGTGCACTCTTCATTCCCATATCCTTTGCCGCAGTATGTCTAGTAGCTATGCTATCGAACCACTGCTTCCACTCATTCAGAGATGTGTTGGCTGACATGTCTCAGAGCATCTTTGGTATATCAACCGTCGACTGGCCTCCAATCTACTACCTCTACGTCGCCCTCCCGCTGTTCTTCTGTAGCCTCTTCCTCGTCATCACACTTCCTTCTTACATGTCCGACGGACAGAACAATGGCTTCCCAAGCCACATCAAGCGCATTCACCTGCGGCCTCAAGATTTCACTTTACTTGGGAACGAGCTGCCTGTGTCTCATGAGACACCTCAGTCGCCGAGGGACTGCCTTTCCGATCAGTCGGAAAAGAGCACTACTTCAAGTCAGGGACTCTTGGCCATCCCAATCCGACATCATACGCATCCCTCGGGACTTGGACTCGGACTTGGAAAGAAGGTGGGCGGCAATTCAACTCATACTTTCTACGGCATACAGCGCAGTCCTGGTATCGTCGGCAGCGGCAGGAAGAATCTCTATGACGAGGAGTTCAGGAAGGAGAGAATGCACCTGCGGGACTTTGAGAGGGAAGTCGATCGCGCTGCGGGTCGAGCCTTCGGGAAGGGGCATAGAAGGGCGGCAATAGATCTGAGGGATTGGAGACCTGAGATTGCAGCAAGGGGTCGAAAGGTGAGAACAGACGGGGCTGGGGATCTGGAATCGCATGGGACGTTTACGATTAGTGGAGGCCGTGTAAACGATGACGATGTCGAGCGGCTTGGAAGTCTCAGGAGACGGTCGTGGTCGATGCCAACATGAAGAAAGCCCCTGGTTGCAACACAACCAAGCATCACTTGACCAACTTGCACATCCGCTATCCCTTGCAATTCCACCACTCTATTGGCCATTTATACATCTAATTCCCAGCCAAGACGTCCTTGGTCTGGTACATATCCACGTACTTATCCACCTCCATCTTGTACAGCGCCTCCGGATCGTTCCCAAGCTTGACCAACTCGTCGACCCTGCTCTGTCCGAAATGCGGGCCAATATGCCTGACATACTTTTCCATGATCACGGGCTTGGCCTCCTCACGCCTCAAGCGATGCCCAAGCGGCGCCTCGACAACCACCTCCTCCAGAACTGTACCGTCATTCAACGTCACGGTCAAGGCGTTGCTGATGGTCCTCTTCTCCGGATCGTGATAGTCGGCCGTGAACTGTGGGTCCTCGACACACTTGATGCGCTTCCTCAGATCCTCGACGAGCGGGGAGGTCGCGGCCTCGCTGCTATCGGTGTAATCGGTCGCCTCGAGGCGGTCGAAGACGAACATGGTCGCGACCATGTACTGCACGCAGTGGTCGCGGTCGGCGAAATTGTCCATGGCCTTGAACTGCTTGTCGATGATGCGGATGCAGGCTTCGTGGGTGCGGTTGGTGACTTCCTTGATGTCCTTTGCGGACTTGCCCATGTCACGGAGCTTGGCGTTGATGCGCTTTGCGGCTTCGATGGCGGTCTGGGAGTGGAACTCGGCTAGGGTTGGATTAGTGGGAGACATGCAAGGGTCGGAGGAGGAGGAGGAGGAGCATTACCTGGGTAGGAGACCTTGAAGAGGACGTTCTCCATGACGTACTCGCCATACGGTCTTTGGAATTCGAACTTCTTGCCTTTGAACAGTACGTCGTAGAAGCCCCATGTAGGTGCGCTGAGAACAGTAGCCATGCCACCCTCGCCCTTGAGAACCTTCAAGCAGAGGTTCACGGCCCTTTGACAGGCATCACCGGCTGCCCAGCTCTTCCTGCTCATTGTGTTGGGAGAGTGCCTGTATGTTCGCAAGCTCTGACCGTCGACAAAGGCCTGAGAGATGGCGTCGCGTGTCTGGCTCTCAGTCATACCGAGCATCTTGCTGACGACCGCGGTGGAGGCGACCTTGACAAGCACAACGTGATCCAAGCCGACCTTGTTGAAGCTGTTCTCCAAAGCCATGCATCCCTGGATCTCGTGCGCCTTGATCATCGCCTCCAACACATCCTTCACAGTCAAAATCTTGCCCTGGCCAATGTTGCCACCTGCCCTGTTTGTCCGGCTGACCCAGTCCGCGACTGCGAGAATGGCACCAAGGTTGTCGGATGGATGACCCCATTCGGCCGCCAACCAGCAGTCGTTGAAATCGAGCCATCGGATCATGGCTCCAATGTTGAAAGCGCCATTGACTGGATCGAGCTGGTAGGGTGTACCAGGAACTTTGCTGCCATTGGGAACGACGGTACCAGGAACGATGGGACCGAGGTTGTTCGTGCAGTGGGGGAATTCGAGGGCTTTGAGACCGCACCCCAGGGTGTCGAGGAAGACAAAACGGGCAGTGTCAATCTGGCAGAAGTCAGCATACACGGTTCACTTATCCTGTCTGGCGTTTTCGGCGACTCACGGCTAGGTCAGACTTGACCTGGTAGTTGTGGATGTAGTTGGCCATGTCAGAGATCTCGCTGTCAAACTCTCTGGCGCCTGCTCGAGGCTCCGCAGTGGCATCCTTGGCCGGCACGGCCTGCGCTGCTGGAGACATTGAAAATGTTCGTGTGGAGGTCGTAGAGGGAAGTGCTTGCTTGGACAGACGGGGGGCAGAGATGCTCGAGATAATGCGGGGAGAGGATCTGGTTGTGAGGGTCCTGAAGGCGGTCCTACTTATACGCTGTGCAGCCAGGGACATTGCGTAGACTGATGATCGCCTGTACTGAGCGTGTCAATTGTCAATTGCTGTTATTGATGCTCGAGACAATTCTGCACTTGAAGCACTTGAAAAGGGACAATGGACGTCTCCACCAGCTGCCCAGGCCGTTGCCAGCCGAGGTGGAGCTTTGACCATTGTCCTCTACGCGAAGAATTTCATCACTGGTAGGATTGCATGTGGGGTAATTTACTTGGTCATTAGTCCACTTGTCAGGTCCGCATCGATGCTATTTAGCTATGCTGTCTATATTCCTTTGATCCAACAAACCATCGCAATGTTGTCTATCTATTTGTGATCGAACACAAACTGCTATGCTGTTCGCTTACTGGTGACCCAACGCCCATCGCTATGCTGCCCGTTCACCCGTGATCCAGAACCCTGCGCTGTATCCATCCATCCAAGCGACTTGACGATGACCTCTCTCATCACTAGAATCTCATTATGCAAAATCGGACACTCTTCAACACCGCAGATTTTTCGCTCTTCATTCCTCCTGGTCGTTGTCCTCTTTCTCGGAAGACTCATCGACTGCCGTCAGCATGGTCTGAATAGTTTCTCGGAGGACTACTCTCAGACTTTTCCCCTTCTGTCGTCTCGCCCGTAGCTCGCTTTCGAGGGCTTCGCAAAAGCTCTCCCTTTCTTGACGTTCATGCTTTAGACCGGCGATCTCATCGCGAAGAGCTCGGTTGTCCGCCGTCAAGTCATCGATGCGACGATTGAGCTGTTGGATAGCGGCGGTGGAGATAAGGGTCAGACCATGGTCTTCTTCCTGATCCCCGGCCGTTTCGTGCGGACTCTTGTTCTGATCCTGTTGGCCAATGCCTTGCCCCTGTCTGGCGGAACCGTCTGCGTTGTCTCCTGTCCCTTGATTCCGATCCTGCCGATCATGGTTGCCGCTGACAGTCTCTTCAATGCACTGATCTTGCCGATAATCTTTCCTGCCTATCGCAGCTTCCACCCTATTGTCTTGGTCTTGAGATCTGTTCTTGTCATTTCCCGTTTCCTGGCCCATCGTATCGTGTTGTCCATTGCTCTCTAGTCGCTGACGCTTCTCGCGTTCATAGTCTTCATCCTTGAGATCCTCATTCATGATATGGCGATATGCTAGGCACAGGTATTCATATCGCTTCTCTTCAGAGAATATTGCAGCGTCCGCACCTGTCCGAACTTCAGGAGCTGTGCCTTGCAGGATCCTGACTACTGCATTCGTTGCCAGAACGCCGCAATTTATGGGGTCATTTTGTTGCGTTTGCGGCATGATCTCGATCTCGGCAGACCAGTCAAGATGCGGGAGGTCGACAGCGGGGCTTTCGGCCAACCATCTCCCAAACATCGGCAATATATGTCGACTGCGCCTGTAGTGCCCTGTCTTGGTGGGATCCGCATGGACGGACGAATTCCAGTACTGAATCCGGCCTTTGTTGTTCGCTTCGTCGAAGATTATGGCTATTGCTACCCAATGGGCCTCCGTTTGCAGATTGTAAGCCATCGCTACCTTTCGCGTACCGTGCGGTGCGGTCGCCAGGGGCAACTCCATGCCAAACTCGTTCATTCGCTCGAAGGTGAAACCTTGATCGATCAAGCTAAGCCAGACGTAGGTGGTACCGGATAGGTATACGGTATCAGGTGCCCGATGCTCCTTAGCTGCTAGTGTTCCCACGACGAGGTCGACCACATGATCGTCAATCCAGGCAGCGTCTCCGTCGCTGGCAATTTTCCCCAGTGGTATGATAGAACTGAGGTAAATGTCGTTCAACATTATGACAAGTGCCTTGTCCTCGTCGTCTTTTGTTTCTCGCGCCTGTTGACCCGCGTGGTCCAGCAGCCGGAGCATCGGTCCACTGAACCGTCGATCGCCACTGTCAAATTTTTGTTGGAAGTATTGACGCTCGAGCTGGTAGGTGCTCGGAGCTGTGTCATTGATGTGCACGCGAGAACTTGGAAATTCGACTTGCGCAGCCACGCTGACAGAATCTTCGTGTCCAGTATCCCCGTCTCGAGTGCTAGTAGTCGCGGCCTTGAGACTGCTGGTAGTGGTGCCTGGAACGTGACTATCGACGTTCTGGACGGTTATTGTCTCCATCGCATGTTCGTCCTCTTCCCTCTCAGCGTAGCGCGTAGCCTCTGGATCGTCATCTCTGCCCGGATCTGGAGCTGCAGCACTTAACTTGGCAGCGATCGTTTGCTCGCCTTGGAAATCTTGAAAGGTCCGAGGGAATCGGATCTGGTTCAAGGTGAGTAGGGGCTTGTTGTACCACTTCGTCGATAAAGGAACTTCATCGAGAACGATCTCTGGCAAAGTCGGCAACACAACCTTGGGATAGTTGTACCACAGCTCATTCGTCGACCAAGACTGGTAAACTATCGACTTCAGACGGGGATTGTACTCAGACAGTTGGCTAGGCTGAAGGCAGGTCCAGCCAGTCCTCATATGACTCTTGGGATCGACGCTAGCGGAGCGACCGACAGACATGGAGCTGGGATGCTTTGAGTAGAGGACCAATTCGAACCCAAATACTCCGTCTCTCCCGCCGGTCTCATACCACTGGATGAGGAATGTGAGGAACATCGTGTCTGGGGTTTCCTCGTGCTCATTATCAGGATCGCAGAACTCGTCCATAGATCTATATCGTTCTGCAAACTCATCAAAAAGCCGAGCCCAGGTCCAGTCCTGGAGTTGATGATCACGACGCCAAAGCCAAGGGGCACCATCTTCTGCGCAGGGAGCGGCAAGACCATCCACATTGTAAGATGATTCTTTGATGGAGCAATGCAGATTCGAGAGACGCTCATGATCGTCAGGTGTCCATTGCGTGAAACGATGAGCCTTCTGGTACTGGACTGCTCGGGTAGCGAAGCCGCGCAGCAAGACAGTGCCAGTGAAGCGGCCAGTCATCCACATCTTGTTCAGGGCGTCAAAGTCCGATTGACTGATCTTCAACTGCAAGCGAGCTGCACGACGACGTGGGACCAGTTGAGAAATCAGAAAGACGTGGTCAAGTGCATTGTTGAGGCCTCGCCAGAAATGAGCATCCTGAGGCTGACCCTGAATTTCCTTCACACACTGCTTCCGCGCAAGACTTAGGATGGGTAGAATAATTGCGGGTGACGTTCCTTTCAACAAGTTCGCGGCGTGAGTGGTGGCGACAATGTTGTCCGGATGGTGATAGAAGGTCTGGCCCTCGACCAGAATCGCGGGTCTGACCGCGTCAATGGTGAAGAGCAGTGGATGTTTTATGCGGCGTCCGCTGGCTTCGACATCCACAACCTCGTAGATTGCATCTTTGAGGCTGCGCGTACCTCCGTACGCATCGAACCACTCGTTAGCATCTGTTGTAGATACATACTTCATAAGTTCTGCCCTGAGTGAGGCTCGCATTTTGTGCCTGGAACCTGGGCCTCCAAGTCGCTTATCCTTGTTTGCGGCTTGCTTGACAGCCTGAGTGATGAGGCGATGTAATTGAGGTACTCTGACCCATCCTTTCTCGGCAATGCTTGCGTCCACAAGACAATTCTCACAAATTAGACGGCCATCAGCCAGGACAGTCAATTCGATGCATGGCCGGAGGTAGAAGTCAAACATGCAATGGTGGGCGCGCTGATGGCGTTCGACATCGGTCTCGCACTCGCATTGGGAATACAGCATCGTCTCGTCGTCGATCAGTGCTGGACGGTGGAAGGATACAACGTCAGCCGCAAGGCATCCTGCCTGCCACATGTTCAGAATGCCCCAACCCTTCTCCAACGCTAGATACATGCGTTGCTGGACGTAGGCTGCAGCGACATCTGTCTCGTTGAAAACCGTGATGGCGGGTAACGAACCGCCGATCACGGCAGCGGCCACCACGCGACTGGGTATTATACGGATGGATCGTCCTTGTCGTTCTGTTTTCCAGCCAATTTGGCCGCCACATGGACCTCCAGGAACAGTCCTTGGTTGGCCGGTCGATTTGCGATATGGCTCGATCAGCAGGCCTTGATACCAAGACATCGCATTAGGTGATCCGATATAGCCCCAGCACCGGTACTGCACGTAACGTACCAGTTCTCTCAATGACACCTGCTGCTCTGGAGACAAGGCATCAGCCTTATGAGCATACTTGGACTTGCCAGTCAGCTTGTCTTGCATCTTGAAATAGAACCAATCCGGCGCAGCATCTTCGCTCCCCACCAGAGACTTGAGCTTCTCCCAGTCGATATAATCCGTGCTTATGTTGACTCTTTGGAGGACACCGGCTCCCGTGGTGACGTTGAACTGGAAAGCCTTGTCCGTGAATCTGGCGACTGGATGCTTCCAAGAGTATGGACCAGACCGTGTTCTCAAAGATGCGTCGACAAGCCCAAAATCGAACTGGGGAGAGATAGCACATATTGCCAGAGTCTCAATCATACGCTTAGCCAAGATGGCCTTTCCGTCACCCTCATCGCTGATATCCGGCAGCGTTCTGTTGATAAGTGCGCAGGCATATTCAAAGACACGCCGTGCGTCGGCTTCGGTGGCGCAAAAGCGATCTTTCAACGCACTGCCTTGGATTGATGAGTCCTCGAACAAAGCAATGGGCTGCAGAGCAGGTCTGCTCCTATCTGCGACGCTTCCAAGCCAGCTCGTGGTACCATCTCGGTGCTTGCTCTGCCGGATAGCCACCACTCGGAAGTCGCGATCAGCTTGGACAGGAGCGAATTGGAGGTGGACTGGCTTTGCCGGAACAGGTGTAAAGATTGGCTCTGAGGCATTGCGAACCTTCAATTGACCTTTGACCGCATTCCATCGATTGATGTTATCGTTACGCGAGGAGTACGGTAGGGTTATATCGGCAAGGGGCACTGGGCCGGTGCCAGCATTGAGTTCGGTTCCTTGGGCGCTCCTTGGGCCGCGACGCTTTTTCTGCAGATTGTCCATCGCTCTCATTGGATGCGGGGGAATGGTCCTTCACGCCATGCCGTTACATGCGATCGGTGCCTTCTGATCTTAAGGTCGAGCTACCACTAGTAGTGCAAAGTTAATCCGGCTTTCCTGAAATTCTGTAATCGAGTTGTTATTTTTCACCACTGCATCGAACCGCATGTAATTGATCTGGGCGCGCTGTAATTCAATGACTTCGGACGATGGTGTTTGCGATTGACCCCAAGAACTGCCAGAAGAATTTTAGAGCTTGTGAGCCTTTTCGCGGACTGCTTTTGCCAAGTTGGTCCGTGCGGGTTCGACCAACACTGGCTGTTCCGCCTCAGAACGAAGTCACAGTGTCAGCATCATGGCACCTGCGTTGGATCCGATTGATGCCCTTCTGGACTTCGATCAGCCTTCATCGAGCATTGGGGGCGATTGCTACGAAGATGAATACAAAAGGGCAGTGCAATATTTTGCAGACGGCAGATACGCTGAATGCGAGGGAGTGTATCATTCGTTGCTAGAATCAGCTTCACTCCCTCCCCTTCAGCAGATACGTTGCAAGTGTCTCTTGGCTACCGCGACGAACAGCTGGGTAAAAGCAGAGGTACGTCGTCCCAACGATGGACCGGAGGAAGTCTGCTGATTAGATGCGCAGGAACTTCGCGCGGAAGCTGAGGCCCTCTTCCACCTCTGCAAATGGAGCCCTCACTTCTGCAATACTCCCTCTAAGGTTTCGATGGGTACTCTACGTGAGATGCTCGACGAGCTGGCGAAAGATCAGAGAGCCGAACGTCCAGCCAACTATAGCGACCATGTTGCTCATCTTCAGGTGCTGTGGGACGGCTTGTCCGAGGAACAATTCTCGGATGAGGAGTACGACGACGAAGACCTCTCCATGGGGCACGACAGCAAGTGTCAAAGCTTCAAGGATGAATATGCTGTCAAATCTCCAGGAATGCCAATCGGTGTTCTGCCTCTCGGAGAGGAGGACATGACTGCCAAGACGATGCTCAAGCCTGGGAGGAAATGCACAAAGACCAGCAAGTCAGCCCGCATGAAGGGCCGCAACGTACAGTTCAACAGTGCCCTCCCAACGCGCCCAGCTCTGCGCAATCCAGCGGATGTTCAAATTATATTCGCTGGGCAAAAAGGCCGCAAATAGGATTCGGAGTGAATGCCTCCCACCAGGCAGGGAGATATTGGATGGGCTCCTTGATGTGGAAGGTCACGAACACGGTGGCAATGCAGACATGACTGATTTTTGGCATTCACTGGATGTCCCGTCTGGACAGGGTGTAACACGCGTCGATTGGGTTCTTTTAGTGGTAGGATGCACACTCGACCCGTAATGAAATCTCCTTGAATCCACCATACGCAACCTCTCGCCCTGGCCATGTGCCAGCTGTCCTGTTGTTCGAAGGTGGCAGTGAGAATGTCACACCCGTGTGACCGCAACAAAAAAAAACGTCAATTGCGTCCGCCGAGACTCGAACTCGGGTCCCGGCGTAACTAACACTAACAGTGGAAGCGCCGGATGATAACCCCTACACTACGAACGCATCGTTTTCAACTACCGATTCGGAGTGGAATATAACAAGCTTGACTTAACAATCTATATTATCTTGTAATATTCTGATCTTCGAAGATGATGATACCGTCGCGATCACAGGCGACGCTTCCGCGGCGTCTCCAAAAGCCATTGGAAGTGGGAACGCTTAGATCTGCGAGGCTGTGACGGTGATATATGCTGTCAGCAAATGAGTGGCTAGTATTCCTGGTGGGCCTCGATCACCAAGTCCCTTGGGACTGTGATCGGAGCAGAGGTGCTGGGGTGCCAGTACCAATCCCTGACAAAACCAGGAGCCTGGAAAGGATGAAAATTCGCGAGGCAAAGTCAATGAATGGATCGGGCCATGTCCATAGCGCTGACACGTGCCGAGTGCTATATCGAGCGACCGAATTCTTGCTGGGGCCGTGGTGGCTGTCTGAAGCAGAATGGTTGGGCCATCCTATCTGCAGCGATATCTTGCTGACCATCAATCTTGCGAGCGAGTTTGAAGCTATTCGGGGACTAGTGGAGGGCAATTGCCACCACGTCAGCGAGAACAGCACATGCACTCGGTGGTGTTCACACCATGCCATCCGATGCATCATACGGTTTGACCAGACCTGCTTTTTGCAAGTCGTGTGTTTCGCACGATGGAAAAGGAACATGCTCCAAGGCCACGAGAGGCGAGCTGGCCAACAAGGATCGAGCGTTCTGGATCTGCAGGCAGGCGTGCTTGTTCGAAAGGCTTTGCTGGGAGGGATCGACGACGAGCACTAGACGGGCCGAGGAGGGGGGCGGAAGAGGCACTTGCAAAGCAAACTCGACTCAAATCCCTAGCTGAGAGCTGCTGTCGGGAAGCTTGACAGGACAGATCTGGCTGGGTTTTGCAAAGCTCTTGCCAGACGTAGATCACCAGAAGCGGGAGAATCATTGTCGCTAGCGGCGGCGAGGCATCCCAAACCGTCGACCCTTGGCCTCTTTCCGTACCCCTGGCTATGCGGTCGATCCACAAGCCGTCGTCTAGTCCGGAGCTTCCTCCTTCCCACCACTTCCACCATCTCCAAAGTCACGAACGACTATCGCCGACCTACTGCTGTCTATCAAGAGTGAGGACCAGAGTTCCTGCCTTGTTGCGAGCAGTCCTTGTTCGGACTGGCGTGTCCTCAATTTGCGGCCTCAACGTGTTCAAGTCCTGTGGCTGAACTACCACATCTGGACTTGTCTTCAACACCTGCATGTCGCAGGGTTCTAATCGCTATGCGTCCGTTTGCAGTAGACTTGCATGAGGCGCACGGCTTGTCGAGATCAGCTCCCCAAGTCAATTGAATTTTGTCTTGCATACACCCAAACGGTTTCCTTATCATTCGCGTCGTCCCAGAACAATTCCCCTTTTCTCTTCCTCTCTTCTCAATCTCATCTTCACGACGACTACTCTTGTATGCCACTCGCTTGTGTCTGTTGCATAACGATCTCACGACTCTGACAAAAACGCCGAGACCACTGTCTCGAACCTCCAAATTGTACTATCGTCTATAACGGTCCGCAGCAAACGGCCATGGCGACTCCTGTCCGTCAACCCTCTCCGGACAATGAGATCTCTACTCCTGCCAGAACAAATCCTTTCACCACTCCTGCACAATCAATGCCTGCCTCTGCGATTGGCTCCACCACCGCGTCGTCGTATGGCATTCAGCCTCCGACTCAGCGCTACTTTCATTCGAGACGAGTGAAAAAGGGCGAAGTCGAGAAGCCATGGTTGGACAAGGTCGACCCCAAGGAGAAGTGGGTTACCATCATTCCGCTCATCGGCATCTTGATCGGTCTGGGTGTCACAGGTTTCCTGGTCTATGATGGTTTGAGAAGTGTCGCTCATCACAACTACTGCCCTGTGTTGATGGAGGACTGGTCAAATGGCTGGAATCAAGAGGTTTGGACAAAGGAGGTTGAGGTCGGTGGTTACGGGTTAGTCGGATCGTATCTTCGTCAAGGGTCAAGACTAATGCATCCAGAAATGGTCAATTCGAGCAGACCACTGCCACCCAGGAGAACGTCTTCATCAAGGACGGCATGCTTTACATCAAGCCTACCGTCCAGGATGCCGCTCTTGTCGAGCAAGACTCCACCATCAACCTGCTCGCCGACGGAACCTGCACGTCTACCCTCTGGCGTGACTGTGTAGCCTCGACAAACACCACCAACGGTACCATTGTCAACCCGGTCAAGTCTGGTCGCATCAACACCAAGCTTGGAGCAAACATCAAGTTTGGCAAGGTCGAGGTTGAGGCGAAGCTCCCGTCGGGTGATTGGCTCTGGCCTGCCATCTGGATGATGCCTACCGACTCTGTCTACGGTGTCTGGCCTCGCTCTGGCGAAATTGATATCATGGAATCCCGCGGTAACAACTACACTCATCCTCAGGGAGGCAACAACATCATCTCCTCCACCCTTCACTGGGGGCCTGTTCCCTCTGCCGATGGCTGGTTCCGCAACAACGTCAAGCGTCAGGCTCTGCACACCACCTACGCAAAGGGTTTCCACACCTTTGGTGTTGAGTGGTCCGAGAAGTACATTTTCTCCTACATCGACACCCGTCTTCTCCAGGTTATGTACGTCAACTTTGACACCACTTTCTGGGAGCGTGGCAACTTCCCTGCTGCCACCGACAATGGTACCGCACTCATCAACCCCTGGAGCGCTGGTACCAAGGCCGCTCCTTTCGACCAGAATTTCTTCCTCATCATCAACGTGGCTGTCGGCGGTACAAACGGTTGGTTCGGAGACGGATTCGACGGCAAGCCATGGGTCGATCTCGCGCCCAATGCTAAGCAGCAATTCTGGGAGGGCAGGAACCAGTGGCAGCCTACCTGGGAGCCTGATGGACAGCTCATTATCAAGAATGTCAAGATCTGGCAACAACAAGGCCACAATGGTTGCTAGATGGGGGGTGTTGATTCTATGAGATGGTTTCCGAAGATGGTATTTTGGTCAGGTCTGGAGTTGATGGGATTGGGATGCGCATCATGATGGTCAAGTTTGGTAATGCGCTTGATGTATGTGGATAGAAGGTTTCCTTGCATTCTTGAGCTAGACAGCATCATACTATATCAAACTGTATTCCCGCATCTTTCTCCATTATGCATTTCCCATATTCCCGCCATGACCATTGTGTATTTACCGTGCCTCTGTCAGATCCACGTATGTCTCTTGCCTTGTGGCTCATAAAGTGTCCTTCATAGGTGCTACATGACCATGATTCTTTGTGCTATGCCAATCATCCGCCGTCATCCGTACGCAAGAACCGATCCGATCGAACCAAGCCATCCAGCCAACACCAGAGTTTACTCTAAGTCCCTGTAGCGGCACAATCGCTGCACAATTGCTGCATAGTGAGAAACTGTCAGCCCTTCCAAACCGTTGGCCTAACCACCACCGGTATCCTCTCCGGTTGCCAGTAGCAGCAACAAACGGCCCGCCACAGACTGTCATCAAGACGACTTCTGACACCGGTAAGCGGACAAGATCTTGCGCAGGATTGTTGCCACAGACACCGCTATGCTCCGGGTCTGGAATCCAGATTGACTATGCCAAGCAGGTGGTACGCATGCCTCCTCATGATGCAAGCTCGCCACACGCTCATGATACACCCGCCAACTCGACGGTCTCATGAACCATCTTGTTGAAACTCTTGTTGAAACTCTTGTTGCATGCCTTTGTACCTGATGTCCGTGTACACGGCCATGTCCCCCATGACTCCCCATCAGCGGACAAATCATACTCTCCGGCTCCGAACAGAAGGAAGCTATCGTTCTGGTAGAGACAAGATCAAGCTCCCAACGTTTGCAACGGCAGCAAGCGAGAGTATATTTTCCGCCATCGATCTGTCACCGAGAGGCGACTTTTCCATGTAAGAAGAAGGGAGTGGCCCAGACCATTCGGTCGAGGTGGCGGTGGCCATAGTCAGATACTAACGCTCTCCGACTCGACAGATGGGGAAGAGACTAGGATCTTAGTCATGTCATACCAACCACACCATAGCTCCAGAAATGTCCGTCCATGTCTGTCTAGTCCTGGCACTGCAGGTCAGAGACCCGGAAAGTGGGCACCAGATTACTTCGCTCATACAAGACACTGCAAAGTCACTGCTACTGACACATTACCGAGGTTAGCACAAGGGTGGTGGGCGTCATTGACAAAAGGACATCAAGATCTGCTCAACTTCCCATCCACCGTCCACGCTTCTCACTAGAGATAGATATCCATCATCGACATAAGATCTACATTGTCGTCGTCCTTGGAATCAGCCTTGTGATGTTCAGACTTACTCTCTTGACCATCTGTAAGCCGTTGGCGCTGGTTTCTCATGCCAAACGTTAACTCAACGTCACCGCTCATTGGCTTCCTGATTCGGCAACATCTCTATATCAGACCTCATTCCACCATCAACGGTATTGTTTAAGAGCCAATATGCTTGAAACTGATCCTCTCTGCCAACCCTCAGCCCTCACGTCCAGGTCCTCGGCCGTCTATCAAGCCGTTCAACGCCTAGCAAATCGTGACAATCGACGTCCGCGATCTTCCAGGCCCAGGCATTGGTCGACGTTGTATCTCTCTAAGATATCTCGACTGTAGCCAGAGTAAGTAACCCAAACGGTAGTCCCGTCGCCGTGCGGTCGTTCCGTCTCATTGGTGTATCTGTGCGCTACTGGTCCATTTCACTACCACTCTCCCCGATTCTTGTCGTTTTCCCTGTCCCCATCCCATACACTGGGCGTCGTGGTATCCTCACCTACAGTCTTTCTTTCAAAAATATACCCCCGCTCTACAGCCGTAAGGCAGTGAAGCATATCAAATAGTCTCCTGGTCTGCTGACCACTCAGCGCCATGGATTCCGTCAAGAACTATTTCAAGGGCGGCAAGCCTACGCCCGAGGAGCAAAAGGCCGCTCGGAGGGCAAGTAAGAGAATGTCCGTTCGACAATCCCGCCTTTCAGGTGTCCCCTCCACAATCGACGAGTCCTCTCCAGGCCAGCCCGAGTTTACCACCTTCGAATCCCTCGGCGACAGATCCCCGCTTCCCAAATTCGAACCCATGAACCACCGCTTCTCCCGCTTCTCCTTCCTCAGCAATGTCACCCAGGAGTCTTCCGCGGAAGAAATCGAGCAGGCGAGAAAGAGCTTCCGTATGTCCATGTCCGGCTACGCCTCCAACAATGGTGGGAATCGAAGGACGACCATGTACACCGATCGAACCGAGATGAGCGATATCCCAGAGTCGGTGGTCGAGGACAGTGTGGCGGACAGTGATGAGAAGATGGACAACAACGAAAACATTTTGGACGAATTGAAGCATGAGATCATGGTCAACTATCTCTTCCAGCAACAATGTGCGCGATTGTGGATCGCGGACGGAACGGGCGAGGTGGAAGGCGTCATGTTGAAGAAGAGCAGAGGCAACTATCTCGCTTGTCCACCCGCCTTGGCCGACTCGATGTTCGCGGACAGTTGTGTCGAGTTGAACGTCCTGTGTGCCATGACGGTCAACTCGAGAGTCATCAAGACGTTCCTGGCTTGGACGCCGGATGCCATTGATGTGCCGCTTACCAACGGTCTGAGGGTTCAGGTTCTACCGACCATGGAGGACTTGCCAGCGGCGAAGAAGCATCAGTTCGCCGCTTTCGTAGCGGACGAGGCACTGTTGGTCGTCTGGGACGACGATGTGCATAATTTGATCAAGAGGGCAAAATTCATCGAGGACGAGCTTATGGAGCTGGTCTGGTCGTCTGGAGAGGAGGAGAACGTTGAGGACGAGGAGGGTGCGAAGAAAGGACCGGGTGTGGTCGAGGCGAGATTCGACCCTGTCACTGGCGAGGAGCTTCCGGAAGATCGTCCTACGAACTTGCAGAATACTGTACTGGTCTCCTTCACCCTTGTTATCATTCTGGCTTTGCTCGGTGCTGGTTTCCGTCAAGTGGCCATCGAAATATCCGTCGACTACAACTGGTTCCGTCTACTCTTCTTTCTGCTCACCCCTGTCCAGGTCTTCTTCACATTGGTAGGTATGCGTTGCTAGTTGGTTTGCATCTTGCTGACAATCCCAGTTCTTCGCCCAGGTCATTGTCGGCTGTACGGCTCAGATCATCGGACCGATCAAACAGGTCACATCCAACTCCCGTTTCTACTCAGCTCTCCTTCCTCGTCGTATCGCACCCGTGGACAATGGTCCTCTTCCCCATGTCACAATACAGTGTCCTGTGTACAAGGAGGGTTTAGAGGGTGTGATTGCCCCAACGGTCAAATCCTGCAAAGCCGCCATGTCAACCTATGAATTGCAGGGAGGATCTTGCAACATGTTGTTCCACGACGATGGTCTGCAATTGATTGACGAGGATGAGCGCAACGCTCGTATCGACTTTTACACTGACAACAACATCGGCTGGACTGCCCGTCCCAAGCACGGCTCCGAGGGCTTCGTGCGTAAGGGAAAGTTCAAGAAGGCGTCCAACATGAACTTCGGCATGATGGTCAGCTGCAACGTCGAGGCGAAGCTGCTAGCACTCGACCGCCATGTGAACTGGAATCAAAACGACGAGGCCGAAGCGTATGGCAATGCACTCCAGGAGGTTCTCGACGAGCACGGACGTGCATGGGCAGACGGCAACATTCGTATTGGCGACTATATTATCATTATCGACTCTGACACTCGTGTGCCGGAGGATTGTATCCTGGACGCTGTCTCTGAGATGGAACGCTCACAAGAAGTCGGCATCATGCAATTCTCTTCCGGTGTCATGCAGGTTACATGGACCTTCTTCGAAAACGGTATCACCTACTTTACTAACCTCATCTACTCGGCTATCAAGTATACTGTCGCCAACGGTGACGTGGCGCCCTTTGTCGGTCACAACGCCATTCTCCGCTGGAAAGCTATCCAACAGGTATCTTACTTTGACGAGGACAACTATGAGAAGTTCTGGGCCGAGAACACCGTCTCGGAAGACTTCGACATGTCCTTACGTCTACAGTGTAACGGCTATATCATCCGACTCGCCGCCTGGGCCGGCGAAGGCTTCCAAGAAGGTGTGTCTCTTACTGTGTACGACGAGCTGGCCCGTTGGGAGAAGTATGCGTATGGATGTAACGAGCTGCTCTTCCAGCCGCTGCACTTGTGGTTCACCCAAGGTCCCCTGACCATTCTGTGCAAGGTATGTGATCCCGGGACTCGGACGAGAGCTGCGCTGACAGAACTAGGAATTCCTCTTCTCGCAGATTCGTATGACTTCCAAGATCACCATTCTGTCCTACATCGGTACCTATTACGCCATCGGTGCCGCCTGGATCTTGACGCTCGTCAACTACTTCGCCGTAAGTCCTTTCCCCCCTTTCTTTCATATCCGGACCTGTGCTAATCGGAACTTAGGTGGGTTGGTTCAACGGATACTTGGATAAGTATTACCTCGATTCGTGGAATGTGTGGTTCGGATTGGTCATCGTCTTCGTCGGTCTCGGAAACGTCAGTTTGGCGGTCATGCGTTACCGTATCGGCGAGAAAACGCTACTATTCGCCTTCCTCGAGAACATCAAGTGGGTTCCGATGTTCGTCGTATTCCTCGGAGGGCTGTCAATTCATGGTACGTACCTCCCCGCCGGCCCCAACCTTTTGCCGAGACCTCCGCCCTGAGGCTCCGCCACCCCCTACAACTTTTCTTTCTTTGTATAAATCGATTATTTGAGCTATTTGCTAACTATTATATAGTCAGCCAAGCCCTTTTGTCTCACATGTTCGTCTGGGAGGTATGTAGCTCTCTTCCTCGTCGTCGGATAGCCGAAACTGCTTCCCCGAGCCCCCCTGGCCCCCAAGCTTGAATATCAGCATACTGACAACAAGTAGATGTCCTGGGGATCTACAGTCAAGGAGGCGACATTTTCCAATGCGTGGATTGAGATGCAGCTCATCTGGGGCGGCTATCGAAATACGATCTTCCTGAGCTTTCTTTGCATCGCAGGGATGATCATCCTAGGGACAGCATCGTTTGTGCCATACGATTGGAAGATCAACTCTTTCCTGGCTTGGTGGCCCATGGCGTCTTGCTGGGGTTCCCACTTGCTTCTCCCAATCGCACTGTGAGTTGAGCACTGCTATTGGGTCTGAGTGTTTTCACTGACAAAGCTAGAAATCCGGCCCTCATGACCTTTAGTTTCTAAGATGGGAGAGGGAACTGGACTCTCTCGAAGTAGTAGTCTGTACACGGGCATGATTGGCCCCGATGTCCTTCCCTTTGAGCTCGCCTGCAGGCCCGGTACAATAAGAGGCATTTTGCCCAGGCCGAGCTTCAGGTGCAGGTCGTGTACCTTTTTCATTTGTCTTCTATTCTCAAACACCATGTACATATAGAATGTATTATATCACCGGCATGGTGTTCAATTGTAGGACTAGCGTCATTAGAAGTTCAAGTACGCCGGGGCTCGGGCCCACTCATCTACTTTTCGACATGAAACATGCAGAGATAGAGGCCCTCGAGCACTCCCTAGGATATCTCCTTGCTGCATTGTGTCGTGCCTGATGAGTGCATAGAGATCAGACCTAGAGATCAGATTACGTTCCAGCCGTGTCCCACAGTGCTGTAGCAATGACACTTCAGCTGTAAGATATCAGCAGAGGCTCCCCCGAGGAGCGGCGAGGTATGATACAATTGATCGAGTAGGAGCTCGCCGAAGAGGTAAGGGTGGCAAGGAACGGAAATTCGTTTCGTGCTGACGATGTATAGCAACTACTGGTATCTCTACACTTACCTATGCTGCCCTTCGTACGAAAGTGACAGTTTTATCCTCTGGTTGAGTTCTGACTACTTTTGCTCCTATACACTACTTACATATCTCGAATGGCCGTCGTTCTCACTATCAGGTCTATTCCGATGTGTGACAAAGGAAGGCTGGCATACTTACTACCAAGTCCATCTCAATGTGTGAAGAGAGAAGAGTATCATGGTCGTCACCACGACTATCCCGATGTAAAAACAGAAGACTGGCGTAATTACCCCTGGGTACATATTGATCACTGATGAAGGATGACCGACATGTCGACAAGGCAGAAGCCCACTAGTCCTGGCCCTTCGCAATGATGAGCGTATGGAGAGTGTCCGGGCCGCTGCTGAAGGAATGGTTCACGAGGGCTGCAGGACTTTCGGGATACCAGATCAGAGAGTCAACCAGCTCCGGCAAAGAGCCATCGCGACCCCTTCTGGATATGCTGTACAGGTAGGCGCACCTGCAAGGTCCCGAGTTGAGCCTGCTCAAAACAATGAGCAGCAGGTGCATAGTGGGGGGGGGAGGTGCGACAAGAAGGAAAAACAGGAGAAGTAGAGAGGGCTAGTGGGAATGAAAGGCTCGAGGAGGAGAAGCACAAGGAACAGGAGAGGTATGCTGCTGAAGAGGATGCTGAAATGGCAATGCTTGGCCAGGAGAGGGAGAGAGTTGGAGCTGAAATGGAGAATTGGTATTAGGTGAAAAGATATGCAAGCCGCCAGGCAGCCGAGGAGCATCTGACCAAGCAAGAGTTTCACCGCCCAGCAGGTGGAAAGCAAGAGGCCGAGCAGGCCGAGCAGCAGTAGCGGATGCAGGAAGAGAAGAGGAACAAGCGCACAGTACACGAAATAATGGAGAAACCGCACGAGGACATCGTCAACAAAGCGGAAGGGAGTCCTCCCCAGAACAGCCTCCTTTCTCGAACAATCACGGCTAGCGTGCGAAGACATCTTGCTGGTGCTGAGGCTACTACCGACTCCACTGCAGGAAACAATGATACGGAAACCTCTCCTACCAACAACGATACCACTCCCTGCATATTTATATGTAGCAGTGGGACATCCGATTCCGAAAGCGACGAGGCCGCTGCCGAAGAGGCCAAAAAGACTGCCGCAGAGAAGCCCTCTGAAGTACGACTTGCAGAGCAGGCTAAGGTGATAGCAGAGCAGCAGCAGCAGCTTGATGTCAGAGAGGCAGCGTTGAAAGAGTCAGAAGACTCGGTGGCAGAAGTTATTAGCATACAAGCAGAGAGAGATACAGGCAACTGCTATAGAACAGGCCAATATGGCAGAAGCCCGCCGTCTTGCAGCACAGGAGAAGAAAGAGCGTGGGCCAGCTAAACCTCAGGTATTTTGCCCCCCTTCCCCCAACTTGCCACTGGCTCGCTTGATAGCTGTTTCGAACATAGTGCTGACAGACGTTAGCGTTCAGCAAACAACAGTGACCGGGAGAATCTATTTGCATTACCACACCCTTTCTTAGTTACACTACCTTCTGTGCGCTAGACAATTGGTCTAAGCTTGTTCGAGAATAGCCCTCCATGTAAAGAGCTGCAGCTGCTCTCCAGATGGCAGCAAAAGTTCTGCTGCTGAAAAAAGGGGGTGGTAGTGCAAGTAGATTCTCCCACAATGACCCGAACTCGTTACTGTAGCGTTAGTGACCCTACGAAACATACTACCAGGCGCACGTCCTACATGGCACAGAACTGATTTTCGCATTGTCTTCAAACGCGATGGAATGCATCCACGAGGCAAACCAGAAGTCCTGAGGTTGTTGAAAGACGCCTGCTCGGACAATCTGGATTCGATCGTTCTTCGCCACGTGGAGATGGTTGACGAAGTCATCAACTCTCACCGGATGATTGCGGACTTTGAAGCACCCAGATCTCTTATGGACGACCTTGCGAACACGTAGTTGGCTGCACCTGGATGGTGGAGGCACAGGCAGTCATCGAGGAGATCGGCAGACACGTATCGTACCATCCGGTTCGCCATCGCCTATGACGGGTGCGAGGTCGACGACTTTCTTCCCAACGCAGTGCCTTCCACGGTGCCTGCGCAGCCACGCCACATTGTATCGAGGTCCAAAAGACCCCCTGGCCGCGCAGGCGTTGCCGGCAAATAACTATGTGGGTGCCCTGGCCAACCGCCCTGTGAACTCCCCCTTGCGCCCCATAGGCCAAGCAGTGGTAGGCCACTGGGACCCGGCTACGCACTCCGCCGCATGCAACTCGCACCGGAGAACGAATCGAACTTACGGGTACAAGTATCTCAGCAAGGCCCTTTGCAGAATCTTGGTACGAGCCGACTCTCATAGCAAGGCATAGGCTATGGACCTGGCCCTGTGCACATGGCCCCACCTTATCGGACGAGCATCACGGGGCGAACAAAGAAGCCATGCTTATCATCTATTATCGACACATCGACAGAGCTAGGTACCCTTCTACATCTAGTGGATGACAACAGCAGTGTGGTCATCCATGTACTTGCCGATATCCCCCAAGAAGCACGCTGCCAGGATGGAGATACCCCCGAAAGCAATACTGACATAGTACACCCACTTGTAGGCCTCGGCATAGGCCAATCTGCCGGCGCCGACGACGAGTTCGTAGGCGAGCGGGTGGCCGTGGATGCCGGGGATCTCCTTGAGGTTCTCGAGGAGCGACGCGCCGGTGAGCTCGATGGCCTCCTTGATGAGGGCGGTGTCGGTGATGTTGAGCTTGACGAGCATGGCGCCGCCGACGTAGTAGGTCGCCGCGGGGACGAATTTGGAGATGAAGACGTTGTAGTAGACTGCGTAGCCTGCGGGGGATTAGCTAGGGTTCTTTCTGCAAACGGAGAGTCACGGTATGGAGTACGCACCGACAGAGCCTCCGACGACGCGGATGGCGAGGGTGAGAGCCGCAACGGTGGCGATCAGGTCGTCTGGGCAGACGATGGTGGCGGCGATACTGGCGGGGACGACGATGCCGCCGATACCGAGGCCGGCGAGTACGAGGATGCCCCACATCTGGTTCATGTTGTACGGGTTGGAGATTGACATTGCGCCGCAGCCTGCTGTCATGAGGACGGAGCTGACGATCATGAGAAGACGAAGCTGGCCCTTGAGGGCAGTCATGAGCCAGAGGACGATAAAGGCGCCGGCCAAGATGGCGAAACCGATGGGCAGACCTCTCAAGCCGATACCCACAGGATCATGGCCATAAACGTTGAACGCTTGCGTGGGCCAGAACATGAGGATGGAGAAGAAGTTGGCGCGTGCTTCGAGTTAGTTTGGGATCAATCTCGGATGTGGACAGACTTATCTGAGATGAAGGTGATGACGAGAGTCAGTCCAAGACTGTGGGCTGGTCAGCTTCGTTGCGTAACGACAGATGGTGCCTAGGTGTAGAATACTCACATTCGCTTGTTTTGATTGAGGCGTGCCGGATACATCGGATACGGGGCGAAACGCTGCCACACCACGAAGGCTACTAGCATGACAGCTCCGAGTATCAAGGGGACGAGTGTATGGGGGCTGGACCAAGGGTACTGGTATCCTCCCCACTTCAATTTAGTTAGCCCACGAACGTCCTGTGTGTATCACTTGATGGGCTCTGGGCCTCTGAGAAACACATACCAAAATGCCAGCCATGAACAGAACCAGACCGCCGATGCTGAGCAGACCGCCAAGGTAGTCAATCTGCTTGAGCACCTGCATCTTGCTGAGACCGGCCGAGTTTGGTCTAGGTGGTGGGTGATAGAAGATGGCAGTCATGAGAACACCAATGGCCGCCCAGCCGCCACAGACGAGACCAACATAACGCCAGCTAGAGTACTGCGCAATGAGTTGCCCGTACAGCACTGAAGGACAGAAGGGAGCGATGGTGAAGACCAAGATGGCGACGTACTTGCCACGCTTTCGGGTAGGCGCCATCTCGGAGGTGGCGGCCAAGGCGGTCAACTCGTTGATACCGGCACCAGCGCCGCTGATGACCATGCCGCCGATAAAGGTGTTCATGTTGGTGGCGGTGCTTGCAACGATCATGCCGACGATGAGGAAGAAGCCTCCGAGGAGAGCGACGTAGCGACGACCGAGGATGTCGGAGAGCGAACCGACAAAGGGACAGACTCCGGCAAGTGCGAGCAGATTGCCCAAGATGAACCACACCCAGCGGTCTGTACCTCCAATGTCGGCATAGATGCTGATCGAGCGTCAGGCAACGTCCATGTGTCGGGGGGTAATATACGACCAGGACTCACAGTGGCGGGATACCTCCAAAGAGATAGATGGGGATTTGACTGGCGGTCCACAGAAAGGCCATGGCTACGAGAGCCATGAAGCGCTTGAATGTCATTGGCAACTCATGATCGTGATCTGCTCGATGTTAGATTGCCTGGTCTGCAGAGCTCTCGACGATAGAGAAAGTGGAAACGCCCTCAAAAAGACCATGGTAGCTCTGCTCCATTCTTCTGGTAGTACATACCTTCACCATCTCCATACGTGCGGAGTCCATCCTTCTCATAGTAGTTGTCGTGACCTGGCACTCTCTCCTTTGTATGAATCTGCTCGATACGTGTCTCGCTAACCTTCTCGGCAGACGAGCTGCCAGAGCTCGAGATTCTTTCCATGATGCCCGACGGATAAGAGAAGCGGCTTGAAATGACAAAACCACTGGGGAAGGTGGATCTGCAAGGTGTTTATACCATCCTAGCAGACGTCCAAAGGCAATACGTGCCGCGGCAAAAAGACGCACGTCGAGTACAACCAGTGTTTGGACGGTCGACCTCTGACACAGAGGCTGGGTGGTTACCAGACATGCTGCAACGGGTGGCTGCATCGTCGACTCGCGAATGACAGGAGCCTCAAACGAGCGTGTGGCAGCGTTGAGGAGAGGGGGGCGTCGACACGTAGTGGGATGGACGGAGCGCGAAACCGTAGCGAGACTAGGGCCTTGCAGATCCACGGGCTAGACGGTTTGGGGGCGAGGATTCAAGCATTGCGTTCTCTCCCAAATGCCTCGGCATGTGTGGTTAAGCTTTGAGGAGGGAAATGGTCGAATTCGCCCCCGACCTTGCGGGGAAAGTGCAGAATATGTCGGCCAGTATAGACGCGTGACTTTGCAGCAGGGCCACATAGCAAGGTGAGCTCATGTTTCGTTGCCACTATTGTCGATGCACCCATCGTTGATGGGCACGGTGGAACCAGGATGTAGCGTACACAAGTTATCGAATGTTGAGGGACTGCGATCAGCATCGTCGGCAGCAACCCTCTCCGGATTTTCTCCACAATCTGCCCATGGGGATCTTCAACGGGGGCCATCTTGGTGCATGCTCTCGCGGCCTACCGGCACCAAGCTGACTTTCGAGGACAGCTGCATTGAGATGTTGGTGATGATGGTAGTACGATAGTTCCAAGACGGGATGAGATGCCTCGGCACTTTCGCCACATTCTCACCTCGAATCCAATCGAAACTACGACAGTTGAAGAGCGTTGACTCAGAACGCAAATGCAGTCTCCAGGGGCTTGCCTTGCCTCATCTCCAGGTCGCTATGTGGTAGAGGAGCAGTGGTTGCATGATTCCAACCGGAGATGATTTGTGCGACTCATGATGGGCTGGCTTTGCTAGTCGGTACGCGAAATTGGACGATCCGGACGGCGCCTTCGGAAACCTTTTCCTTCTCCACATGACCAAGGGCATAAAAGCAATGTCCCATGCTGGCACTGTACATCCCAGGAACCCATACTTCAAGACATCTCTCGGCAGCCAAATGCCAATTGTCTTTCGATAGTCACACTCAGGTCTATGCTCCACCCTCACACGGTGGTTTACACGGGTCGAAGACCTTTGTGGGCCTACTTTTTTTTTTTAGCCCCTCGTACGAATGACCAAGACGTGCCAATCTGCTTGGAGACTTGAGTCGACCTATTACGTTAGACACACTGCTGCAAGCAATCGTAACGTAGAATCACTTCGGAGAGCTTGCACGCTGTCCAAGCCATACAATTCTCTGAAGCAAGCCTATTCGTGGTGGACCTGCTGCTTGCATTTCAGCCTCATGAAGATGACGTTGCTCCCTATACAGCCTTTGGAGGCCTAATCATCGTCGTAGTTACTGAAGACTCTCATAACTTCTCCTCCACTTCACGTAGGTATGAAATAGTAATCATTCCAACGAGGAATCTCGAGTCTCCTTGCTCAGAGCTCATCCTTGCGGTACTCATATACCAAGTAAGGCTGTGTGTCTCTGCTCTTCTTGGGTAACAGCCGGGTCTATGGCGGTGACTTGGCTGCTACAGACAAGTCCCGTTTCCTCTTACGCTTTGACCCTTGTCTAATCCGTTCTTGATGCCGTCTTACGCCCATCCACGACCGTCCAACTCCTGCTCCCCCTCCCCAAGAAACGCGGTCCCTCGGTATCGACTGCAGTAACATCCCAGTCCGCGGTTCAGCGCGATTTCAAAGGCTTCCCAATGACAAGATTTCATTCGATATGGTTCACCGCCGCGGGAGAACCATAGTCCTCGCGCTGCGATGGAACGTCAACGCTCGGGAGAGCTCGACCTTTCCGGACAGTGACGTACAGACAGGCCAGTGGGCACAGATACTGGTGCCAGGTCTTTCGGGAGCAGTTCGTGCTGAATCGTTTGTTTGCATAGAGACAGAGAATCAAGCAAAGTCTGGTAGTTAGGGTGGCCATTGTCCAGCCACGCATGGGCTCTCTGCCAGTCTGGCGATGCGATAACCATGCCCATGCCAGGATTTCGAGTCTGTCACGGGTAGCTATACCTGCTGGCGCATCTGCAATCGTTCATCCTCCCTACGACGCTTTCGCTTCCGATCATCACAATAGTCGGAGACGTCCAGTAATACCAGCACAAGTTGCAGGCACCTAAGCCAGTCAGTCCTGGACCCGCGACCCACTAGATGCTGATTCAAATACAGTAGGATTGCGGTAACGACAAATACGGCCGACGCCAGCCCCTTTGTCGCTTCCGACCTGTGATTCGCCTCGGAGATCCAGCCCCAAACGTTGATGCCAGCTATGTAGCAGCTCACCGCAGCGAGACCTGCGGCAATCAGGTCCCAGAGAACGGTGCATCCGGGCGGCATGCGTGGCAGTCTCCGGCCCTGGTGCAGGTGGGCGACGAGTTCCAGGGCATTGACTCCGATAGCAAGGACGACCTAGCTAGTCAGCCACACCATTGCTCCACACGTTGGCAGTCCAGACTCACGCCCGCCCATCCCAAGCTATACTGGTAGTACTCCCTGAACGAGGACAGCACGGCCATTGCGATAAGGAGGAAGGTGACCGACACCAACGCCAGAGCGCGGACGATGACAGCCCATGTCGAGGTGGAGGAGTCGAATGAACGCGGTCGCATGACATGTAGAGACGCGCGAGTTGATCATGTAGAGAGCGATAAATCGTGGAAACATATCAAGGCTAGAAACACCAACCTTACGTTCTTAATCAGGTGCCTCGTTCAGGCATCCCATAGGATCAAGGCCTAATCCGTGTCTCCTCGTGCGCACCTGATAACGACGTTGGCCGCTCAGCCGCACATTCATGGGACACATGATGAAGGTATCTATTCGCGGTAATCGACAGACGACAACGGCTGTAGGGGGAAGCGACGGAGTGGATTGATGAAGAGGCGACGTTGATCTGGAACAAAAGGTGGCCGGGCCAAGACCGCGTGAGGCAGGATCACCACATTGCACTTGGTCTGCTTCGGCCTGAACAAACGTTTTCCGACCAGTGTGCAATGACAGTTTCAATCCGAGAGCTTGATGAGTCGTCCAACCAATGTTGCGACTGCCGCAAAGGCATCGAGTCCGCCGCATTCAGCATGGCAGGGTATTGTCAGGGGAAGGACGCCACGCTTGACTACAGCGTCACAAAATTGAGCTACGTTCTGACCTTCAATGTGCATCGCAACAGATAGGTACGTTACTAGCGCTGGCGACAGTGGATTGAGAGGAGGAGCAGGCTGATCGTTGGGGATTTCCTTGCGTACGCACACAGCTTCCTCCACCATGACAGATGTGATTGCCCAAGCAATGTCCGATCTCTCGAAGCTCTTGAATTTTCAATGCCATATATCATTCGCACTACCATGCAAGCCGTCACGGCCGTATCATGCGCAAAGAAAAAGCCGAACTCCTCAGCCCTGATCAACAACTCATCCACCCTTGTCCATCTACCTCGACGTTGGCTTGGGCTTGGGGGCATTGCCACGGGCTTGTTGCTTCGACACCTTTGGCGCACCCTTCGCGGCGCTTGCTGCCGACTTGGCCTTCTCTGCCTTCTTCGCTGAGTCGGATGCGGCCTTCTTCTCCTTGCCCTCCTTGATCGCTGCCGAGCGGGCGGCGGCGCGAGCCTCGGGGCGTTGCGAGCGACGCTCCTTGATCACATCGAGGGAGGCACCGACGATGGCACGCTGGTGCTTTACTGTGCGGCGGGTACGCTTCTTGGCGACTTCCTGTTGGCGAAGTTGTCAGCCCATATCCTTTTTATCATGCCAGGTACCATGGTCGGTTGTCGTCTCTTTTGTTCCTCCTCTTCTTCCATTTTCTGTTTCGCCATGACTTTGGAATAGTGTGACGAACCTCTGAGATACCCTTCTTGTGCTGGCGCCTGTACAGAACGGTCCATGCAATTCGGCGAGGGTTCTTGCGCTGAAGGAAAAGCGACTCGGTCTTGCCATTCTGGAAGCGGAAGATCTTGCTGTCACCACGGACGTAGAGCTTGCCCTGTGTGTTACGTTAGTTACGTCGTCCTGTCATTACTGATATTTCCTGGTCGTCCATGCGGCTTCGGATCGGATGCAGTCGTACCTTGCCCGGGTAGATCTTGGTGCCGCTGAAAGTGTCCTCGTAGATACGCATGTTGGCGGCTCTGTCGAGGTTTCAATGGGTGTAGGATAGGTGATGTTCGATGTTCTCGCCGATCTACTAGGCTTGTGAGATGTCGTCCAGCAATCCACACTTCGGCCAAAACATTTTCCGCGACCGCGCTTGGCGCCCTCTGATTATGTAAGTAAGGCCAACCCCCGGAAGGTTCCAACTTATCCAAATGGGACCTACAACCATACTTCGAGGCATTCCGTTTACGATCAGCCTTGTGTTCTGAAAGTTTTGACCACGAACAGTGGACATGGCGTGACAGACTCCTCGTGCAGAAACCATTTGCTTTACTAAAGCACTTTTGGTGGCTCAGCACCACAGGGGACTGTAAGACTACACATCCGTGCAAGGGACCCAGCCGGCTAGATGGTAGGTATCTGCAGGTATTACCAGGATGCTCCCACAATACTTCTATAGCGAGCTCGTTCAGGCCTTTGTGGCCTCTGTCACCTGAGTCGTCGCCACCAGAAATTCAACTCAGTATAGACGGCGTCATGAGCATCACATTATACATGCCACACATGCAAACGAGCACCATTGGTAATGTTATTGAACGCAACCTTCTTATTCGGACATTGTTCAATCGTCGAAACAGGGTTATTCAATCAATCGTAAAACTCCCAGCGGTAACTAACAAACACTCCTATGAACACCATGATGCATCGGCCTCGTCGCCTTGTGCTTATTCTTATGGTCCAATCCCTGACTACCATGCTGCTTCTCGATTGATTGCGAGGGCTGCCACGCCGCAAGATCAAATCCATCCTTCAGTGACTGGATCTGCTCCATCGTCGCCACAATGTCTTCGATCAATCTCTCCAGCAGATCTAACGACATCGACTCTCTTACCACCACCCTAAGGATCTCTGTTTTATCCTCACCCGGAGGTAGTGGGTAATTCGGGATGATATACTGCTTCGCTCTGAGCAGATTGCTGACGGCAACTTGTTTGACGTTGGGGTTCTCCTTTTTGAATTCGTCCGATAGGGTGAACGCCACGACGGGAAGTCCAGCGTTGTACGCGGCGCTGTCCTCCTTATCTGGCGTGTAGGGAGGGTTGGCAGGATCGAACTTGAATACCCCCTTTTTGCGGTGAATGTCACTGACACATCTGAAGAAGCCCGTGGCCTCGAGTGCCTTGGACAGGAGACGTGCATTAGCGAGAGCATTCTCCATGATCGATCTATACCCGCTGAAGCCGAGATGAATAAGGTTATAGTACTGCGCTATGATCTGGGCGCCGGGTCGGGAGAAGTTGAGGGTGTACGACTCCTCGGTACCGCCAAGGTAGTGGAGCTCAAAGACCAGGTGTTTAGGTAGGTAAGCCTCGTCACGCCAGATGATCCAGCCAACGCCGGCGTACACGAGGCCGAACTTGTGACCACTGACGTTGATGGATTTGACACGTGGTAGCTCGAAATTCCATTTGCGTCCGCCAGCACCAGCATAGGTAAAGGGTGCAATAAAGCCACCTGATGCTGCGTCAACGTGAATGGGGATGTCCACACCGGTTTTCTTCTCGTAATCGTCCAATATGGTATGGATCTCCTCGACGGGTTCGTAGTGACCAGTGTAGGTGGATCCGAGGATGACGAAGATGCCAATAGTATTCTCATCAATGTTGTCCTTCACAAGCTCAGGGTCCAGGCGGTAGCTGGACTTCTCACTGACAGGAAGGATTCGAGCTTCAACCTCGAAGTACCTGGCGAACTTTTCAAGAGCCACTTGGGCGTTGGCGCCCATGATAATGTTCGGCTTGGTCCTGTCCTTGCCTTCTTTGTCTCGCCTCTCTTGCCAGCGTCGCTTCATGGCCAGACCTCCGAGATGGATGGCTTCTGAACTACCGGTCGTGGCAGTCCCAATAGGTTTCTCTCCCTTCTGTGCACCCCACAGATCCGCGATGATGTTGACACAGCGGCTATGCATGTTTTGCATGGCCGGGTACTCGTCTGCATCACTCATGTTCTTTGAAATGTTCTCCATCATAAGCTTGTCCGCCTGCTCTTCCATGTATGTGCCGACGAAGCTGGCAAGATTCAGGTTTGGCCGACCATCGAGATCGAGCTCGTCCTTTAGCATCTGATGCACTGCATCTGCGGGAGCCCCATCTTTTGGCATGCGGAACTTGGGGATTTCCGAGAGAGCATTGTATCTGCTGGAGTAGGGAGTGGTTTGCGATATCGCAGCTTCCGCACCTACACCTCGACCCTTTGCTCGGTGGGCATGATCATGTAGCTTTGCGATGAGCACGTCGGTATCGATGTGACGAGCAAGACCGGCCATGATTGTCAGTCAATGAATGTATGGAGCTGGTGAGGGATTGGACGATTGTATAGTGCTATGTGTAGTGACAGTCAAGAGCTTCTGCATTTGCTCAAAGGGTCTGGAGCGTGCCTCTACTTAGCATGACTTTTGTACTTACTGCATAACGATGTCATGATCCACCATGGCGACCAACTCTCGACGGATGCAAATGCCGAAAGTCAGTTGGAATCAAGCAAAGACGATCAAGGAACAACCCGAATCCAAGCACTGCGTTCAGCCAGATCCTGCGGGTCAGTGCATACGTCCGCATCGCCACGAGAAGCCTCCTTGTCGTCCGTGGAAACGTGGCAGACAACGCAGAGATTCGCTTGGGCGCCAGCACTGTTTTGATCCAGAATAGGGACAGACTGTCGAGCTTGGATGTGGAAGCAAGGGGACAATGACCGAAATTCCCACCATGACGAGCTTGGAGATCGCGGATAAAACGGTCCAGACCTTGCAGCAGCGTACGCGTCGCAGCGTCAGAAGTCAAAAGCAGCGAAGTGGTGAATTTCTGGTGCTCCGGACCAGGACCGACATCGGCAAAGCAATCTGCTTCGAACGATGGACGCCCTTTGATGACCTGGCCTTACGATGCTGGTCAATTTCAAATTGGGAACACTGATGGCAGATATGGTTGACCAGGTCGTCGAGCAAACATGCGGGGAAGATGGAGCCCCTGTTCGGTCCGTCCTAGTCATGATATCATCCAGCAGACTTCCCAGGCACTTGGACAGCTGGGCTTGCTACATTCTGTCCTTGGATCTGTGTACGTTAGATTGGGTTCCCTTGGCGATGCTTGCTTCTCTACCAGAATCGGATCCAAAAACGGATCAGGCCCAGCGTTGATCAGCAATGGTGTCTACCAAGCACAGCGCCATCCACGAGAGAGACGAGCAGGGGCGTCAACTCTCCCGATACGAGGATACGTTTCGATCGCTTTCACAGTGAATGCAGTGCCTTGATATGTTCCTTGTACCTTGAATCTTGAGGAAAGGCGTGTTGGTATGACCTCCCACTTGGCCTACGACATGCCAGGTGGGCAATACCGCAAGATGAGATCGGTCCTTGGACCCTTCTCTGCCTGGGCAGACAGGGCAGGTGCTTCTCTGCCCGTATAAGGTGACGAGACTGGTTAGATCTTTCCTTCCCTCCCCCAAGTATTGCACTCAAACTATCTCATTCTCGCTCTCCTGGTAAGCATATCCATCATGAAGTTACCAGCATCTCTCGCCCTCGTGACGTATCTCGCTGGTGCGGCCTTTGGTCAGAGGACCTTCGACGTGAGGACCACTGCGCAGCTACGCTTCGAGCCAGCCTCCATCACCGGAGCACAGCCGGGCGACCGAGTCCGTATCATCTTCGGGCAGATCCCACACAACATCATCTCCTCATCCTTTGAAAACCCATGCCAGCCGATCAACGGGTCCAACATCGTCAACTCCGGCACGCTGTTCGGTCCCAACGTGTTCGAGTTCACTGTCAGCTCTAGCGACCCGACCTGGTACTACTGCTCGGTTGGTAGGCACTGTAGCGTCGGACCGATGGTGTTCGGTATCAACCCCACGTATGCGATACTCTTGCTTAGTCCCCAAGTTGCTGCGGCTGACGTAACAACAGTGCTGCTCAATCTCTCCAGAGCGTGGAACAGCGCGCCGTTAACAACACCATCCTCAATGCCACTGCTGCCGCTGGAACTGGAGGCGTTGTCGTTCGAGGAAACGCGACCAATGGTACCACTCCCAACGCCACAACCCCACTACCGCCTGCCTTCACTGGTGGTGCGCCTCAACACACGGAATGGTGGCCTCTTGGGAGCGTTGTGGCTCTGTCCTGGGTTGGGCTCTTGCTTTGACAGGTGCATGTCGGCTCAGTCCCTTGGCCTAGAGGGGAGTAAGACACGAAAAGAAGGATGAGTGTTGACTTTAGGAATCAAAGGGCAGGAATACAATTGTAGTAATGAAACCTTTTGTACTTGGACTGTTGCTTGCCATCGCATATTCAGTGCCGGATCACGATCCAGAGGCATTGCTGGTCATCCTGTCACCTGTTTAGATATGAGTGCAAGCAGTGAGAAGGCCACATGAAAGAGCCGCTCCAGAAGCGAGATCCATCTTTACCAAGTTCGCGACCATTACCACGTTATGAAGACGATGACAGATCGAGACTGGGAGCTATGACCTCGAGAGCTCGCCCGGAAGAGCGCGGGATGTCTAGGCCACCTCGGGGCTTCGTCCGTCGACATGCCCTTGTGCGCAATGCGGCTGCCTGGGGCACAATTACCCCAGGAAAGACCGAATTGTGCGGGAGATTGTGCAAGTCGGATGTCAGCATGAGCAAGACAAGTGAGGAGGAGGGGTGGGGATGAGGTTGAGGGAGCTCTACCATTGGCTTGCTACTTGTCGGGATCCGCGTCATCGATTCCGACGTGGACGAGCACTCGTCACCCAAGACATGCCTGTTCCTTCTCCAACGTGCTCCCCGTACGAACAGATAGTACATCAGTAGGTGCTTCTCTTTCCCTCCTCTTCACCAGAACCGGATACACTATGAAGCTCCTCAACCTGCTGCCGCTAGCACCGCTGGCTTCCGCCTTCACTCTGCCCAACCAGGAGATCTTCCAGGAGCTCTCTCGCAAGACGCAGGACAAGTATGCCGAAGCTCGAGACCGCGCTTCTTGGACGAAAGACGCAGTCCAAGACGGCGTCGATGGTATCAGGGGCGACATTTCTGACATTACACGCACCGTAAAGTCAAGAGTTGGTAACCTCCACAAGTCAGCAGCTACAACCCTGGACGATGCTCTTGCATTTGGCCACGAGGCCGGCAAGTCATTGACAGATGAGATTTTTGATGCTCAATCATGGATCTCTAGCGGTCTTGACCAGATGTACGATGCCGAGGAACGCCTCAATCGACCTCTCGACCACGAGCATGATGGTCGTCCCCCTCACCGCAAGCCTCCTCCTCATCACAAGAAGCCACACCACGGCCATGGCCCGCCCAACGAGACCGTCTATCAGCTCATCTCCAATTCCAAGTACACTACTAAGCTCGCTGGCCTGATCAACGAGTTCCCCGATCTAGTCGAAGCTCTCAATGGGACCAAAGCAAACTATACCATCTTTGCCCCTACCGACAAGGCCTTTGAGAAGATCCCTGAAGACGCCCCCAAGCCCTCGAAAGAAGTCCTCAAGAAGATCCTCTCCTACCACGTCTCGTCTGACTTTTACCCCGCCGGCCGTGTCCTCGTAACGCACACCATCCCCACCCTGCTCGTCGGCGACGAACTATCTTCCCAGCCCGTCCCCCAACGCCTTAGCGTCAACATCGGCCTACGCGGCCTCACCCTCGACTTCTACGCCCGCGTCATCGCAATCGACATCTTCGGCACCAACGGCGTCATCCACGGCCTGGACTCTCTACTCATCCCCCCTCCCCGCTCCCTCAAAATCATCGACCTCCTTCCCGGCGAGTTCTCCACCCTCGAACTCGCCCTCGTCAAGACGGGTCTCCTCGACGATCTCGCAAAGGACAACTCCAAGGGCGGCACGCTCTTCGCGCCCTCCAATTTTGCCTTCCAGAAACTCGGGCCCCGCGTCAACGGCTTCCTCTTCTCAAAGTACGGCCTCAAGTACCTCAAGGCCCTCCTCCAATACCACCTTGTCCCGGAAATCACCCTCTACTCGGATGCGGCCTATTTCCCCAAGGACGACGAAGACAAGAACGTCCTGATCAAGGATGTGCCAAAGGGGTATTACCACTTTGACCTCCCCACCCTGCTCGAGGATCGGGAGCTGAGCGTCGACGTCGCGCGTTACGGCGGCTTCATCAGCATCAAGGTCAATGGCTTCGCGAGGGTGACGGTGCAGGACGGCATCGCGAGGGACGGCGTCATTCATGTCGTCGGTGATGTCTTGGTGCCGCCCAAGAAGTTCCCGCCGGGCATGACCGAGACGGATGAGTATGAGGGTGGGGAGATCTGTGTGGAGGAGCTGAAGAGGAGGTTGGAACCTTATCTTTGAGCGGCATGCTGGTGCGCATTCAGGGCCGGCGAAACGGTCGAATGTTGGACCCTGGTATGGAGAGTGGCGGAGAGATCAAGATGTAAGCTAGTCAATATCACGTAGATATGTTTGTACGATTGTTCACGCGTACGCACTTTGTTCCACCTTCACTTCGTGCATTCCTGTCATCATCCATCAAGCATATCAATTTAACACTGGCAATTGTTTTAATTCGCTTCTTCTATCTACCTAGCTTTCTCGTCTGAGAAGCCTGTCGGCATGGTATACTCTGCTTCCTTCCTCCTCAAACCCATCCCCCTCGCCCTTTCCTCCTCGCTCGCAGCGTTTTCTCACCCTTCACTTCACAGCCCCTTGCTCCGTCATGGTATATCCCTCTTGAAACGCCCAAATGCCATGCTAGTTACACTGTGCCTTCTCCACTTGCCTTTGCCATGTCTACCTGCGTATTTCGCTAATCCTCTCGGACAACCGCTCATAGATCATAGAGATCCCACCCATCAAGACCATCACCTTGTCTACCCGGAGACAACAACATCTCTCGGGCATCGTACGCTGTTCTCGAACCGACTTCCAAGTCCAGTCAAAGCTCGTCGTCCTCAATCTCTGACGGCTTGAGAAGACCCCCGACCTTCATCGCCCTCTCCCGTTCTTGTTCCTTTGCCTCCTGTGCCGCCTTCTCCCTGTCTTCTGCGAACAGATCCGTATTGTCACCAGTGAATTCCTTAAGTTGGATCAGGAAGTCGCGGAGAGTGAGCTTGAAACGGTTGATGTCATCCACTTGGGTGAACAAGTCGCTGATGAAACGCTGGATTTGAGGCCTGAGAAGTATCAGTGTGTGATCAAGCATGGAGACGGATAGATACATACTGGGTAAGGTTAGGGAAGGCGTTAGTCAGGAGGTTGCCGACAAAGTTCTGGACAAATTCGCGGTTCGAGGTTCCACTTGGCGCTTGATCACCAGCATAGATAGGCCCGGGCAATTTATCATTGGCAACGAGCCAAAACATGCGAGCAAGGAGCATGGACTGATACTTGAAGCCGGCTTTGTGGTCGGAATCGGTGAGAACAAAGAAGACATCCTGAAGGATGGTGGTGTAGAAGGACTGGAAGAAGGCGCTGCATGTCGATTGATCTGTGTCGGCCATGTTCGCCATGAGCTCAAGGCACATGTTGAGACCCTCGCCCTCGACTAGACGGTTGTCGTGTTTGCTTGCCCACATGCACGAGTCTATGACCAGCTTGAATTGACGTTGATCGAGCTTGAGAAGGGCAGGGAAACAGCGGAGATTGATTTCTCGAAGGAGCTTGAAGAATTCGACGCGGTGCTCCGGGTACTCTGAAAAGTCCTTGTTGATCATTTCCAGTGTGCATTCGAAGATGGCATCAAAGATCGATGGTATCTGATCTACCATGAGACCCTGTGATATGTTAGCATGGCGATGCTCATAACTATCAGCTTTGCCCACCATGTGAGCGCTGCGCAGAGGAGTCCAACGTACCTGAATCTTGTGAATGATGGTCGTCATCACGTTCAGGACCTCTGCCTCTCGAGCGTCGGGCACATTGTTGCGATAGTCGAGAAGAACAGCTTCGAGGAGACCAGGCACCAGTCGCTCGTGTATCATCTCCAGGTCATCGGCCTTCTCAACATACGTGTTAATGAGCTTCAAGATTTCCTTCTTGATCGTCCTCAGACCTCGGACCTTTGGCATTTTGGTAGCGATCGGACCGTCTCTTTGTACGGCTTCGTCGATCAATTGACTGCTCGCTCGGTACATGGTGAGCATATCCAGATAGATCCTACCAATCTGAGGGTAGAAATAGCTGCCTATCGAGGAGCATGCAGACACGTTTGTCTTCATGATGTTACCAATCACCTTGATCGTTTCCGAATCCTGAAGGATATTTGGGTCCTGGTGGGCGCTCTGTATGATTTGATCCCAAGCGGTATTGGGTAACGCCATCAACTCTCCTATGAGCCTCTCTTGCGTCGTCTTCTGCCCTTGCGCACTGATCATGTATCCACATGCCTCATAAAAGGTATGGATCTGTTGCGGTGACAGATCGCCGGTAATCTTACGCATGTTGCGCACAATCTCGTCGATGAATGGTTCCGTCTCGCCAGGCTGCGTGAGCACAAAGTGGCGCTTGCACTTGTTTGCGATCTTGATGAAGGTGTCACACGCCATATCCTGTACTCCTTCGTGCGTCTCGTGCATAAACTCGAAGAGCTTGTTGACGACCGTCTTTAAGAACTTCCAGTGTGCCTTTAGGAACCTGGGATACTGTCCAACAATGTACATGATGTTGGATGCCACCACAGCCTTGTTGTCCTTGCCGCGCTTCTGCTCAGTCAGTCCAAGCAGATCCTTAATGACCGTCACCAGGAAACGCTTCTCGGTCTCTTCGTTCATTGCACCAGAGATGGATCCAATAGCCCAGCACAGGGTATTGCAGTTCGCCCAGGACCATTCTGTGCCATCCACTTGTCGAGCCAGCTTTTCGGACATGATCTGTTCCGTGTCCACGACATCCAGATGGGTCAAAAAGACCAGGCACTCACGTGTAGTCTTGTAGAGTTGGATCGTATCACTCTCCTTGACAAACTCGCGGACAATCTCGCCCTCGTCGTTCTCTACAATCAGCACTTCCTCCGGTCTGACCATCTTCTCAATCATGACCTGGCGCAGATTGGTAAGAACCTCGGCGTACTTGTGCTTTCGGAGCGGATAGTTAGCCAACACTCCCGGGTTCGGTGCTCCACCATTAGTGAGACCACTGGCCTGCATGGTGATAAGTGGGTTAATGTCGGTGATCGGGAGTTGTTGCATCTCGTCATACAGCTCGCATACCAGCTTGGTCCAGTATTCCAGGCAGATCTTGAAGATCTCTCGATCATCGATTTGACTTATCCTAATGAGGTAGTAATGGCCGTGCAGCAGGTAATCCCGATTTGGCAGATTCTCGATGAGCTGGAGATGTGTAGAAAAGAAGTTGCAGAGGAAGAGTGCCAGATTCTGGACAAACTCTTGGTCGCGGCTGTTGCTTGAGGAGTATGTACTCTTAAGATCGAGCGCGAGTGGGATGATGTTGGAGATGGTGCTAAGCGTATCTGTGAACATTCCGACAAGCTTCTCGTTATACTGTGCCTCAGTCTGTAGGCCGGCGACCTCGGTCAGACATTTAAGGGTGACATTGCGGAACTCTGGAGCTTCAAGGAATCGACTGCGCAAGGTCTCGAGCAAGCTCATGCCACTTGGAGGCGTCTCAAAGATGTATCCGAGGGGTATCCAGTTCAGGAAGCGAAGCAGAGTCTCAAGAGTCGCCTTGATCAAACTTGGCTGGTTTGCAGTGCGGAGAATCTCCGAACAAAGGTTGTATATGGAGGTGAACTCGTCGCACATGCTCTGCTTGAGTTGTCGTGTCTTCGTGGAAGTCATCTGATCCGCAGAAAAATCGAAAACCTCTTCTGATAGCAAGCGGAGGATAGCCATGTTGTTCTCGCAGATCGGGAGGCTTCTGTGACATGACGCGACGATCTCGTTGATGAAGGTAGGCCAATTGTGAGGCCACTCCTGTTTGAGAATGGAAACCAATACCAGGTTGAGCTTGTTGAGCAATGTCCTCTCCTTCTTTAAGCTCTCGTCGGTGCCTGACACTTGAATGATGAAGTTGACTACGAAGTTGCGGATTCCTGATCTCGTCAGCTAATGTGGTGTTACATTGATCGGTGCTCTCTACCTTGACACTGATCTCGGGGTAAGACCTTCCATCTTGTCATAATCACACTGTCTAGCACTTGCAGTCCAAGATACTTTGTCTGAGGATATTGCGCATCATGGAGAATTTTGTCCACCATCAACCAGGCATCCGGATTCTCTTTGAATTGGTTGAGCGTCGCTTGTGCTTGCTTCTGCTGCTCTCCTCTTCCCTCATAGAAGCTTCTGACAGTGTTATCGAGCTCTTCAATCGTCAACGACATGGTGAATGTGAGTCCCGCTCTTGCGGCGTATCCCGGGTGAAGAAGTCTGCAGACGCGCGGGATGCGAGCTGGCGATGTTTATAGACGTATCATGCAAGCCGAGAGATGCGTCTGACTATATTTGTGTGCGTGTACTTGTTGAGAGAATTCCGATCGCGAGGCGTGGCGGGGTCGCGGCGGTAAGAGATCGCGGTGAGACTGTGCTGGTACACGCAGCTGTGATCGCGACGTGAGACCGGCTCGAGAGAGATCGCTTTGAGATTGGCCTTTGCAAGAGAAGGTAGAAGGCAAGTGGTCAGTCGAGCTGTGAATATCTGCGAGCTTCATTCACTTCACGGGGCCACGTCCAGCTGTGCAGGCTGCAGACGCCAAGCAATCTCTGGCGTGTCAATGTCGCGCTTAATAAGCATCTCCGCCGCGGTGAGACGTCATAATTGGTCGTCAAAGAAAGGACGTCGCTTGTGTATACAGACGACTGCTCTGTACATCCCATGTCAGATCTTCTCCGATCTCCCCCTTGATATTCACCGAAACCTCTAGGCATGGCTTCCAACAGGTTCGCGTCGTCGCGAACGGCGACACCAACTGGAACCTCCGGAAGCATGACTACAACACACACCGAAGCAGGCCCATCCATACCAATCAATGGACCGACATTGCGGTTGCGAGCCGAATCCGATACGTCGCAAGGCAGACATGTTGTATGGGCGGAGGACGTCATCGACAACGAAGGAATGGGCAAGAAAAGCTCGAAAGGTAAATCTGCAACTACGTGCTTGCGATTGCGTTTGCTAAATTTGTACAGTCTGTTGCATTTACCACAAGCCCAAGACTGCGGGCGATGCCTCCTCTGACGAATCATCCTCAGACTCCGATAGCTCTGACAGCGACCCCGACCTTAGCCGCGCCCAGCCAGCAGAACGCACCGCGAAGCCGCCTCGCCGCCACCACGACCACGACGCCAATCCTGCAGGTCCATCCGGTTCTGAAGATCCTGACAAGGCGAAGAACAGTTCAAAGGGAAAGGGAAAACTCCGTGATACAAGCCCAAACGCTTACGAGCGCATTCCGCGATCCAAGAAAAGCCAGGCGTGATACTATTGGCCTATACTGCATCTTTCCGGTATCTATGTGGGTAAGGTGCTCTGGCGTAGTAGGTGTCATGTATCAGCGGGGGTCAATCGCCTCGACACGGACGCACTGTGCGCAACCTTTGGCCGCTGTTGGGCTCTTCACTGAATGATCAGTTCCCATGTCACTAAGACCGTCAGAAGATGGCTGTTCCATCGACAGTATCGATCTGCGACAGATATAGCATTGTTGAGAGCTGGTGAGACCTCTTCATCTAACGCCAGATCCATCGACCGTCTCGGAGGTGTCCGGGGCTGGCTTGATCTGCTGTATGGGGATCCGAACAAGGGTTTGAGGCAGATCAGCATCGGGAGTAATATCGAAGCTTGCTTCGCTCGTTGGTTGAGGAATCTTCGCGGAGGCTAGGCTGATCGCTCGGATCACATTGTGCCAATTCGACAGTACGGCTGCGACCGCTGCAGGCTGTCAGTGAGGAATGCTGGATCATGATATAGACCAACGCACCTTCGGTGCCATTAGAAAGAGTGCCCAGCTTCTCCTCAAGTTGTTCCATCTGCCCCGCCAACCCAGCACTGAGATCGCGTAGCTGCTTCAAGTTCTCCAGCTCGGCCTTCTTCTCGACGATTCGCTGCTGCAACGCCGTGGTTTGACTGGATGCGGACAGCGACTGCTGCCTCATCCCAGACGCCTGCCCAGCACTGCGATATGACATGTTGTCGTCAGCTGAGGAATCGCATGAATGGAACGCGAGAGTTCGCGTCTGGAGATGGGGATTGCCTCCGGGACTGACCGCCCTTGGCAGAAACCGGACCCTCGAGGGCCCGGTCGACGTGATTCGATTTGTTGCTCCGCCAGGGCTTTTGTTTAGATCTGCGGCAAGTTTCCGCCCACGCACGCAACCGAACTTCCAACTCTACCCTGCGATCGAGACTCGGACACAGCTGCAAGCCATACTGATCGCATCAGCTGCGTCATCTTTATGCAACATATTGGATATCAACGTCGCGAATGGCGCGACTCAATGAAGCTCCTCTACAGACGGAGACCGTCGAAGCTTGTATGTGGCTTTGTTTACTTTGCAGACAGTTTGCGCTGACGACACCATGCAGTGAAGCGACGATTCATAAGACAAAATCGCGACCTAGCAAAGTGAGGAATCAGATCAGGATATCAGAGGGTAGACCGCTAAGACATCCAGAATCAATACACATCAATCCCTACGGATACGGATGCTCGAGGTGGAGCAATCACGACTCCAGACGGAAAACCTAGCCTTGCGCGAAGACATCATACGGCTTCAAAACCAGCTAAGCGACTCGAATTCGACAGTCAATGTTTCCGAGCTGGACCTGGTGCGTCAAAGCTTACAACGAAAACTTGAGGACATACTAGGTGTGGTGTCTGAGCTGGGCCAATTGAAAGGACCAGAGCGGCCCAAAAGACAATCAGACCCCTCGTCATGGAGGCCTGCGATACCCAACCTGCGACTCGCTGGACAAGAGCTCCGTATGCCAGCCATTGTGGAAGGGAAGCAGTATTCGAGAAGAACAATGGATGAGGAGGAAATTAGAGCACTCCGACTATCTGACCAGAGCAATGAGTCTCCCGATCTCGGACCTCCGCCAGTGGGACACTTCGACTATGCAGATCCTATAAAATTCGATCGGCCAGAGCCCATTGAGCAAAGCGCCGGTTGTGATGAGGTTGAGGCTATACCTGCCGAGCTTGCGGTCAATCTGGAAACGCGGCGAAGACGAAGAGATACACAAAGCAGGATGCAGGATCTGGACGCCAAAGAGCCAGATACGGAAGAAATCCCGGCAAAGAAGCCCACCGTGCCCACCCGGACGAGCACCAAGCGGAAATTGAGCGTTTGCGAGTCCGAGGAGCCGACTGTATCACATTCATCCGAACCGTTCAACTTTACCAGGAAATCAGCGTCGGCGCAAGAGCTGCGAAAGACATCGTCGACAGAAGCCATCTCATCGAGTCCCACGAAGCTGGACATGACGGAATGGATCAACGAGGAGGCTCCGAGGGAGAGACGAGTTCTCGGCGACAGTAAGCCTACCAGCCCCTTCATACCATTGGAAAACAGCTAACAGCCAGCAGAGAGCGTCAACATGTCCCCACGCAAGATTGTTGTAGGCAAAAGGACCGACAAGTCCGTCAAGCCCCCGTCCGAATCACTGGATCTCCCCAAGCCTCGTGCCCGCAGACCAAAAGTCACGTCCATCATCCCTATACCCGTGCAGTCCCAGCCCGACGCTCTGGTGAACCAGGTCGAGACTGGCTTGCCGCCCAAAACGCCCTCGGCCTCTCTCTTCTCCCCGACTTCCGAACCACCCTCTACAAGCTCTACTAATCCCGACACAGCCATGTCTGCCAACCTGGAAGGCATGGACGGTACTACTCGTCCTTCGAGACGCGCGCGTGCAGCGGTCAGCTACGCCGAGCCCAGCCTCAACACGAAGATGCGCAGACCGACGACCGAGCTTGTGGCGGCCATTTATCCTTCGAAGGTGGGGTTGTCAGCGGGTAAGAAAGGAGAGGTGCCGGCGAAGCAGGAAGGGGGCGGAGAGAAGATGTGGAGGGATGTGCCTGCCGGTAATGGGTCTGTGATAGGGGAGCAGAAGAGCCCATCGCTTAGCAGGCGGGAGGGGAGTAAGATTGGCAGTCCTTCGCTAATTTCGAAGATGGGCGATGGAGCTGGAGAGCTGGAGGGAAGGATGAGGGGATTGGAGATCCGGGGTGTAGAGTCTGGTGTGGAAGATGTGCAGCATCGGAGGAGTGTCTCGGCCGAGTTGAGGAAGACGAGAAGGCACTCTAGTGTGACTGGTCTGTTGGATGCCGAGGGAAGCTCCTCGCCCAGGACGAAGAGTAGTTTGGAGAACTCTCCGAACGTTGAAGATGGACAGGTGGAGGGAAGACCTTCGTTGATCAGGGCCACAAGTCAGCCACTCGGGCTAGGAATTGGGAGATCGGAGAGGCTGGCTAATAGGAGGCGAAGCATGATTGTGTAGATGGGATGAGTTATGACTGAAACGACCTTTTCGCTCTGCTACATGCTTGTACCTAACTTCTGTTCATTTGCAGAGAGTTAACTTTTGCTCTGAACGTATCATACTGCACTTCTCCGCTAGTGGAGGGTTCCGTACTGTTGTCTGGGATTTGTAGATCAGGACGTGTGGTGGGTATGCAGTGTGGTTCGATGCGTAAATACGAGAGAAGCAGGTACAGTGTATAACCCTCTCAATCCGGGCTGATTACGATCCAAAGGCGCCAATTATTTTTCAACACAGTCATAGCACTGACTCCGCATCAGTAGATGTCCAGATATCCGCGTGATGAGGTGTGGGCTGGATCCAAGGCTTCAAACATCTCATCGTGACCTGATTATTTTTGCCAAGACTTGAGTATCCCCAGACCCTGCTTTCCGCAGCCTGCACGACGCTAGACCAGGATAGGAGAGATGTAAACAATGGACAGCGAGGATCTCTGGGAGTCTGCCAACTTCCGTCCTGGATGTCAGAATCACCTTCAGCTACCCAAGAACATATACCGGATCGAGCGCACGGCGCGTTGTCACGTCCGCCCACAATTCGTCCGTACAACAAAGAACGAAGATGAGAATGACGAGGGCCGCTGCTGCGGCGCTCCAGGAAACTGGTAGCCATGATGAAACCCAAGATCTCTCGGCCGGAGACGTGCAGGATTCGAGTATCCCGACAATCGAAGACGCGTCAGCCCTCATGGTGAATGAGATGGACTCGGCGGATTTATTCAGGCAAAGCACAAGATCCAAGAAGGGCAGCAAACGGGGGAAGAAGAACATGGGACTGGCAACCGACGACGTACATGTCGATGAAGTCACACAAGGTATCGAGAACCTTGGCCTCGGAGACAGTACGAACGACACGCAGCGGAGCGATCTTTCTCTGGGTCGAGATGCAGAGGCGTCCTTCGCCTCCAGCACTAGATCCAAGCGCGTCGCTTCGAACGGCAAAGAAGCAGTCCTTGTTGTAGTGGACGAAAGTGCTGAGCCAAGACCCGGTAGTCCCATCATGGACTTCAGCAAGTCTGTGCTCAAGCCGAAGAGCCAGGCAAAACAGTTGCTCGCGAAAGAGAAGATGGGCATGAGATCGACGTCGAACAAAGAGAATGTCCAGCCTGGCTCTCCTGCAACGGTCGTCGCTCCACCGCGGGTTGTAGCCGCAACAGAAGTACGAACAGAGACAGAAGGCGCGGACAATGCTGCAACTGCTGCGACCGAGGAGCCGGAGCATAATAGCGAAAGGGAAGCGCAGGTAGCAACCGAGGAGGCGGACGTCAGCACACAGAGAGCGAGTGAGGCGGACGCAGAGGTAGAGACAAGTGTGTTCGTCGAGGTAGAGCCGACAGAAAATGTTGTCCCTCACGAATCATCCGAGACGGCACTCGGAACAGCAACGATCAAGGACTCAGCAGCAACATCACGGGAGGGAGCACCTAGATCTACGAAAAGGGCTTCCACGGCTGGCAAACCCAGTACTCGAACGAAGAGCAGCAAGCCCACCTCTCGGCCCAGCGAGGTCAACATCCCGCACTCGAAACCCCGACCTATTTCCCTCTCCTTCCCCACGCCGCCACCACCACCAAAGTCCACCCGCCCGGCAACAAAATCCACCTTCTCCCTCCCAGGCGAAGCCGTGGCCGCCAAGCTCAAGGCTGCCAAAGAAGCCCGCCTGGCTCGAAGTGCCAGCACGACCTCAACAGCGGAGCCCCCTTCGACGGCGCTGACCCGAAAACCCATCGTCTCAAAGACCGTTCCCCGCCCCTCCGGCGCCTCGACGACCTCACGTACCACCCCGAGCGCTGATTTCAAGAAACCCGCCTTCAAAGCCCGTCCCGTGCCCAAATTCGATCACGCGGCTGCCGTCGTACGGCCCACGAAAGCGAGCCGGGCAAGAGAGAGTCTGGCCTCGTCATCTGCTTCTTCTTCTTCTTCTTCTGCTGGACTCGGGGCGCTGAAGCGTGCAAGCAGCGTGCGGGAGAGTGTCAAGACGACGAGCGGGACGCACGAGAGGCGGGCGTCGGCTGTGGTGCCACGGCCGCGGAATCTGGGAGGTGAGGTACGGGCTAGGCCGCAGAGTGTGATTGTGCCGGCTGGGCCGAGGATGTCGATGTCAGGAGAGGGGAGGACGGGGACAGACAAGGGCAAAGAGGTGTTCAGGAGGGCGAAGATGGAGCAGCAAGAGGCGGTGAAGAGGCAGAGGGAGAAGGAGGAGGCGGCGAGAAGGGCGAGGAAGGAGGCGTCGGAGCGGGGTCGGGAGATGGGGAGGATGTGGGCTGAGAGGAAGGGGAAGGTAGGGAAGGCGAGCGGGCCTGCCGCAGAGGTTGAGGCTTAGGAAGGGTTGAGTGATTTCTGTAGACGTTGCCGGATGGTGAAGCAGTGCGTGGTATACCAGAGGGGCAGGTGATGGTCGGAAGCGGCAGTAGTGTCGAGGAGCTAGTGAAGGCTCAGAATGCCTGCGGACCGACATGATCAGGCATCGATTGGAAGAAACAAAGGTATCGATTCTTGATGACGGTGACATCATGGGAGGTGGCTGGGAGGAGAAGCTTCAATGTTTGGCGGTTGCGGTTGGAGGACTCGCTTCGACGGCCGACGATGCTTGTTTGCGACATTTCCGGGCGACGTGACAACCAGAGATGGTGGACTGATCGTCCGGACCAGTCATTGAGGATTGAGGGGAGGTCTAGCAAGGGAGGAAATGAATCTACGTAGTGACAACGAGAAATGTTAATGAATGTCATTTTGCAATACGGACAGGTCCAGGGAGCATGACGATCGATCGAAGGAGCAATTGCAGGGCCTACAGGAGCCTCGAAATGAGGCCCAAGCGGGTCGAGACTGTTAGTACGAAGGTAGCGTAGGAGGTATGCACTGACGATGTGCAAGGGTGGGTTGGGGAGTGGTGGGCGGGGCCTCGGAGGGTGAAGGGGGGAGGCGGATGCGGCTAAGGGAGCGTCCTTTGTCATCGACAGTGCAGGTTTCTTCGGCGACGACTACCCGTAGGGCTCCACTTCTCCCATGCTGTGAATAGGGGAGAGAGACGTCGAGCACGGCGAGGACGTCACAGGCAATCCCATCAACGTCAAAGGCCGCCTCCGCCCACCAATGCTTAGCTTCAATACGGACTGTGATATGAGAAGATCAACTGCTCTATCGAATTGATTAGATACGACACTGTTCAACTGTCGGGGGAAGATTGTCCTCGAGGATTTGGGTCGTCTTACTGGGCTAAGCTTTCATTGCTGATCGGCAGCGCGAGATGGAAGTGAAACGGTCTCGAGGACCGTGTAATGGGGTGAGATGGGTGAGATGGGTGAGATGGGTGAGATGGGTGAGAAGAATTTCCTGGTGCCTGAGGCCATCTCTATACCAGGCTGCGTCGAGGCATGTGGCCCCGAATCCATCACCACTCCATCGATAGAGGCATCGCCAGCCATGATTCCTGTCTCTTGTCCTTCATTGTCACTTCTCGTCGTCGTCCTTCTCATCATCGCCAACATGCACACGCTGCTGCTGCCCGTCATGTACGATGGTCCCTGCTCGACGGTCAAACCGTTGGAGCTGCAGCACGACCTGCCTGGACCGGGGCAAATGAGGAACGTTAGGAGAGCAGTGTTTTGACGACAACAGACGGTGATGGTCAATTTCGTTGCCATCGATTGCTTTCGTTCCTTCGTCTATATATCCGCCAGCCGTCATCCACTCACTGCAATCCATCATCAGCTTCACTTCTTCAGTATTCTACAGCATCTTCTTCAGTCCTTCATTCACTACAGTCACTCTTTCAGACTCTTCTAATACCTAATAATCAACCCCCCCCCAACCACCCCAAAATCAAAATGCAGTCCATCATCGTCCTCGCCATTGCCGGCCTTGCCGCTGCCCAGTCCACTGTCGGCACTGGCGGTGTCCCCGCCGCCCGCTCCTGCGCCACCAACTACAGCATCTGCGCTGGCTCTGGCACTCCCCTCGCTAGCTGCGAGTCCCAGCGTGCTACCTGCGAGCAGTCCTGCTACGTGACCAACAACGCCTGCCGCACTGGAGCAAACGCCAACCAGGCCACCTGCGCTGCCGAGTACTCTTCCTGCCTCGGCGTCCTCGCCACTGGCAACAACGTTGCCACCGTCACCGAGGTCGTCCAGTCCTACACCACCTACTGCCCATACGCCACCTCCATTGTCCAGAACGGCCAGACCTACGTCGCCACTGGTCCCACCGTCTTGACCATCACCAACTGCCCTTGCACCATCACCCGCGCTGTCGACACCGCCTCCGCGACTGCCGGCACCCCCGCCGTTGCCACCACCCCTGTCGTCGCCGTCGGCACCCCCAAGGCTGGTAACGGCAGCGCCACCTACACCCCAGTCCCCTTCAAGGGTGATGCCTCCAACAAGATGATCGGTGCTGGCCTTTCCTTCGCCGCCGCCGGTGCCGGTCTCCTCGCTTTCTACTTGTAAGCGCTGGATCTTGGCGGGCCTGCGATGGGCATGATGCAGAGGTAGAAGTTCGGGATGAGAGAGCGGGTACCATACCGAGGGTACGAACTAATCAGGAGACGTGGAGAAGAGATCGGTAGGGGAGCTGTGCATTGCTTGGCCAGCAGCTGATGTGGTCTTTAAAGACCCGGTACTTTGACGCGTTGACGTTTGCATGGATTTTCGCATCTTGAAATTTAAAAACTCTTCATACTGTACTTACGGCTTCATAATGTCTACAGAGTGGCCTGCGGGTATCACTCTTTTCACTTCAATGATTTGTCAATGGCGCTTTTGTGGTGATTAGCCTGTGATCTTTGGTTTCCTTCCGACTGCTGCGAGGTGTCGTTCCTTCGACCACTCGACCAGAAGCCCCTTTCTCTTGTTGAGTGGAACGGTTTTTTTTTTTTCGTTCATCAAGATCCCTGTATACAAAAGCGACGACTGTCATTGATTAATCATTAGACTGTGAGCCCCACGCAATGCTGGTCAGCCGTATAGCCATCTTTTCGTAGAGGCCATCATCAAATTACGCTTCCCCCCTCGCCTAGCCCTGGAGACCCCTAATGATATACCTGCCCACGGGCGGTCTCAATAATCCCTCTAGCGGCTCCAGCACCTCGCCGACCACCTCCCTGACAAAATCCCCTCCTCCCCTCAGTAAGTCCTCGGCCCAATCCAGCGCCTGTCCCGTCGGCAACCCAACACTGGCCGGGCGTTCACTCCTGCCCGTGTCCCACCCCTTGGTGCTCCCCTTGTTATAGTCTGGGTACCCGACAGTGTAGAACCCACTCTGGTCGTCAGCATCGACCCCCTCTCCAATGGCGGTATAACTATACGGCTGAGCGACCTGTCTCCGCCTCAACGGCGAATGGATGTTATGCCCTGGATACGCGTCGGCGGCCCGTTTCTGCACCGCCCTCGCCACGGCCCCGTCACCCAACAACCACCTCTTGACACGACTCGTGGCTCCGGCATTACACTGCGTCGCATCGAGCGGCAAACCGGGCTGTCTCGCTTCCGTATTCGCACTCCGGATGAGATCCGCCGCCTTCTCCGCCACGCCGTAGACGACGGCTTGGAGATGCGCGGCGGGGATGGTGGGGAAGATACTCGCGTCCACGACGCGCAGGTTCTGGGTCCCGTACACCATCAGCTTCGAATCGACGACTCCCCCCTCGTCGCGGCTCATCATCGCCGCCGTGCCGGACGGGTGGTACTCGGTCCCCAGCGCCCGGCTCAGGTACTCCTGCACCTGCGCGTCCGAAGGGTTCGAGGGCGGATCGTTCTGCACGGGCTGGAGGAGCTGCAGGGCGGGCGTCGCGAAGACGCGGTCGTTGAACCGCACCGCGTCCGTCATGACGGCCATGTCGACCGGGTTGCTCCCGTACCGGAAGTCGAGCGTCGGGTACTGGAAGGGGTCCGTCGAGGCGGCGTGGACCAATCCGCGCGTCAGGGGCCGCTGGTTCGAGATCTGAGTGTTGCCCGCGTTGTCTTGGAGGTACTCGATGATGGCTCGGTCCGCGGCGTCGAGCGCGGGGATCAGTACCGTCTTTTGCCGGTCGTAGCCGCGGATGACGCTGGCGTCGAGGTCGGGCGCGAGGTATTGGCCTGAGGACTGGGAGGCGGCGTCGGCGCGGATCGACGAGGCGCGGGTGGAGATCTGGGGGAGGGACGGGAAGCCGTCGATGTTGGGGGGCCCGAAGGTCCAGGGTCCCGTGCGGTTGGTGTAGTACTGCTCGCGGGCGAGGGCCATGATGGTCGCGTTGTTGAGGATGTTGGGGTAGATGTAGGAGCCGTTGTTGAAGGCGCCGCTCAAATGCATGAGCATGTGGTCCTGCAGGTTGTTGCCGACGCCCGGGAGGGAGATGCGGGTCTGGATGCCGGCGCGCTGGAGGATGGGATCGTGACCGATACCCGAGAGTTCGAGGAGCTGGGGAGTGCGCAGGGCACCGGCGGCTAGGATGACCTCGCGGCGGGCGACGGCGGTCCAGGTTCGTTCGCCGGGTCCAGCGGAAGAGAGGACGCCGACGGCTCGGGCGCCACCTTCACCTGGTGCTGCACAACCGCCTTCGAAGAGGACCCGGTGGACGTGCTGTCCTGTGGATACATAGAGATTGTCGCGGCCTGCGACCGGGTCATACCTCGCACGTCGAGCGTCGTTACGACTCTGATTCCAGGGACTAATGCCCTCTTGTAACCACATGAGGCCCTTCTCTGTTGGAGCGATAGGATCAGACACGGTTGGGATACCGAGCGACTCGAAAGCTACTCTGAAGTTTTGGCTGGCCTGATAGTAAAAATTGGGATAAGAGTTGTTCTGTGGTCCGTCGAATCCGTGTTGGTCCAAGTCCGAACCAATACCGTATATGGATGCCTGGTCTGACTGGTCTTCTGCTGTGTACGTCTCGCTGCGCTTGAAGAAAGGAAGCATGCTGTTGTAGTCCCATCCTTCGTTGCCGAGAGTTGCCCACTCGTCATAGTCTCCCCGATCGCCACGATTGACAAGGAATGCATTGATGAGAGTACCGCCACCAAGACCTCGACCTTGAGGTATTACTCTGGTCTGTCCGTTGAGTGATGACTGAGCTACAGTGTTGTCGCACCAGTTGTAACCTCCACAGCTACCACCAGGCCCGAGTCTACCCGCTGCTCCCTGCAGGTAGGGAATCATGATGACATCCTCATAGTTGTCCGGTGCTCCAGCCTCGAGTACTAGGACCTGAACGTTGGGATCTTCGCTAAGGCGTTGTGCTACCGTGAGACCAGCAGCACCTCCACCGACGATTACATAGTCAAAGAGATCATTAGGTGGTAGTGGTACATTAAGCCCTCCACCAACAGCTTGTGATGCTAGCAAGCCTACCGCGGCCAGAGCAGAGACCTGAAGCATGCTGAGTAAACGAGAGGCAGTACGCACGAAGCGAGTGAATAGAGAAAGCAAGAAATGTCTGTCAAGGACAATGACCTACCTATTTGACCCACCAAGATCTCATTTGATTAGCATCCCAAAATACTTTCGAGGCTTATGCGCTCGGCCGTGTCCATGGGCGAATCTGCATCAGCCCTCGATCAGGAAGGGATGCGAAGGGGAATTTGGTGGTAGAAGCACGGCCCACGTATCCATGACCTGGATAGGGCGGAACGGTGTGTCAGGTCCAACACAGACAAGCTTTCGATCAGACTACTTCGTACTCGACGGTGGCAGGGTCGTGTCGCGGATGTGGTGATCTTGGTGCTAGTTCGCTGCAGGATCGTGGCGCCGCTGCGGGCCTTGCGAACGAGCGGGACGGCCGGATGGACGTGATACGGTCAGACTTTGGCGAGCGACCTCGGGGAGAAGAGGGGAAGTTTGGTGCTCGAATTGGTTGTTGTTGATAACGAAGATCGAGACTGGATGAGGGCTAAGGAGTTGTAGCCGCAAGCTCGCGTTCCTGCGTACCCGTGACGATCCATGCCGCTGCGAGCAAACGCGAATCGTGGACGACTGGATGTGGGTGTGGTTGATCATCGACGTATCCTGCACTGGGCTGTAAAAATCACTGTACCACACGCCGTGACATGACAAGAGGTTACCGTATGAGCCTTTGGGGTTGAGCCGCTTGTACCACCGCGAAACATCCGGTTTCCGGCGTGAGCAATGTTGACTGCGGTAGGACAAAGGAATCAGAGGCAACCCACGCTCTCGCGCCGATGTACCAGATTTTTGTCTTGTCTCCACTCACGTCCATCGCAATTTGGGCCTCGCTCCGCACCTCTCTTTCTTTCTTGACCGCCGCAGACATAGTGACATGGCTCCCTAGGTCGCTGATCTTCGTCTAGCGAACACGAGCCGAGCTCGAGTAAACCTTGGTGGCTGACCTTGCTGCCTTTTTTGAGAGAGAAGCGGCGATCTTTGCACTCGGCTTGCCGTAAATGCATCCAAAAACGCATCCTCGCTCTTACGGAGCATAGTACTATCCTCCGCAAGGCTAACGCACATGACTGCGGGACATGCATCGTTTGGCGAAGCTTCTAAATTTACATGTCATGACGGACGACCGGCAATGGCTGATGTCAGATTTGACGAGATGTTGGTGAACGACCGGTAGATAGGCCTGACGCTGAATAATGTTGTACCGTTCTCGCTCATAGCCTCGTCCACGACTCGCCAACATGTCCAGGATCGTCGTGTGTTCCTAGAGCGGTAACTTGTTGGTGCACGACGAACCACGCATGCCTCGTATGGTGAAATTGAAGGGCATGACCACCCTGTCCAGTGTCCGACGCAGCGGGTCGCAGAATGTGCGCCAGCGCGGGTTGACGTGGGCGGATGCGATGGACACTCAATTAAGGGTATCTCTTGGCCTCGGATTCATTAGACTTGATACTGTAGGTACGGTATGCTTCGGCAAGTACATGTTCATTTGTACGACGCCTGGCCCTGCTCTGCTGGCATCCATTATTGTGGCTTGATGTCGGTCCAGGGAAGAGATGAACTTGATCTTGGCTGTCGCTTTTGCCCTACTCTATCCAGATAGGCACTTGATTCCCGTTATACGAGCTGGACAGCTGCGCGCCTGATCCCGGCACTCCCATCTCTGCCGAAGACCTTTCGCAAACACCACCTCGACAGACCTCTTTCGGATCCGGCTCGGTCTGGTACCCATGTGACTTTTTGCAGAAGCGCAGTCCATCTGAACGGACTTGCAGAGCAATGAAGCGGTACCGACGTAGTCTTCCGAGGCATAGGGATCAGTGGTGAAGGTGAGTCCCTGATCAATGCAAGGTCCCGATGGATGTCCAGTTTCGGACGTGCTGATAGTATCTCGGAACCCGCCTCACCACCAGCGATGATTGGCAGACGTGCTTCTGACAATCGTGCCATATCGTAAACGTTGCGCCAAGGTCCAAGGTTCAAGGTTCCGGAGTGGCACATCTTCTCGGTGTTCCGGCTGTCGATATAATATCTTGCGTCAATGGACCGAGTGCAACAACAGGAGCACGAAGCGGTATGAGAAGAGCATCGAGTGCTGCGCCGGCCGAGACGCCGCTTGCATCACATTCATACTGACTTACGGTACTAGCTTACAGATACCGATATGAAAGCTGGAATTCCTGGTCTTACGCAAGGCCATGTCAGCTCAATATTTCGACTCTCGCACCGAGGCTGAGAACGACAAGAATGAGCACCAACGGGGGCACACGACGCCGCCACTTTGAGACGGGATTGCATGTGCAATCCACAATTGAACGAATGCATCTGGTCCCCGGTAGACGAGTGAGTCATACAAGCTGTATTCGTCCATACAGTTGTGCTGCAGTCTGCATCGGGTTTGCTCGTGTTCGAATGGACGGAGGGCTTGGGAACTGTCCGGCTGACTAAGCCCTTATGGGACAGCAATAGCTTCAAGCTACAGTCAAAGCTACAAGAGATGCCAATCTCCTAACCCGCTTACGGCCCTCCACGCAAAACCCAACGTTTGCAAAAGCCCCCCCCCCTTTATTGCCCAATCCCCTCTCTCCCCACCGTCTCCGACTTATCCACCCAAACCGTCTCTACTCCGTCCTCTTCCTCCTCGTCCTCATCCTCCTCTCCACCCTTTCCAAGCCAGAACCTCTCTCCCGCATCCTCCCCGTCTTGTCTCTGCGACGTGTAATCCGCCAGCGGCAACCAGCCCCAATTCCCCTCTTTGAAATCCCTACTGCTCTCCCCCAACCACACCACGAATTTCCCTTTTGGTATGACCCAGTTCTGCACGCCCACGTCCCAGTAACTGAGATCCCGACGCGTCAGCTCAAACGCCACGGGCTTCTTCCTCGCGTCGTACTGTTCCGACCCATAGTTTTCTATTCCGAGATGAATCTTCTCGAACCCGCGGAGTTGCCGCGGCGGGAAGTCGACCTCCTCCCCTAGACTGTTGGTCACGTTGGACGGGAAGGTGAGGTACAGCTGCACCACGATGGCGCCCGGTCTGGTGCCCACGTTTTCGACCCACGCTTTTACGAGAGCGAGAGGGGTGTACAAATCTGGGTTTCCACCTTGCGCGCCGCCTGCGGGCGAAGGGTGCGCCATGATGCTGTATCCCGAAGGGTAGGGGTACCGTTTGCCGGGTTTGGCGTCGGAGAGCTTGTCGATGTATGGGTAGATGTATTTTCGGATGCGGTGGAAGCCTTCGGGGACGATGCTGTCGTTGGCTGGTGGGATGCGGCGGTCGACCTTTGGAACGGGCTCGGGGCCCGGTCGGGGGTTGGGGAAGGCTTTGCGGTCTGGCACGAGAGCATGCATCTCCATGGCGGTGATGTTGAAGGACGTGTAGGATTTGCCGAAACCAAACTCGAAACGGGGGGAGATGTTGTTGGCATCAAAGTACCGGTAGTCAATGTACAGACGGTCAGTGAAGTTTTGTTGAGGGACCAGGGATTTGGTGGACGAGATGATAGTGGAATCCGGGCCATAGTCGGAGCTCTTCCTGGCGATCGTATATGGAAGGTGGCCTGAAGGTGAGACATCGCCATATAGGACATCCGCAAGCGCATTACCAGACTCCTGGCCAGGCAGATGAGCAATGAGGACGGCCTTGACGTTGGGCAGGTCGATCCATTTTTCCAATATCGTCGGGCCGACGGTGTGCAAAACGACAATGACTGGTCCATTGCCTCCATTGCCACACTTTGCCGACACCCGCTGGACGAGCTTGTCGCCACCTTTTTGAGGATACAAGTCATTGCGATCGCCCTTGATGTCCTTCCATGCAACATACCCCTCGCCTGCATCCGAGCTGATGAAGACAACGCAGATATCCGATGTCGCTGCTGTCCGATCCAGGTGCGAGTTCAAGGCATTGCTGGGTGCCTCGAAGAATTCGACAGTGTTGTTCAACACCGTCCGCTTGATGGCGGTGGCAGGCGAGATTAGATACGGGAATTCGACTGCGCCGGATCCCCAGCCGCTGGCCAGCGTATAATCATTGCATGCTCGATCGTCGCAAGCATTTGGTCCTCTGGGGTTCTCGAAGCCATCCTCACCGAACAGACCGAGTCTGAGCTTCCTCGTGTCACTTCGGGTCATTTCAAAGCCATTCTTGTGCATGGGCAGCAAGGTCTCGTCGTTCTTGACCAGGACAATACCCTCTGTAGCCACTTCCCTTGCCACTTGCCAGTGATCCGCCTGAACATTGACAAAATAGTTGACCTTCCCCTCCGTCTTGTCATAGCTGCCTGGATACAGAAGACCTGTCGCATTCTTTGTCCAGCTGGAGAAGTTGGGCAGCGTCTTGTTCTGATAGTCCCAGACATCTTTGTCATCCTGTCCAAGCTGGTACCATGCCGCTACGATTCTCAGAACCATGTCGTCCAGCCGCTCCACCGGCACAGTGCCATTGAGGACCGACTTGGTCAACTCTGGTCCCCAAAGACTATCTCCGTCCATCCAGCTCAGCCCATCTCCAGGCATGGTCATGTCCAGCCCGGCAAGCGTGCTCGCCACACCACTCCTCTGCGCCAACCAATCGCTTTGCACAAACCCCTGAAATCCCATCTCGTCCTTCAGTACCCCATTCAACAACTTACTGTTCTGACATGCATAGCTGTTGTTGACCATGTTGTAACTGCACATCACACTCGCCACTCCCGCCCTGATACTGTCGGCAAATGGCCACGCGTACAACTCATGCAGGGTCCGATCGTCCACATTAGCGCTGACTCCATGCGGCGTCGCCCACTCCCACGGCCGTCTGAAATGTTCCTGCTCATTCGCGACGTAATGTTTCGCCGTGGCCATGACCCCAGCGTCCTGGATGCCCCTGATCGTCATACCCGCCGCGACGCCCTGCAGTACCGGGTCCGCGCCGAAGCCCTCCCAGTTCCTCCCGCCCGCGGGAAACTTCCCGAGCGGTCCCATACTCGGACCCAAGACAACGTTTATCCCCTTCCCTTTGGCCTCCTCCCCATGCGCCTTTCCCCGCGCGTACATACTCTTTCGATTCCAGCCCGCGCCCACGGTCACACCCGCCGGCCACGCGGTGGCATGATCGCTGAACCGCAGCCCCAAGGGGCCGTCTTGAAGACACAATGACGGGAATCCCAGCCGCGCCACCGGCCCAGTGTTACCCACGCACGGCCCCATCATCCAACCGGTTCCCGTCGTAATGTTGACCTTTTCCACGAGCGTCATCTGCTGCACCAGCGCGGCCGCTTTGCGGTACGAATCCGTCCATTCGCGCACCGTGCCTCCGCGCGGAGAGGGGTAGTAAGGCGGGGACTGGCCGTCGGGCGGGACGGCGATGACGGCCACGGCGTAATAGCCGCCGGAGGACGTGAGTAGAAGAAGGAGGAGGAGAGCGAGGAGTGTGAAGCAGCAGGTCGTGCGGGAGGGAAGGCGGAGGCGGCGGGGGAGGAAGGATGCTGGAGAGGGAGAGCTGCGGCCGGGGAGGAGTTTTTCGGTGTCGAAGAAGGAGCGGAGACGAGAGGGGGAGGCATCGTATTTCGTGGAGGCGAGAGGATCGAGCTCGGTGATAGAGTCGAGAGAAGAGCGAGAGGAGTGGGACATGGTGAAATCGTGTGAGTGAGATTCGAGGGAGTATGATTCGTGGGGTGAGGGTGTGCGGGAGGTGTGCTGTAGTTCGTAGGTGTCGGGCATGTCTCAAGTAGTTGAGATGAGGAGCATGTTTGCTGGAAGAGGGGCAGCAAACAAGTGGTGAAGCGGTGGTTGTCGGACGTGAACAATGGATGGTTTTGCGTGTCGCACAAGATCAGTGATATGAGGACGGAGGTTGAGATCCATGCAAGCATCCCGTCCCTGATTGCTGCAGCTCTAGCGCGTGCGGTCCGCGATCCACCCGTTGCAGCCGCCTTGGCGCGATTTATATCTCCCGCTTCCATGATAACGTAACCAGACTGGCCTCTACGGATGATATGGAGTTGCCGCTCGACATAATGCGTACAGTATTGTCAAGAAGCACTGATGAAGCACTGGAGGCGAATCTACGGCGTTGCAGATTGCGCTAGGGAATACGCTGAGCTCGTCAGTCGATGAGATGGCGAGGTAGTGATTGTGGCATCGTAAGCAGTTGTCACCAATAGCGCATAGGGAATTGGTCCCAGCTCAGAAAGACCGAGTCTCGGGCTCACGTGATGAAGTGGGAGGCTCCACATGTACGAATCGGGGTGTTGATGGGATCCACGATGATCACTACGCAAGGTGCAGCAGGACAAGGTGCAGCAGGACAAGGTGCAGAAGATTGATACATCTGTAAACTATAAAACCCTTTTGCGGTATTCCCTACGGATAGGCATCATATTCCATGACACTTACAATTTCGCCGCCGGGCTAGGAGCACCAGCCGTGGTGATCTCATTGTACAGCAACCTATTGACATTAGTCTCCATGACACACACCACTCCACACGGTGGGATCAACTTACGAAGTCAAGAACTCTGCATAATCCTCTCCAGTCACCTGCGTACCAAAGTACTTGGCGGCAAGCTGGAACTTGTTCCCTTTCCCGGCTTTACTCGCCAGCTCATCAGCCTGTTCTTGTAGCAGGCGTAGGGCATACTGCTTGTCGATCCTCTTCCCCTCAGCAGTGCTGATCTGGTGTCTCGTCCATTGCCAGAGCTGCGAGCGTGAGACCTCGGCGGTAGCGGCGTCCTCCATGAGGAAGTTGATTGGCACGCAACCAATGCCGCGGAGCCAGCCCTCCATGTAGCCGAGGCCGATATTGAGGTTCTTGCGGATGCCCTCTTCGGTGATGGTACCGGGGACGTTGGTGTTGAGGAGGTCATTGGCAGTGACGTGCACGTCTTCGCGGCGCACGTGCAGTTGGTTGGGGGTTGGCATGTGCTTGTTGAAGACTTCGGCGGCGATGGCGGCGAGGGCCGGGTGGGCTACCCAAGTACCATCGTGGCCGGCTCGGACTTCACGGAGCTTGTCGGAGCGGACCTTTTCCATAGCGGCCTCGTTGGCCTTGGGGTCGTTCTTGATAGGGATCTGGGCTGCCATTCCACCCTGTCGCATGTCAGTGATGATGACTTGTCACGTTACCAGAATCACTTACCATGGCATGTACGCCTCGCTTGTGGCAGGTCTTGATGAGGAGTCGGACATAGGCGTCCATGAATGGCGAAGTCATGGTCACATCGTCTCTGTTGGGAAGGACAAAGCTGGAGTTCTGGCGGAATCGCTTGATGAAGCTGAAAATGTAGTCCCAGCGACCGCAGTTGAGACCCGACGAGTGGTCCCGGAGCTCGTAGATGATCTCGTCCATCTCGAACGCCGCAGTGATGGTCTCAATCAGAACAGTACCGCGGATGGTGCCTCGTGGCATCCCGACGTAATCTTGTGCAAGGTTGAAGGCATCGTTCCACAGTCTGGCCTCGAGATGGCTCTCCATCTTTGGCAGGTAGAAGTATGGGCCGGCCCCCCTCTTCACAAGCTCTTGAGCGTTGTTGAAGAAGTAGAGGCCAAAGTCGAAGAGGGAGCCCGAGATGGGCTCACCATCGACTGTGAAATGCTTCTCTTCCAAGTGCCAGCCTCGAGCACGTGCAATGAGGGTGGGTAGCTTGCGGTCGGTACGGAGCTTGTATTCCTTGTCGCCTTGCTTGAAATCTACCTGTCGGCGGATAGCATCGTAGAGGTTGAGCTGTCCGTTGATCATGTTGTCCCAGGTGGGAGCGCTGGAGTCTGTACAGGTCAGTCGCAGTCCAAGAGCTCACGGATGTCTCTGACCTTCAAAGTCGGCCATGTAGGTCCACACATCTGAGTTGAGCGCATTCACGACCATCTTCCTGTCGGTAGGACCGGTGATCTCGATCCTACGGTCGACAAGACCTGGCGCGGGGGGTGCGCCCTTCCATGCATCGTTCTCACGAATGTGTCGGGTCTCTGGGAGGAAGTCGAGCAGATTGCCCTTGTCGAGCTCTGCCTGACGAATCACACGCCGCTGAAGGAGGGCTTTGCGGGTGCCATTGAAGGTCCTGTGCAGGAGGGCGAGGAAGACTGCTGCATCCTTTGAGAGGATCTTGCGCGTCTGGTCATTGAGGGGTCCGAGGACTTGAACGCCCTGTAGGATTTCTTCCGAGGTGGCCATGGCGGAGTCTTTGATACGTATGGCAATGCGGGTATGGAATGGGAGCGTATTTGACAAGGACAATGTGGTGGGACAGGAAAGGAGTGACAGTATTTCATCTTCATGGCGTCACGGTTCGATTGACACATGCCAGCTCCATTGCCGAGGATGATCTGGACTGCGGGAGGGCATCGAGTCACAGCGCGAGGGACCACTCCCGACAGAGCTGCCCCAGACAAATCAGCAAGCCAAAGACAATTCCCAGGAGCGAAAAGCCCCCGCCGAAGAACGTCTACCGGCCTCTCAGATCGGACGGACCAAGGGACAGAAGGGAGGCTCCACGGCGTCGCCTGGCTCCAAGGGCTCGCTGCACTGAGGGAGCAGATTGCGGGGAAGAATGAACACTTCCCCCCCCTCATGACTTCATTCGTGAATTTTTAGTACACACACCATCGTCATCAGATCTCCCCCTTGGCTGTGCTGTCTTCTCCGATCTTCATCATCATCCCAGGCTTGACAGACTTGTGCTTTCCAACAGAGGTCAGTCTACTGTTGGAGCTCCAATATCGATGGGTAGCTGCGGACACGAAACGGTTTGGCCGCGGCTTAAGGGCTGGACAACCAGTGTTCACCTTCACATGCAAGGAGCCGAGGTCGCGGATTATCGGCTCCACATCCGACTTCTTCCGATAAGGGATCCTGTCAATGCCAAGCTGCCACACTTTGCTCAAAGCATCTCGTCGCCTTTTACCCTGCACCACTTCGTGCCGATTCGGTATTCCCCTGCGGCAGGAGGGCGCCACCGTATCGCTCACAGTGCGCGACATCGAGAAGTGTGTTCATGGCTCGGAAGCATGCCGATCTCAAGCTGGATGGGAGCAACTCCCGTGCCGTCATGATGCCGCGTATGCGGAGTTGACATGCCCAGGTATTGATAGCTCCCTCATCTCGCTCTCGTGCCATGCATCATCCAGTTAGTTCCCCATATGGAAGCGGCATAGCAGCGTCTCTGGCTATTGAAACGACGCGCTTGCCCCCTAGAGGATACGAAAGATGCTCTGACTGGTGCCGCCGGGGGCTGATGATTGCACCACAGAAATGTATCGAGGTCGGTATGAGTCAACAAAGTGCAGAGAGGTCATCACAGGAGACGCTGGCCTTATCAAAGGACTATGACATGGAGCAAGAGCAGATCGCCTCCACGGACTGAGGGCAGGTCAACATGGCAAACAGATACTATTTCGGCTTATCGAACAAACACCATCCCAAGAAGCCACACTCGATACCCGGACTGTCGCTAGGCAAAACGTTGCATCCTTCTCTACTCAAGATATACCAGAAGCCCTCATACCCAGGGACTAGCCCAGGCCTAGCCCCAACCCAAGCCACCGAGTCCACCAGCACACCAAGGGCCTACTTTGCCCTCCTTTTCGCCTTCTTACCCTTCATCAACTCCTCCAATTCATCCATCTTCCCCAGGACCTCTTCAACACGCGCCTTTCCACCAAAATCGCTGGCCTTCAGTCCGCCCCCGTTGTTATCCTTTGCTTTGACCAACACCTCTCTCGCCACCTTCACCAACTCTTTGACTCCCTTCTCCGAATCCTCGTTATGCGAATGCCCGCAGCAGACCTGCATCTTCAACGTGTCAACCCATCTCAGCAACTCACTGCGCCGCAAAAAGTGCGCCGCGAACAACAACGTCTTCTCCTTCCGTAGACGCACCACCGCATGCACAGTCCCAGACGCCATGGTGAAGCTGAATCCGGGCTCCAGGACCACCGCTTTCCATGGCAGGTCTCTGGGGAGATCGTTGCCCGATTGGATGGAATCAAAGACGGACTGAAGCTGGGAAGAAGTGGCGTCGACCGGATCGAGATAGCACCAGAGCACACGTCCTTCCATGACGCTGACCACGGTCTCGTAGCCGAAGGCGTCCTGGTGCGGGCCTGTGATGCTGCCACCTTCAGCGCAAAGAGCGATGTGCAACTTGTCGTAGAGGGGCTTGATGTGATCGCGGCGCGGTTTCGCGACGGATCGGGAGGCGATGGCCATGTCCTTCTCGCTGGCGTGGGCTCTGATGTGGTTGTCGAGATCCATGAGAAACGATGCGTTGGGGTTGCGCTTGATGAAGGCTGGGACCGCGTCGGAGGGCGGACCCGGCCGGATTGGCAGGTCCAAGGCGTTATACGGGTTCTTATGGTAGCCGTCGACCGCCATGCGCTGTCTGAATCTGTCGATCTTGACGTCGAGAACCGAGGTAGTGCTGACTGGTCTGGTGAGGTCCTGCACTTGAACGATCATGTCGTCACTGAATTCGTTGAGGAACTGCGAGATGGGGCTGATCTTCTCTGCGGAGAAGGGAAAGTCGAAGTCACCGCGAATCAGTCTAGGCACCAGCCTCTCGACATCGGTACCAGGACCAGGAGTGAAGGTGTCTCTCGCCTGGGACTTGTCGCCAATCCAGAGCCTGATCTCTCGGGGTGGAGCATTGGAGTTGAGATTGGTGACGGGGAAATGAGCGGCTCTTAACACCTCACCGACCATCTTGTTGGTCCAGAAGTCGCGCTTGTCTTTGCTGGTGATCGAGCGGTGGCTCACATTCTCAGCAATGGCCGTGCTGAGATAAGTCTGCGTAGACTCGGAGAGCTCCTCCAGAAATGTCGTTGCCTTGGCTCCTTTGAGCGGCTGGCCCGCGATATCGAGAGTCAAGTGAAGAATGACTGGACCCTCTCGGTCGAGCCTTGCTGGTGTAGCCACGGTGTTCCTGAACGTGGGCGAGGACTTTGCGGCGCCGCGCCAGTGAAAGGTCGGCGGTGCCTTCTTCTTCGCCTTGTCAGGTGCGGACGTCTGGACTACCAGGTCGCCTTGCTCACCATCATAGCTGTCAGTCTTCTTGTCGCTGTAGGTGGTTTTTTGCTTCTTCTTCTTGGGCTGCTCTGCATCCTGCTCGCCTGACGCAGCACCATCGGTCGTCTCGTCAGTCTGTGTAGCTCTGGACCCCTTGCGTTTCTTCCCCGACCTCTGCTTCGCCAACTTGCCCTCCTTGGACTTGTTCATGTTGTCAAGAAAATCATGTTTCCTGATCTGGTCTGCGTCCTCGTCTGGATCGTCTCCGTCGTACATGCACTTGCGACCCTTCGTCTGACAGTGGTTGCAAGGGCGCCTGTTGTCGCAAGATATGGAGGTGTGGTCGATGCGGCATGCATGGCAGGCGAGGTTACCGGAACCGGGCTCTCCCTCATAGTAGATGCAGTAAGGCTCAGTGGCCCTCGCACAGTGGCTACAGGTGGGACGTTGTTTGTCGCAAGTCATCTTGAGATTCGCGCATCGGCGGCAACGTGCCGAAGATCTCTCCCCTGCGGCTTGCTTCATGAATGCTTCATGGCGGCGACGACGCTCTTTCTCATCATCATCATCCTCATCATCATCATCCTCAACATCATCATCATCATCACCTCCGTCCTGGTCGTGACGTGGAACCATGCTGGCTTCGGAGACCTTTCGTGTTGGCTTGGAACTGCGAGTCGAGCGCCTGCGCCCTTCTGTCGCTCCGATGTCCGACGCCGTCTCGTTGCTGCTCGACCCGTTCCTAGTCGACCCGTTCCTAGTCTGCATTCTGGGGGCTGGCAGTCTTGTCGAGTCGAACATCGTGTCTCTTGGAGTACCGAGCGCAATCTCACCGAAGCCAGTGGTAGCAGGTCCCATCGGATCGGCGTCCATGTTGACGTCTCCATAGACGGGGGCATTGTCGGGCTCGCTGAAACGGCTTGGGCGACGAAGGACACGCTCGCCAAACCCTTCACCTGGAGTGGAGAGAGTGGGTACTGGATTCGGCCCATATGTGTAACTGGTATTGCCGGAATGGAATGGCATCTGCAATGACCTGAAAAGCGCATGGGGACTGACTGATCTCAGATCGTCGAGCATCATATGATCTGAGCTTGTGCCGTCTTGCCCATATGCTGCTGCACTACCATACCGGCCATTGGTGTTTCTCAAGGACAGGGGACCTGCTACCGAGAAGGGATTGTCTCCGGACAGGGCCCATCTGGAACCTACATGGATCGGGCAACTTCTGAATGGTTCATCGCAGAGGCAAGTGTACGCTGATTCCATTGTGTCACTATCGACTCCGCTCCCAGCTGCTCCGGCAATAGCCATCTTCTCATCCACGTGATCTTCGCAGCCTTCGGGATTCACGGTAGAGCTTCCAGACACGCGACGGTCAGGATAGATGCACCTGTCGGTCCTGTCCTTGGCGATACACTGGCTGCAGGTCTTATTGTTACCACCGCCGCGGTCGCAGCCCTTCTTCTCCTTCCTGCAAGGGAGGCAGATCGGACCGAGGTGGCGAAGTGAGCGCATGTTCAAAGGAGCAGCTGAGGTGCGACTGCCTGTTGACTCACGTCCACCGGAGGAGAAAGTGCTCTGCTGTGCTGGCTTGTTGGAATTGAAGAGATCCGTGTCGAAGGCGCTGGATCCACCGCCTCGAGGTTGCTTGGCAGCGACTGCATGATGGCCGGTTGGGAGGCGACCATGAGCTGGAAATGGCGTTGAAGAGAAGGGTGTCAGTGAGTCTCCTCTCTCGAGCTCGTTGCTCTCGTAATCGCTGTCGATGACGATGGCGTTCTTGCCCTTGGACGTAGATGCACGCCTGGTGGAGCCGAAGGAACCGATCGAGGGATCGACACCCTTGTCGAGAGCACTGTAGTCGATGTTCAGAGTCGACGCGCGTTTGGGACGCTGGCGCGCGAGCGGACTATCACTCTGGTGGTTATCATTGCCGGTCAAGTCAATCATGACATGTGAGTTGCGTTCTTCACGTTGTCCCTTTTGACTGGCGCGGAGCTCGCGCATATGTTCGCGCTTTGCTTGGTCTAAGCGCTGCTTCTCTTGAGCATCAGAGAGTGTCTCTTCGAGGACGCGGGTATGTTTGATCGCAGGTAGGAAACGCTTGACAGTATCTTCGGTGAAGGTCTTGGAGAGTTCAGCATCCTCTGCAGGCCTCTTCTTCTCGAGAAGCTTGTTGAGATAGCTGATAGGATGGATCTTGTTGATCTCCTGTGCCGTGTGAAGAGGTTCAGATTCTTTCCTGGGGCGACCTGGCCCACGTGAAGATTCGGGCGCCATTGTGAGTTCTGGGAGCCGGATGCGATCTCTTGGACCTTCACCGGTCTATATAGAGTCGGAGGATGATCAGCAAAGGCTTTGTTCCGCCGTGGCTTGGAGGAGAAAGGGTTCGAGGTGAGTTGACAAAGAGTGATGAAGAAGTCAAAGGTGAGCGATGAGATGAGAGATTTATCAAGTGAATTGTAGGTACGTCTGGTTCAAGGTGATCTGGTTTGGCATGTGATGGTGCCTGGCCCTCAGCAGCGTCACCTGTGTCTCTCCATGGGCCCATGGCATTCCATAGGAGCCTTTCCACCGGAGTCGCACCATGAGAGTGCACTATACGCGATTGAACACTGGAGAGGTACGGGGATCTGATTTACTCGTTCTTTCTCAATCAACGACCATGGACTCCTCGACAGTCTTTGGCATCGAAACCCTGTCCGCCTCTACTGACGCGTTCCCAGGATAGAGCCCTCGAAGCCACTCCGTGATCCGCCACTAGTCACCAGACCTTGACCTGGCTGACTCTTCCCACGGCTTTCAACCCCTAATTCAATCATCCCTTTCGTAGAGGATCATGGCTGTAATTGGCGCCGTTGAGTGTTGAGACGAGATCACCACGGGGTGCGCAGAGCATCATATGGTCACACGAACTTTGTAGACCCGACTGTATTGACAGCCAATCCGACTTTCGAGATCCACGACACTGTTGGCGATGATCGAGCGCTAAGATGGTATCCCGGCTGCTTGGTAGGTGATGGATCTCTTTATGCTTCGACTCTCGTCTGAACGAGCCTGCAGGTATGCGATTGACGGAGTTGCTGCAGCAGTGATGGCTTTGTTCGAGGACGTCTCGCCAGTATGGAAATTGGATGAGTGCAGACAAAGGGCAAGTGATGCGTGGTCTTTGTTCCATTGAGCTTCTGGCTGATGTCACATCCCGCCTGGTCAAATCTCAATCGTGCACACAACTTGCTTCTATCGTATCGCTGGGGATGCGTATAATATATATATATATATATATATCAAACAGACACATGTGAAACTTGGTTGACAGATCGCGAGAGGCAAGTCCAGTGAAGCATGGTCTGAATGGCTGAGTCTAACTGTATTCGACCTCATCTTCCGAGTAAAATTGCCCCCAACGCCTTGCGAAAGTCATCAAACATCGTAAGCCATGGTCATTCCTTCTATAACAGGTTATGAGTCTGCAAACTCCTCGGACGCGAATCAACCATAGAACGTTCCTCCATGGTAAACACGCTCCCCATAATCGCAGCATTTGGTGAACAGAACTCCATATCCGTCGTTATGCGATCTTCCCTCCAATCCCTGATCTGCGGTGCCCGCGATCCTTGTGCAGTCAATGCACTTGGCAACCCCGTCAATTTCCTTGAGAAACCTTTACTGGAATGATTGTCCTCTGTAAGGGCATTCGTGGTCTCTGGCTGCGTTAGACCGGTCCGAGAGCTAGTCGGGTGGAGTTTGTTTCTCAAAAGACGTAGGAGAGGGCGTAGACAAGCGAGTGAAGCGGCCGTGATGCCGAGACCATCTTCGACTAGCGTCCAGTGGCCCGAGTGTACGCCCATCGAAAAAGCAGCGGGGCCGACACTACCAGTGGTTAAAATGACGATGCGAACGATGGAGGCAATGCCGCCAAGACAGCCGAAGACGAGGACGGCGGAAGCACAAATCTTGGTACGGCAGGGAAGGTTGGCTATCCACAGAGCATGGACAGAGATGCCAACGAAGGTCATATCAGTGAAAGCGTTGAAGCTGGACCAGGAGATGGAGTAAATGGAATAGATGGTCGAGGAGTCGCATTCCTGGTGAACGGGGAAGAATCCGTGTATGAGACCGCAGGAGAGGGTCGTAAAAAAGAGGTAGGCCAAGCTCATGAGAGTCGAGGCAATGATGATGGAGTAGATGATCATTCGCTGGGGAACATGAACGACGAAGATGCGGAGGAAGAAGAAGCCCAGTGATAATTTCAGCATAAGCATCGAACAGATGTAGAGGCATGCGTCTGCCATGACCAACTGCCGCGTATTAGCGTAGTAAGAGTTCTGCACTACTAGCTCACTTACGGTGGTGAGCTGCTTCATGTTCAGCCTTCGACCGCGGAAGAGGTCGTCTATGTTTTTGCTAACCTCAAGTGTGATCACACATGTGGCAACAAAGAAGAGCTATTCTCTGTCAGAAAGTCCAACTCAATTGGGCCGCGCATGCCTTACATATGATGCTATCATGGCATAATCGTCCCAATCCACCTTTCGTAAGATCCTGGCTCTTGTGTATAACCGAAGAGCAACGGCAATCGTTGTGATGACTAGACATGCGGTCGATATCGCAGAGAGCTGCTTGAGCCCCTCGAGAATACCTGTGAGTGACATCGTTGAGCGGAGAGGAGATGGATTGCGGCACTATCCCAGATCTCAATGTCGAAGATGGGACAAAAGAAGTGATGTGAAGGCGACTCCAAATCGTTTTACACAGCAAGATGAAACGACAACAAAAAGTCAGATGACGCATTTAGCAGATTCATACTAGAATCACGGTCTCCAGGACCGTTGCTGTTAAGCGTTACTGTCAAGCCGCAAAACCGCATGATGTGCGGCAAGATTCTCTCGGCTCGAGCTAAGAAGCTTGCGTGGTGTCTCGTACCGAATTTGGAACGTCAAAGTGAAGCCCATGGTTCCCGGAAGTGCATCTAGCACCAGCCCGAGGAAGGATCAAATGAATCGCCAGCGATACTGGACTCGGTACGACCTCCTGCTCTGTGCAGATTCTAGCTGCCCAGGGGGATGTACTGACTTGGGTCGGGCGCTGTATACTAGAACCGGGTCCCGAACAAGTCCGAGTACGAAGAACGATTCAACACGTTGAACCGGCGAAGCTGAACGGGGAAGAAGCCAGAGCGCGCCCAAGTCGGCAATATCGGCCCAATGACGGAAGGAAAGATCTAGCTCTGGTCGAGGCTAGTAGTATCTGCCGTCGTTCAGGGGTGTATATGAGAGTGTTCTTTCATGATTCTCGCCTGTGGAGGCCAGTTCTCATAAAGCGGGCATTAGCTTGTTGTCCGGAGAGTCTGAAATGAAGTTGTGAACTCTTGACGCTCAATCACTGGACGAGGCTTTCCGAGCATCGTCAACTGACAAAGAGCGGGTTGAGAGGCCCCACCTTCAAACATCTCCCTCTGCACACTGCCGAAGTCATCATCGCTAGATCTCGCGTGGGGTCGTAGATGACATGTGAACCGTTGGCACAGCTTCATTTCAACGGTCGGGTGTGCTAGCCATACTATTCAAGTCGGTTCGAAGCATGCATCCATGGCGATTTCTTTGCATTGGAACGGCTCTGACCGACTTCGATTTGCAGTCGGTGGAGGGACAAAGGACTCCAAGGACAAAAGCCAGCAACAATCGTCACAACCCGTCCAGCTTATCGACGGAATGCGGCAGGAGAGATCTAGAGTCAACATAATAGGTACTTCAAAGTCTACTAAGCGATTGTAGCCTGGCAGGATGTTGAAAGAGAAGTCGTGACTGGACAAGTGCTGAAGACGAAGAAAGGTCGAAGGCTTCTGAGAACCTCGAGATGTTGTTTGTCGTAGGGTCGCGGGCCGCAAAGCCGCAGAGCCGCACGAACGACACTCATCGCACGTCAGCCCGAGGCTCCAAAAGGCAGAGAGGGTTACGACCAAGCTGCGTGGCTGGCACTTGATACGAAGCTCGACTGTCACAGTATGCAGCAACGCCGGCGGTACACGACATCATCTCTACCGAAACGCATTTGAAGTACCCGCACCACTCACAACATCACTACTGCGAATCAGCCCAAGATGGCAACCACAGACTGGGTCCAATTCGCCAGGAACGTGACTGCTATCGAGTGGTACATCGATGATATCAAAGCCACGATACACGGACTTGCGAGTCTTGCGGAGTTGCTTCCCCCCTCGATACGCGCCACCCTGCCATATCTGCCCATGTCTCTTCATCTGATCATCTCGGCTCTCATTCCAATTTACACTGGATCTCACGCGTCACTGTCTCGGCCGTCTTCTGCCGCCAAGTCTACTTCGGGGAAGAGCGCGAAGGGCAAGAAGTCCAAGAACAATCTAGATGAGTCAGGTTCCGAAGCAGAGTCCAGTGGCTCGGAGGATGAGGAGGACAGCGTGGTGACAAAGATGGAAGGCATGTCCCCGTCCGATGCTCTACTGTTTCCGCTCCTTGCTGGATGTACGCTCGCTGGGCTATATTTGCTCATCAAATACATGGGTCCGGCGCTACTCAACAAGATCCTAGCCGTCTACTTTGGAGGCATGGCTTTCTTCTCAGTCGCAAGGATGTTCAACGATGTGATGGCAGTAGTAGAGAGCTACGTATTTCCAAGGTACTTCACCAGTCAAGGCTTCCTAATCAAAGTGGACCAGAGGAAGCGACTCGCATATCCGATCGGCTGTAAGCTCAGGCTACCAGGTGAGGGTCTACAATGGGCTATGCAGACCCGACAGACAAATCCGCTGCCTGGTAAGTGGGGACACGTGAAGTACAGCCAGTCGTTCGCGAATCTATTGTGGGGCATGCGCACTGCCCTTGACGCCAAATACGTTGTTCAATTTCATCTCAGGGGAGTGACGTCCGTCAAAGCCGCAGTGACCCTCCGTAGCATTGTGGCAAGTGCACTAGCTACAGGTATTCTGCTATACGCCAACCTCATCTCAACGCCATGGTACCTCACAAACCTCCAGGGATTCGCTTTCTCATACACTGCTCTGCAGCTTTTGAGTCCGACCACTTTCGGCACTGGATCATTGGTTCTGGTCGCACTCTTCTTCTACGACATTTACTTCGTCTTCTATACCCCACTGATGGTCGGTGTTGCAACGAATCTCGATGTTCCTATCAAGCTGCTCTTTCCGCGCCCGGAGGAAGATGGCAAGAAACCCGGCCTCGCGATGTTGGGTCTCGGGGACGTTGTCCTGCCTGGCATTATGATTGGTTTAGCTTTACGGTTTGACCTGTACCTCCACTACCTCCGCAAACAGAAGATCACCACGAGAGAAGAAGGGAAGACTGAGACTACCAAACCCAAATACGTCTCAGTGACCAACAAATGGGGCGAATACCGCTGGAGCCGATGGCCGCAACGCGTACCTCTTACACTCGGTCCATCCGAGGGACCTCGCACTGGTAAGGCAACCTATGAGCCAAGCGAGAAAAAGGGCAACATCGACGATATTCTACCACAGTACAAGCGGACGTACTTCATCGCCTCTGTCATCGGCTATGTCATTGGCATGAGCGTCACGCTGATTATCATGCACGTCTTTAAGCACGCTCAGCCCGCCCTTCTCTACCTCGTTCCTGGCGTTCTTGGTGCTATCTGGTCCACGGCGCTCGTCCGAGGCGAGATCAAGGAGATGTGGGAGTACACGGAGATGATCGAAGACGACGAGGATGAAAAGGAGGTGAAGAAAGGCGATGAGTCGACCAAGAACGAGGAGAAGTCGACTGGGAATTGGTTCACAGACTTCTTTTCCTCATCGATCTTTGGCGCCGAAAAATCGGAGCGCAATGCGAAGCGGCTGGAGGATAGTATCAAACGGTCAGTGCAGACTGCTGACAAGGACAAAAAGATAGGCAAGGAGACGGAAAAGGACAAAGGCTTTATTAGCTTCTCTATAACGCCTGCGCCGCCTAAGAAGATGAGAGCAAAACGCTCGCCGTCGCCACAAACCCAGGAGGTGGTGGAGACAGCGGAGGATGGTCCGGAGACGCGGCGTAGGTCGGCACGATTGGCCAGATCGGGGTCGGGGTCGGAGGGAAGCGATGATGTTGTCGTGATCAACAAGGCGGATGCATCAAGTTTCATCGACGAGGGCGTCAAGGCGCGGAACAGGAAGATAAAGTCATGAAGTGCATATGGTATGGCTAAGCGTTTTTGAGGGCCTAGCGTCATAAAGGCACCTAGCATCAGTACGAGAGCCATCACAATCACCTGTGCTCAGACGTCTTTCCTCAACCTGTCTGATGCCTCTACTCTTTATCGTGCCGAAAGCCATCATCGGAGCTCTGTGTACCCCGATCCTGTAGCAATTCGGTTCAGCCCATCTAGCCAAACGCCCACGCTCCTGAACGGATGAGCCCCGCCCTCTGCTCTTCCGATCCCACGCTCACATCCTTGTGTCCTTCCCCCTTCTCCATTCAATGCCCCTTCCCATCAATCAAACTCAGATAAATCCCCCACCCAACGCCCACCAGACCCCCAAACAGCGTCCGATACTCCAACGGCACAAGCGTGAAGCTCAGGAGACTGACCGCAGGCCACAGCTTCTGGCCCGCCAACATGAGCGGCACGAGCTCCTTCCCAATCCTGTCCGCTACCAAAGCCATATCCGTCTCCCCTCTAAGCAGCAGCATACCACCTATGAAAGCCGCCGTGTTCACCGTCCCGCCGAGGGTTGAGTCGAGGGAGAATTTGATGAGGGTGTTGGTCTTTGACAGCTTGCGGGCTGGCGCCGGGGGGGCCTTTTCGGATTTGGACGAGGGTTTAGGGGCAGGAGGGACGGGGTCGTAGCCTGGGAAACGGTGTTCGAGCCAGGATTGCCATAGGACATTTGGGGGGCAGGAGAGGAGGGAGAAGACCATGAAGCGGACCAGGGGTTCCGGGTCGATCAACCATGAGCGCTGGGATGTGTTAGTAAGGTGACGGTGAGCGCGGACGGTAGCAGTAATTCCATACGTCTGTCTGATATGCGGTTATTAGCTGCGCGAGGATGTTGGAGATGCCGGAGAGGATGACGGCTTGGAGGGTTGATTTGATGATCAGGTCGAGGGACGCCATCTTGACGGTAGGGAAGGAATGAGATACAGAGGAATTGATACAACACAATCTCTTTATGCTATCATCTCGTGGATGTGTGGACCACAACGCATCTTGAGCACTTGGGATCCACTGGCGGTCAGTGATGACGTGAGACGGAGAATTCTGGAGAGACGACTTCGGTTGGAGGTGTTTCCCCGCTACCACAATCGAGCAGCACTATAGCACCTTTTGGGGGCAGCGTGCTAGTGAATGTACGCTTGCATTTCAAACACAATCCATATCCAGCCTCGCGACCTCATCAACCCTTTACAGGCCCGCTCAGCTCTGCAACTTTGCCCAGAGCATTTCGAATATGCCCGCTTACTACTACTACTAATCGAAAGGTTACGGCGATGAAAGTCATCCTTCAGCCCATTTAACCATATGTCCAGTCCTCGTAATGACAATACACGCCTGGCGCATTCACTCTCTACCATTCTCCGCGCGCCCTCAACCCCATGTCCTGGTGCTCTACCCATCGACCTTGGCCACAACAACAACCCTTCTCTTCCCACCGAATTGTCGAATCTACCAATCATCCTTGTCATCTTCATCGTCTGTGATCGTCAGCACACTGTCATGCTTTCCGCGGAGATGTAGTACTCACCAGAATGGCTGACCTTACTCTTCCTGGCTGCCAGAGCACTAGCCAGCGCCCCCGCCAGCCCCCCATCGCCGCCACCACCGCTACTCGTGGCACCCCCAGCAGATCCAGCGGGCGGCTCGCTACCTGGGACTGCCGCCGCGGATCTGTCTCTCTTTTCCGTGTCGCTGACCTTTTTGAGTCTCGCACCCTTCTGAATGTCGGCGAGGAGGCCGCCGCGGTCGCCGCCACCTGGTGGAAGTTTCGGCAATGCAGGTGGAGCGGGAGGGTCACCAGCCGCGCCGACAAGACCGGGAGCACGGCCTGGCGGAAGGGGAGGTGGAGGAGGTGCGCCCGAGGAGGGTGGCATGGGAGGTGGTGGCGGTGGGCCCGAAGAAGAGGGTGGGAGAGGCGGAGGAGGAGGTGGCCCTGACGAAGAAGGTGGCAAAGGCGGAGGCATTGGTGGGCCGCCGCCGGGAGGCCGAGGGACCGGGCGTGCGGATGGAGGTGGGAGAGGCGGTGGCGGCGGTGGCCCAGAGTCGCCTTTGGGTGGAAGAGGGGGCGGTGGGCCGGGAGAGGTAATCTCTTGTCGCGGCGGGGGAGGTGGTACGGGTCCTCGAGATGGCGGTGGTGGAGGGGCACCCCCTGACGGTGCGCGGTTGCCAGAGAATGGCGGCGGGACACCGAAGCGATGAGAGGATGGTGAGTCCTCGATGGGCGCTTGCCGAGGTGGCGGAGGTGGACCAGGATTCGCCCCTGAAGCTGCTCGATTCCGGCTCGGCGCAGGAGGTGGCACATGTGCGAGCTTGCCGGCATCTGCGATAGGGGGCGGCACCCTGAATCTAGGCTGAGGTGGCGGTGATGGTGACGGGGAAGGCGGGCGTTGTGGTGCAGAGCCTCCTGCTCTTCTCGATGGAGGAGGTGCAGGGGGTGGCCCTCTTTTGGACGCTCCGCCGCTTCCCCCTGTTGTCTGCGGCGAGAGATCGCCCAGGCGGCTGACAGCTCCGCCTGGAGGGGGTGGAGGCGGCGCTCGTCCCGTCGGCTCGGCTGCCTTGGTCTGCTCAAGATACGATTTGATAAAGTCGGCATGCTGCTCGATTTGATCTTCTGTGATTCCCATTGCTAGGAGATCGTCCAACACATTCTTGACTGCAGGGTCCGAGAGATCGATACCCGAGACGGTCTTCGGAGGGGGCGCGGGTGCAGGCGCTTCCCTGGGCGGTATGATTGACTGAGGCGTCGACTGGGGGGTAGTCGAGCTCCTGTGTCCCGGCAGTAGGCTCCCCAAACCAAATCGACTCTTCCCTCCACCGGTGTTGTTCGGGTCATAGTTCGAATTGACTGATGCGCCGAATGGTTTGTTGCGTGTATTCTTGTGCGCATTCTTTTCCCTCTCGTCCATCTTCTTCTTGAACTGTTTCGCCTCCTTCTCGTCCACGAATGACAGTCCTGCTAAGCATTGCTCCAACTCGAAGCTGTGGAAGAAGGTCCGGTCCTGGTTGTATTGAAAGGTATCGTATATCTCCTGGTCCCATATTACGCCTCGATTGGATTGCTAGACCTGTCAGACCTGGTGAGGCTGTGCTTCATATACCTTTCTCTTACCGAAATATCTACCAGCTTGACCCAGAGAGTGTTTCCCACTAGATCATTCGCCAGGACCGCCGCGCCTTGTAGACCCGTGTATGTCCATCTTTGCCGATCCGGGTAGGCGACATACAATTTTGCAACGGCAACAGCATGGATCTTGTTCGAAGCTTTTGGCACCGTCCTCTTGACAGTTTGCTTCTCGTCGTCTGTAAGTATTGAAGGCATCGTTCGAGGTCCGCAGTCCGCGGCTCTGTGTCGATTACGTCTGTGATCCCGACATGGATGGCACGTGTCTATGCGATTGCAACCATTCCGAGATGGTTCGAAGCCGCTGCGACGTAGTTTCGCGAGTGCCTGTTATGGCAGATTCTTGGAAGAATGGCGAGTGGGAAAAAGTGAGGATGCGCAGTCAGGCAGCTGTGAATGATGGGGCTAAGCAGACTGACTGACGCATGCTGCGTTCACTTGAGCGGCATGAAATCTTGGCATTCACCATCAGGTACAAATTGCAGACGGACTGCCATCGTTACATTTACGTTCATCATGAGACGTGGATCCTGGAAAGATTGTCACGCAAGTTGATACACTCATCAGAGTCCCGTCATGATTGACCCGTGTAAGCAACCCAAGGAACTCACGGCTGTTGAGATAATCACGTGTGAAAGGCGTGCTAGTAGATAGAAATGAACGAAGATATCGTTGAATGTCGTATCTACCCTCATGCGCCCAAGCAGAATGCGGAAGAAGTCCTCCGTCCGTCACTCGCAGTCGTCTCCCTATGAACATGCGATTTTCCCTCTTGACACAACACCGATCAGATGTCGTCAATGTCCACATCGCCTCCACTCTCACTGTCCTCGTCATTCGCAAAATCAAAACCAATACCCTCTTCATCGCCTCCATATGTATCGGTTTCGTTGATCTTTGCACTCTCCGGGAGTTCTCCGTAGCCCTTGAGAGTCCTTGCCTCGTCGGCAGAGTATTTGAGGATGACGTCGCCTTTCTCGTCTTGGTAGTCACGAAGTGATAGCAGAATGATATCGCCTTGGTTGATCCATACTTTCTTCCGAAGCTTGCCGCGGATGTGTGCCAGTCGTTTCGTACCGTCAAAGCACATGGCTTCAAGACGTCCGTTGCCCAGCATCTTCACCACCTGTGCGTACTCTACGCATGATCAGCTGCGGAAGTTACATTTGCGCCTGGTGATTCTGTACCTTGCCCCTCCTCCTTGAACGTGAGTTCTCGCTTCTCGTTGTCATTCTCGTTCTTACCCCTCCTTCGGTTCTTTCCTCCCTGCACTGCGTGTCAGCCGTCCGTAGGAGTCCGTAGGAGAATTCTTGATGTGATCGTTTGAAATTTCTCGAACCGAAAAGCGTCGCAACCTTGGAGACGTACCTTTCCCTTATTCTTGGGCATGTTGGCCTGGCGGCTTTGGGCAACTTGCTGACGGTCTCAGACGGCCGGACTCGATTGTGGTCGCGTTCTGGAACGTTCAAGGTCCTTGGGTCGGATGAGGAGAGAGGAGGTTGTGGGAGGTGGGAGGGAGAGTTATGGAGAACAGGTATGTGTCGGTGAGAAGGATGCCCAAATAAAGTGCACAGCGCGAGTGACACATGCAGGCGCTGGCGGGGCGAGGGACAGGCGGGCGCCCATTTCCGAAAGCGTCATTCGCTCGGGTGATCATCGGAACAATCTTCACTCCTGGTCGACTGCAGTCAACTTCTTCGGAAGAGCGCAACATATCGATCACGACGCACCAGGGACCCGGGTTGGTGTTGTCCTTTCATGCAAAATGTTTCTCGTTCCTTGAGACCCCTCGTGCTGCCTCCGCGTACGTCCGGGGCTCTAGCACTCGACCGCCATTATGGCATAACCACTCCGCATCGCTACTACCATGCACCACAGACAGTCGCCCAGCACTCCGCTGATGCGCTCCCCTACCCGGGGAAGAGTACGCCGGCCGCCATCCTAAGACGCCAGCGGACTGCACAGCGGTCTCCAGAGCCGAACCCTTTCGAGCAAGACACCCCACAGCCCAAGAACCATCCACCCAGCTCCCGTCGTCCTCGCAAGCCATCCTCTTCTGCTGCAACATCTCGAGATCTCCACAACACTGCTCCTAATCCCAGAGCCGTGCCTTGGAACAGCTCAATCACCTCCCTTAATTTCAACTACTTACCTCCACCCCTCCCGGCAATAACACCCGTGACCCCCGCACAGACGCGCAACTGCGCTTACGACCCAAAGCACCCTCTAAACATCTACGCCCATCGCCGGATCGAAGAATGGAAGCATAACGCCTTCAATTGGACCGTCACGGTGCCGGTCTCAGTCAGTAAGAAAGCCGTGGTGCGGAACTGGGTGAAGAGGAGGATGCAGGCCGCCATCCGGGAGGCCTTGGAATGTACGGGGAAGAATGTCAGGGGCGAGGTCGCGCAGGGTACAGTCGAGAGGAATGCGGGCCAGGCCCGTGGCGCAGGAGGCTGGAGGGGAGGGAATGCGTGGGCGAGCCAGAGGTTCGTGGACGCTGATCTGCACGGTGCGCTGCTCGTGGTCGCGGACAAGACGCTGGTCACGGCTAGCGCCCAGGTCGTGAAGCAGAAGATCGAGGCTATGCTGGATAGGGTGCGGTCGAGGCAGGGCGTGGTCAGGCAGAATGATCGACACGGTGTGGTCAGACAAAAGGTCAAGAAGGGCTACAGTGCTCTGCGATGAGAGAGTAGGCTTGAGGGGAAGTTCTTGCTCGTTATGAGAAAGGAGGAGAAATGTACATACATCATTACATCATCTGTCCAAAGCTTGTCTGGATGCTTGATAGTCTTACACCTCCATCACAATACTTGCCCACACTTCTGGAACCTCGTCTTGTCAACTACCACATACCATAGAAAAACGGATCAACACAATAACAACATCATAATGAAATCTTGATCATGATCCTACAAAGAGAGAACTATACATGTATCCATCTCTTCCTCCTCCCAACCCAAACAGAAAACTCCCATCCCTGATCTAAACCCGAGCAGAAAACGCCAGCGCTTTTTCATCGCCCACCCCGTGCAGAGGTGGATCAGCATGCAACCCGTCAAATCAGTGTATGTACAAAAGCAACTGCGCCTCGCTGTCGTCCTCCTCATCCCCGGTGTCGAAAATATCACTGTCATCTCCCAACAAGGGTACCGACCGTGCACTCGACACCTTCTTCTTTCCCCATTGATCTCCGAACCCCTCCGCCCCTCCTCGCATCATTCCTCCTGGTTTCTCCCAGATGACATAATTCCTTTCGGTGTCACGGTAATAAACATCGCTCCTCTCATCGTCCACTTGCGTACTACTCTCCCCCTCCATCCCCCGGACCACGATCCTCGGAAGCAGATCCTACCTACTCCCCCTTCCAGCTCTACTCTTCCCTCGTTCCTCCTCCTCTCTGATATCGCCCAAATCACCTCTACTCCCTTCCCTGAAGAGCTCGGGCCTGGTATGTTCTCTACTCAACCCCCCGGCATCCTCTCCGGGGTACGTCGGACTGCCTAGGCTATGACTACTCTCCACCTTCATGAGCCCCGCCGCGGAAGTAAAGTCGCGGCTCTGCTCGAAACTCGGCCTCGTCCGACTGCGTTCCATACTCTGTCTCACGCGGTCGAAACTCGGGCGTGGACGATCGAAGCTCTGGCGTGAGGTGCCTTCACTTTCAATGGGACTGACGCCGGGTGGACGCGCGAGGGCGAAATCTCCCGTTGGGGTATAGTGGTGTGCTGCGCCGCTGTCATTACGGCCGCTGACATTGCCGGCGCCGACACCGATTTGGCCATTTGCGGTGTTTGGATTTGAGAAGCCGGGTGTGCCGGGCGGGTGACTCCCATCTCGAGAAGAGGGGACGGGTGGGAAGGCACGGTCGAGGGAGGTGCGGAAGGAGTGGAGGTCCACTGTTCCGTCGGAGCCCTGGGGTGAGTAGGGGTGGTAGGTCGTTGCTGTGTTAGTGACACTGGGTGGGTAGAAGGGGCGACGCTCATCGTCTTGATAGTGTTGAGGATTTCCAGAGTTGTGGCCATTCGGACTGCGATGCCGGGAGTGACTGACTTTGCGCTGTTCCATGGGTTTGCTAAGCTCAGAGCTGCTGGCGGACTCCATGTCCTTCTCAGTGGGCTGGGGCGGCGCCACGAGCTGTTCGGCATTCATGTCGTCGAGGTACGCGAACTTGCCTTGACGGACCTGTTCCCGAATAACGTCGACATCCAGAGGAAGGAAAATCTTCTGGAAGGCTTTGGCGGCGAAGCGGGGAAGGAGACATATAATGACAGTCAGAAGTGTGACAACCCAGAAGGAGAGAGTGCCGTAGCAATTCCTGGCAGCGCTGTAAAAAGTGAAGGCTGTGGTGAAGGAGGTGTAGGCACCGGTCCAGAGGAAGACGAGTAGGATCGAAATTGCCGTCATGAGAACGATAAACCAATCCCATCGGTAGGTGTTCAGCAGCACGTAGATATTGACGACAATGATGGTCGCGTGTGCGATGTAGACACCAAATTGCTGGTAGTCGTTGACATTCCTGCCAGAAGGTGTTTCGAAGGTGGCGGGGGCGAATAACAGGTAAGGCATGTAGAAACAGATGGCGGACTGGTACAAAGCGTCGGTCATGTAAAGCCTGGGTCGAATGTTAGCAACGCGTCATACGACACAACAACAAGCCTATCGTACCAAAACTTGGTGTTCGTCCACTCCTTCCGCTCAATGCCTCTCCGGTACAGCTGCGGCACTGCTAACGACACCTTATCACTGACGTCCTGATCCAGAATGCCCAAAAAGATGATGGGCAACGAGGTGAATGCCAGGTTGTAGAGCAAGATGTACGTGTAGTCAAACACATACGAGCAGTCGAAGTTGTCGTAGATATTGTACCAGAATAGAGCGAAGACCCAAACGATGTTCTGGACACGGTTAGCACATTGCTCCTCGTTCGGCTAAGAAGAGCAGCTTACCTTGTAGAAAAAGTTGGCGATGGTCTCCGCCAACCTTCTATAGCTCCAACGTCCGTGTACAAGCAGCAGTCTCGTCAAGAATCTGAATTGACCGATGGCGTAGTCACTGCTCATGACAGCTTGTCTGCCCTCCTCGCCAGCAATACCAACACCTACATGCGCCTCCTGAATCATGCTCACATCGTTGGCACCATCACCGATGCTGAGGGTGATGACATCCAGTCCATTCTTTACCATGGCCACGACAGCAGCCTTTTGGGACGGACTGACTCTGCAGCAAAGCACAGACTTGCACTCCTTGCAGAGTAGTAGGAACTTCTGCCGAAGCGTATCGTCGAGCATCAGTCTGAGTGTATCGCCGTCAATGACCAGGGCATGCGTGGGCGCAGGGGGTTCGTGATTGTTCTTGGCGAGTTTCAACTCGTGGTCACTACCCGTCTTGCCGAATGAATGCAGATTGCGATCAAGTTCGGATTCGGCGCGGCCCATGTCACCATCATCGACTTTGAGGATGATGAGATCCATGTCATTGTCGAGCAGATTGCAAGAGAAGCCAATGTTGATGGCCGTCTCGACCTTATCACCAGTCAGAACCCAGAGCTTGATGCCAGCAAGACCGAGAAGGGCAATGCTGTCCGGCACGCCGTCTTGTAGACGATCCTCTATGGCCGTGCCGCCCAGGAGTGTCAATTCACGCTCGATACGATCCGAGACTAATTCGAGCTTCTCTTCGCGATCCTGGATCGCAGCTGCAGCGATCTCGTGGTCCTTTTGCCAGGTCTGATACTCCTCCTCGCTGAGCTCGCGTTGAGCAATGCATAGTGTTCGGAGGCCCTCTCGGGCAAACATTTCGAGGTGTTCGGCTGTGGTCTTGCGAAGCTCAGGCTGCTCACCTGCTGCGAGTCGAGAATAGATGATACTGTCTGCACCCTTGCAGTATAGCCGTATAGTATCATCCGGCATTCGGATGATAATTGACATTCGCTTCCTGGCGGAATTGAACTCGAGGGTATTGAGAACGGTGAAGCGCTGCTCTTGACCTTGTACAGATAGGATCATGTCATCACCCGAATTTGGTAGTACGGTCCATCCGCAGTCCTTTGCGGTTGCGACGAGTGCCGCCTCGTCAGGCGACTGTGCGCGGAAGTCGATCTTTGGAAGTTCTCCGGGGACGCGCTCGGCTATGACAGTGTGGCAGAGGGCAAGCGCCAGCATGAAGTCCTCATTGGCCTTCTTCTGCGCCGCTCCGGCCTCGCCGTTGAGATCCGCAACAAAGTCAGGCGCAACAAAAGTGAGATCCTCATCGTGAAGATATGGGTTGTCGTCGATCTGCCTCAAGCCCTCCAGCATCTTGATCTTGTCTTCTGCGATCTGCTTCCGCGCCTTCGCTCCTTCGACCTCGACATTGATGCCCTCGCGCTTCTGCATGCCTGCAAGTGCCTCGGTGTAGGCCTCGCCGTAAGGTACGCCGTTGACGGTCATCTTTTTGAACTCCATGACGTTTTGCGTGAGCGTACCAGTCTTATCGGAGAAGATGTACTCGATCTGACCTAGGTCGTCTGAGATGTTCCAGGACTTTGGCGTGCATGGATAGTCCAATTTCTCATAATACATGAACGTATCCGAGTATATGAAGAACGCCTGTGCAGTCCGGACGATTTCGAGCGAGATGTATAGCGAAATGGGTACCAAGTTCTGGAACAAGATGACGGCGGCCCAGAAGTTGATGAATCCATTGAGGGCTGGGGTGCCACCGTATGATCCAAACTCGAAGAAGTTCAGCGATTGATTGCCTAGACCCCAGGTGTATCCTTGTACGATGGCGGCCACCAGACACATGATAAAAAGAATGATGAAGTTGTAGATGACGTTCCAATTCAGACTCTTGGATATCTTTGCGCGCTTGCTGGGCGTTATACCAGAGTTGAGCATGATCTTGGACTCGTCACCGGTGAAAAGGACAACACCAAGGATCCAGTCGGTGTTCTTGACACTGCAACCTCGTAATAAGACGTTGTTGATTCCAATGGGCTCGGCCATCTCTTTGGTGGGTCCTTGTGGGTTCTTGGGATCCCGCTCCTCCCACCGCACTACTCCACTGTATGAATAGAGATTGGCATGTGGTGGCTCGCTTTCGATGACAAATCGTGTCCGTTCGCAATCTCTTGCCCTCCGTACTCTGTGTCCGCAATGCATAGCATTCCGCACTTTGAGATTAGTCTCGCCATCCAGGTTCTTCGTCTCGACGTAACAGACGCCATCATTGTCTGACGTGGACAGTACGACAATGTCTGCGGGTATTTGCTCGTTGTTGTACAGTCGCACAAAGTCGCCAACCTGTACGTTTTTCCAGTAGTCCTTCTTGAACCTCGCCTTGCCGGGTGCTTCAATCGACGTGTCTACCAGGCTTCCATAATTTCTCCGAACGATCTGCGGGTGTTCAGAATGTACTTCCTCCTTTGGCACCTCCAATGTCTGGCCCATCTTCGGGCGCGATGATGTCGATTCCAGCGGCCAGTTTTCGAGCGGTCGCAGAGCAGTGTTGACGGCGTCCAGCTCGGCAGCGCCCGGTTGGGAGTTGCCTGGAATCGGCGAAGGTACTGGTGTCAGTTCCATCGCTCCAGTGTCGTCTCGGGTCACTTGCATCGAGCTCCTGGGGGTGTACATTGACTCTCTCCGGGTGTCCACTGAGGGTCTAGGTGCATCCGCCGCTCTATCGGGGTACATCTTTGCCTCTTGCGCTCCCGGCTTCTTCGAGTGTTTGGCGCGCTTGTAGGCATTCCAGACCAACTGTATGACTCGGGTGTTTGCCTTTTTGAAACGTCTCCACGGCGAGACCTGCTCATCGGCCGTGTTGACATTCTCCCATTCGACCAACCTGTGTGTGGGAGCATTGTTCAATTCGTTGTCAACGACGGTTCGGCGCCAGTCTTCTATGGCGTCTTTGATGGCTGTGATTACAAGAATGACAATGAGCGGGACTGCTGAGAGGGCGGGATTCGTTACGCCAAAGATGGAGAAGAACTGGGAAGAGGGTCAGCATTTGGGGGACGTGCCGTCCGGACGTTCACATACGCCAATAATGATGATGAAGAGGAAGTAGACATTAGCGACGTTTTGGAATTGGAACCAGAGATTTTTGGGCACAAAGCTGATGGGGGTGTACTTTGCGGTGCGGATTTTGTTTCGCGGATACGTGAAATGCGGACGCCCACTCTCGTCTCTCATTTCTGGAGGGAGAGGTATGTTGAAGAAGAGTCGGCGTCCGGGTCCTGCGCTCTCGGGTGGTGCCTGTGCCTGTGCCTGTGCCTGTGCCTGTGCCTGTGCCTGTGCCTGTGCCTGGGCGTCCTGCCGTCCATCTTGCTGAGGAGAAGGCTTCTCCTGTGCCTGTGCCTTCCTATGGGACAGCCGGCGCAATATACCATCTCGTTTGGAATGACCACTCTCGCCCGGGTGCTTCTGTGTGGCCCATCTTATGCGTTTCGAAGCCTTCTTGTCCGAGGGGTTGTGAGACGCGTCGGCCTTTTGTGAATGTTCCGACTCGGCGACCATGATTCAGACGAACTGGTCGTGATAGTTTGCTCGTTGAAGGCGTCCAGCACTCTATGGGGCGGTCATCTGGCAGTGGAGGAGGGCGGGCGCGGTGATCGAGTGGTGTGTATTATTGTCCGGCAGCGGGCGGATGTTACGGCTCCCTGGCCGATAGGAGGCGCGGGAGCAGTGGGCAAATGTGTGCCTTGAGCTGCGCGGCGCGAGGATGACGGGTGCTGAATCTCACAAGTATTCCCTAGAACAAGTCGCACAACCTCCAAAAGCAGTGGACCGTCACGACGAACGATCTGAGAAAGAGAGGAGAGCGGTGTCTGTTGGTGATGGAAATTCAAGGGACTCTCGGCAAGCTCAGGATGATGACGGGGAGCACAGGGCAGAGGGACAGGACAGGACAGGACAGGACAGAGGGACAACGGATTACGACTGCAAGGGCACACACTAACTTAGGTTACTTCCTCCAGCCTCGCTCTCGGACTTTACAACGCGAATAAGATGATGACTTTTTTTTTTATGCTCTCTGTTCAGGCGGCCTGCCGTGGTGATGATACTTCTAGCTGAACTGGGTAGTGTGATAACTGGGCAGTGTGATAACTGGGTAGTGTGATAGTAGGCAACGGGGCGTAGCATGCAATAATAGCCTCTCTTTGGCTCTCTCTGTCCCCTCTCTGTGCTGTGCTGACGGACCCAAAGTCTTGTCAGCCGTACGCCGTGAGATCTCGTCTCACTTGTCAGCCGTATGCCGTGCAGCAATGCTGAGAACCATATCCACCCCCCAAGCGTGGCTGACGGCGATCGCTCATTGCTCATTGCTCATCGCATCACAGAGGACGGCACGAAAGTCTCCGCATCTCGTTTCTGCTTTCCAAGCGATGCCGACCGCCGACCAGCGGACCAGTAGAAGAGTTTTCTAGGCGACGGCTGCAGCCTGTAACTGAGCTACGTTACGCCTACAAGATTGGTCATCTCGTATTTCCCCCCTAAAGGCTTCCTAGAGGCTTCCTAGAGGCGTCCTAGAGGCGTCCTAGAGGCTTGGACAAAAGTGCGACGAACTGCAGGTGCAGTTTCGAGAGTTTCGAGAGACCCGTGCGGCGTGTTTCACCTCTGACTTTGCAGCCACATGATGCCCGAAAACGTATTTTCAAAAAGCCCAACACGGGATCTCTCCTGTACAGCTAGGTACAGTAGCTACTGCTGCCTGCAGCCGAACCTCTGCTACAGTATACACACTGTCATCTCTGGCCATCACAGACGCATCACTACTCTCTGTCTGCACTCGTCCGCGTCCACAGCGTCGTCCCCTTTCTGACCGCCAGCACCGTTGCTGATCAGCAGAACGGTGATGCCTTTGTACGCGGTCCGTCGCGTTGGACGTTGGATAGGAGATAATGTTATCGGCCGTCCGCGGTGATTGGGTTCAAAGGGTTTTCAGCTTCTCAAAAGATCCGGACGGCACTCCTCCTGCTTCGATTGGTTCTCCAGCCATGCAGCGCCGAGCCTTTTTGTCCTAGGGTGCTCCAGGCTCTAGGCTCTTTTGCTGGCAAAATCTGGTCGAGACAGCGCTGCATCGCTGGCAGTGTGGGTCTTGGGAATTGTTTGGTAGTCGTTGGTATATAAGATTCAGGACATACCAGCAGCCTCGCCTCTGCCCTCTCGCTCCCCTCCTGAACTCGCAGTGGTCCGTTTCTTCACTCTGCTCGAGCTCGTGGACCCCACATGCACCCTCCCACGCCTCCGTACGAGGTATCACCTCCGCCAAGCAGCGTGCTTGCCGCCGAAATGACAATCACCCGAGATGGAGGGCCTGCACTCAACCCTGCTGCACTCGTTAACCCGTGCACGCTCTTCCAGCTGACATCTGCCTCACTTTGCGTCCCCTCTGCGTCTGTGGCACAGTCGCGCGCGCCTCGGACAACTGTCATCACTGCACTACCTTGATCTCATTTGCGCAATCCGAAACATGTCCATAACCTCATTCCCTCATCACCAGCAAGCCGCATAGGCGCACAATTCCTCCCTGCAAACTGCGCAGAAATACAATGGCCTCTTCCCTACCCGACAGCTCCCCATGGCACACTCTTCCTCCTCGGTCGACGCTAGCAGGCTCGGTCTCAGCGCCGACGAGATTGCGACGCTGCAGCGACATCAGCAGATTGCCCTTTCGCAAGCCGGGAGTTCTTCGTCCAGGACGGCGAGTGCAGCGAGCAGTCAGGGCCGATTGTTGCTGGACCCAACCAGTCTCTCGGTGCTCGCGGCGCATTTCGATCGGGTCATGGGCGCTATACAGCAACGACTGGCATTGGTAAGTCCGCGTCCTCTCTGAAATACTACCTGCGCCATGCTCGATCCTACAATTTTCCTTCTTTTTTCTTTTTCTTCTTCTTCTTCTTCTTCTTCATCTTCTTATCCTTCTTGGCGAGCTTGCTGTGGCAAAGGCAACACCTCCGCACACGAGCGCAAATATACCTACAAAATAAGACCATGTACTAGACAATCGTCGCACGCCCGTGCAACAGCCACATGGCTAACATGCCTCTCCAAGCTAAATCAGCAGACCCGCCTGGCGGCACAACGGCAGGCCTATCTCGCACAAATGTCTGCCGCGCAGGCCGACGCCGAAATAGCCAGATTCCGATCTATCCTGCGCCAGATCGACGAGCTGGAGACCGAGTTTGACAAAATACGACGCATCCGCGACATCGTTCGCGGGTTTAGGGGTAGGGTGGAGCACTTGGCGAGGAGGGTCGGATAATGTCCGACGACGTGGCGGATATCAAGACGGGGAATAGAAAAAGTCCCAAGGGAGTCAATTGCTTTAGGTTCATTATCAGGCGTGTCGTCTCGCAGCAAAGGGACTACCATGGGGTTTTCTCAATCCAAGAGAAGGAAGACCATACGCCGCAAGGCAGGCATTGCTCAGAGCTGTATACTATTTCGCTAATAACACTTTTCATACACGATTCCCTTTTCTTTGGTCGTCTTGCCCCTGGCCGGGCGAGCGGCTGATCCTTCAAGCTTTGGGAAGCTGCTCTTCGGTACCTTGCTTGTGCCGCGTGGGTACCGTGCCGTCATCGATGTATGCGGAACACAGTGATCTCGCGTCATCTCCTGTGCGTCGAAAGGGACACCCCCCGTGATTGTGGCAAAGAACGGGGATCGTGATTTGGGATCAAGCAACTTGCGGCATCTCGTTCAATGCGGCTCGGAAATACCACACACGGCCCGGTGTACGCGTGGGTGCTGGATGCTACTGACCTTACCGTAAGTTACTAAAAGGCAGACTCTGCAACGCGAGGCGACAGCTCCAACGCAACGATCAACCCTCACCTGACGAGCGGAGGGATTATGTCAACTACCGTACCTCACCCAGGCACTGTAGCTACCTTGCCTCACCTCGCGACACTCGACGCAAAAGTGACGAGGGGGAGAGGGGGCTCCCGGCTGATCGCACGTGGCCGACACACCAAACCGTAGGTACAGTGGAGTAACTTACAGTGGAGTACAATCACGCAACTACTGTACGGTACGGTGCCCTGGTAGTTTTGTTACAAACACTATCACGTACAGGCAAAGGGCAAAGTCCCCTTGTACATGCGCCCTCAGCCCTATGGCGCAGCGCCGGCCTCTGCTCGTCACGCTTCTAGATGCATAGAAAGCGGAGAATGGGTGCATGGGATGTCCCACGCTTCGTTTGGACGACGGGGGGGGAGGGGGGTTGGAGATGCGGGTGGGGGGGGGGGTAACAGAGGGAGAAGCGTACTGGAAGTTACTGTACAGTCAGGTATTGTGCGTCTGCAATGCAACGTCAACGTCATTCTTCCGAGAGCTGCAGCCTTTTGGAGGCGGGTCTGTAGGTCTAATTACCGTACAGCGCTGAGAAACTTCGTTATAGCCATCATGTCGTGAAGGAGTGGGAGTGGACAGTAAAAGGCGACTGGCCCGGAATTTCCCTGCCGGAATTTCCTAGGCCCTCCCGAGGTTCGCCTCACGTGTCCGACGGCCGGCATTCACCCGCCGCCCGGGCAACCCGGGCAACCCGACCATACTATTCCTAAGCCACGTACTCCGGTGAGCAAGACATCGGACAAAGACGGAAGAAGGTCGCATGTGTCGAGCAAAGACGTGGGGCAAAATCAAAGGGAAAGAAACGCCCGGACGCTCTCTTCGCTGTACCTTGGTTTACAGTTGATTATTAACAGTACTGTACAGGCGAGCTCGGGGTGAATCCGTGGCTGTTTCGAGGTGGACAAGTAGAGTCGATCTCAAAGTCAAAGTGTGGGAGGAGATGCAGATCGACGGATCTGCTCGCGTGTCATCACTCACTACTCATCAACCAGCGACTTAATACGGTGGGTGGGGGCGCAAGAGAGGGCGGATGGGAGATCGAAAGTCAAGAGCTGGCATGGTGGGATGAGGATTCCCATAATCCGAGGTCGATTACACTAGTCCATTGTGCATCCTGAGAGGTTTCCTGTCAGCACACATCATCACTGAGCACGGCGAGTCGATGGATCGATGGGTCGATGGGTCGATTCGGAGACGGACCCAGACTTTTTTGCCCATGTCAGTCCAGCGGCTGGAGATCGGAAGTAGATGTGTGGTCGAAAAGTGAAATTGATTCGGCGGTCACTGAGTCGTGGTGTTTGGAGCGTCAACGTCACGAGGGTCATGCACGACATGTGCATCTATCAAAAGCATGATCGGATGGAAGCTTGGACGACGTATAAGGGTGGAGCATATAGAAGGGCATGCCAGAAGATTTGCCGGGAGCCGCATCTTCGGGGGGGGGCGGGCCAGCATGGTCCTTCGGTGCTTCCTCTCGCGTTTTGCTGAAGTCGGTAGCGTGCTCAACGGCATGAGACAGGTGTCTACACCAACCTTACTCCCGCTCTACCGCCCAAAATAATGTCACATCTTGGGGGTCTCAGACCCTGGACGGTTTGCTCCCTGACGAGTCTCAAGTCGCGGAAACGCTTCGAGAACGGCTCAACCAATGCGAGAGACTCGATTTCGTGTCCGCAGGAGCCCCTTCCGAGTTATTACCATTGAATGAGTCCCCGACATGGCCAGGGCGTGGCCAGAGCGTGGCCAGAACGACACATAGGACTGACTGACTGCCTGACTGACTTTGCGCTCCGTGGCAACCACTTTGGTCCACGGTCAGGAGACGGCGGTGATGGCAGCAGCGGAATTTCCAGAGTGGAGAAGAGGTAAAGAGTGATGATGGACAGAGTTGAAGTGGTCTTGAAGCTCGGACTTGTTGACATGTGATTGATGAGCACGCGGCCTTTTGTCTGGTTTGCAGCACGGGCGGTTTTCTCCACGGATGATCAACATCAGGGATCAAAGGGATGGAAAAGGGACGGGATTAACAAGGCGTGAGCGCAACTCAGGGTGTTCTGATGGTCCTCACCCCGTGGCCGTGGGGCGATGGGAAGGCAGGTCTCGGACTTGCACTGCATCTTGCAAAGTCCAGAGGGAGATGTGCCCAGGATCTTGTGCAGCACCTCCCACGCTGCCGAGGGGGAGTTGGCGACCAGGATACAGACGGTGTCAATTTAATGTACTAATGACCACTCAAAGACGAGGTATTATTGCGACACTCTACAGCACCACAGTCCTCTCCACACGAGCGTAGACAGCGAGAGAGTAGTACCGGTGCTGACATGCCGAATGGCAAAACTCGAACACGCTTTGCGTTGCTTTTGGAGGTGCAGAATAGCAGAAGCCGATCCCAAACTATGCAACATGAGTCTCCGTCTCCGAGAACTGTGATTCGCGGCCGCATCCATGTCGCATCCTGGTTTGGCCGTTTTGGTGGAATCCTGTCGGACTGCCGCGTCGGTTGAATGCTCCATCAGACGTGGCACAAATCCGTGGGTTGGACGGCATCGTTCCTTCGAGGCTTGAATGGTCGTCATGCTTGACAGGGGTCCTGCATGGCAGTACAGGTCGTCGATGCATCTTGCATGCGCTGGGTGACTACTGTATAGCGCGCTGGTGACTGGTCACTCGTCTTCCTCTTGTAGACGAAACGAATACGAGTCCCGAGCAGCATGCAGCGTCTACAACAGTAGGTACAAGGCAACGGCCTGCCCAAGGTGCCCAAGGACCATGATGCATTATCGTTTGTTGCCGATGGGTTGAGAGCGTGGGAAAAGTGTGGCAGTATGTGGGCGTTAGCGCGCAGCCACATGCCGGCCTTGATTGATTACTCTGATGCTTCTTCGCTCGCGCCGCGAATAATAGACTTGCAACCGGCCCGAAGTGTGAAGCCAGCGTCCACTCGCAACTCACCCGTCCACGCCCGCCGCCGCTCTAGCGCGTGGGATGGTCGAGCATCACTACTGACTACTGCGCTGTGCGGTCCTATATCCCCATCCCACGAGGTACTGTAAGCAACAGCACCGCCAGCCAGCATCAGGCATTATTGCTCCAACGAGCAAAGCAGCAGACAGCCGACTTGCCCAATCCTATCGTTCCGCTTTCATCTGACCCTGACGGCAGCCGCTCCCAGTGCTGCCTTTGCCTCTCAGAGCAGTGGTCTGCCCTACACTAGACGGCCGCTGCTGACTCGGAACGCTTGACAGTCTCCGCGCAAAGTTGGACAGTGTAGACTGTGGATTGTGGACTGCGGACTGGTGAACCGAGGAGGGCCTTCGTGGGACAGAAGGGAGCAGCAGGAAGGGGAAGAAAAAAAAGCCCTCAGAGCCGGCCTTCGCCCGTCGCTCTACCGTACCGCCGCCCGCGACACCTTGACCAGCCAGCAAGCCAGACCAAACTCCAGTCGAACTCTCGGAACTCTCTCAGACCATTCTTCGAACGAACGAACGAACGCTCCCTGCCGTCCGCTTGTCCTCGGCCACAAACACGAACACAAACTCCCAAAAATTTCCCAGGCCTCACGACCCCATCACCACAAGTTGCGGCAGCGCCTGTGCAACCCTTCTCGTCTCTTGCTGGCCTCTATGCGACCAAGGGAACTGCCATCGCCTTCGCTAGCCGCATCTCCCCTCGGCTGCCCTTGTCCCTAATCTCCCACACACACATCTCTCCCACATCGTCACAAAGCCCGCCCGCTCGCTCGCTCGTCAGTCCCATCCTTGGGTCCTTGCGCCCGCCTTGTCGACCTTTGACGTGGGGTCGGTTCTTCTCACCTACTTTCGCTCGTGTGTGGCTTCCATACCACGACACCGACACCGACACCGACACCGACACCGACACCACCGCCCAATGACAGCGCCAATACAATACGGCGCAACCTCCCCGCTGAATGTCACCGCCAGCAACAGCAACAATTACTACGACTCGTCCGACATCCCCAGCGGTCCGCAGTCGCTGACTTCGGCCTCAACCCTCGACAGCAGCAAGCTGGATTCTCCCTCGACCGACACCGCCCGGCGACTCCTCCGGGACCACGAGCCATTCTTCCGCACGGATGCAGACGCCGCGAGAGACGAGGATATACGAGAAATGCAGAAAGAGGATCCCCTGGGAACCCAAATATGGAAGCTGTACAGCAAGAACAAGCTGCAGCTGCCCAATGCTGAGCGCATGGAGAACCTCACCTGGCGCATGATGTCCATGAACTTGCGACGGAAACAATTGGCAGAGCAAGGGTATGTCCATTGTCCATTGTCCATACACCCGCGTCCATACACCCGTGTCGTCTGCGTCATGGGCGATGGCGCCGGCGCCATATTCCCACCACGCACTAACGCTCCCCCCCCCACCCAGATTTGCAGCCAAAAGAGCCTCCAATTCCCCCAGCGGCATTGCACAACTGAGGCAGTCGTCCGCCGCCATAAATCGCCCCCAGCCGACCTCTGATCCTATGAACCTCGACGAGTTCATAGACCCGAGCGCGACAACTTCGCCCAGTGATCACGTCTCGCGATCCTCGAGCCATGAGGCCCTCACATCTACCGCCACCACCGCTTCGGCCATACCGATCAAGAAGCAAAAGGAGATTCAGTCACAAGATCCTCACATTTCAAGAGCCTCTGCGCCTTCGGTACCACCCACGGCGCGCACGCAAAACAAGGAATTTGGCTACGTGCAGCGCCATCTCCGAAAGACCAGCATAGATGAGAGACGGGTATGTCACACATCTAACTTGTCACGCCGCAAGGAAAGCTCCCACTGACGTTCTGCAGCCGCCCAAGCGACGAGCAGAGGCTTCACCTCAGGTTCCTGCTCTCAACAATATTGCAGGTCGACCTGACCTCTCCAACGATCCCTCCCTCCACAACTACTCCCTCAATGCCCCGCAATCCTATCCCCACCACCAACACCACCAATCCCATAACAGCTTCCAAATCCCTTACGACCTCGACACCTCGTACAACTTTGACAACGACCCCATCATCAACTCTGCCGATCCTCTCCAGCAGCAATTTACATTCTCGCCTGTGGGATCCCCCATGATCAATGGCGGTCCCTACACAAGCATGTTTAGCCAACCCACGACTTTGTCGCAACAGATGCCTTCCAATAGCATGTACTCTTCGCCAAACTCCGCATACCCTTCCACCGTGTCGACGCCTCAACCACTTGCAGACTCGGAAGGCTTTTTTGGCAGCAGCAGCGGTTTAGATCTCCGACAACAAGCATCATTGGGCAATTTCAATCAGCACGTACAACATCAAGGCGCGACCACCCCGCATTCCGACGCCCCCTTTGTCTTCACCGGTAATGATCACATGTTCGGCGGAGTACCGCAATCTGCACCCAATGTTTTCGGCAACCACCAGATGAGCATGTCGGGCCACATAGATCCCTCGCAAGTGCTACCGAACCCGGGTTTCCAGCGAAACGACGGCATGTTCACTTTTGGCGGGGAAGACGATGACGAGGACGACGACACGGTCGGCTTTGGGGAGAGTAACATAGGGTACTCACCCATGGACGATGCTTCCCTGAGCCTCAGCAACGACTTTGACTGGTCAGCCAACCTCGCCGGTCAATTTTCATCCCTTCCTACCCGCCCGGCAAACGACCAACCCAAGGGCGTTCGGATTGGACCTACAGAGATGATACCCTCCCCCGACTGGTCATCGGATCTTCACAGAGGTCACAGCTCGGCTATCTCCGTGTCGGATATGCGCGACCGTAACACCGATCCTAGATCTAAGAAAATCCCTCGCACCTCGTCCACTCCCAATGCTGCCGGTCTCTCGGCTCCTGGTCAGCAATCCACCTTTTCGATCCGGCCCCAGTCCACACCATCCTCACCTCCCCAATCCTCGGGTCTTCAATCCGGACTCAATTCGGCAGCCCCTTCACGCCCCTCTTCACCCGGTGGCACACGCCCCGACGGTCCTCCGACCACCTGCACAAACTGTTTCACCCAGACGACCCCTCTCTGGCGCCGCAATCCTGAAGGCCAGCCCCTCTGCAATGCTTGTGGCCTCTTTCTCAAACTCCACGGCGTCGTTCGTCCCCTCTCCCTCAAAACCGATGTTATCAAGAAGCGCAATCGCGGTTCCGGTGCCACTGGACCCGCACCGACGGGCCGCACCAAGAAATCCAGCAACTCAACAACCGCCTCGGCGGCAGCGAGTCGCAAGAATAGCACGGCGACCATCACGTCCTCCGGCGCCGGCACCGGTACGGGCACCGCAAACCATACCCCCGCCACGACACCCACAAGTGGCAAGGCCAGTGGTATGGAAAGCGAAAGTCCCCGCTCCACAGCTGGAAGCGTCAACAGCGCCAGCACGCCCGCTGCGTCTGGGGTCAAGAACGTACCCATCGCGCCCGGCCCTCCAAAACCTAGTACTGTCAGCAGCGGCCGCGTTGTTGCGCCACGGAGAGCAAGGAGAGCGAGCCGGAACAGCGTCAGCCTAGGCAGTGCCCAGGCACAAGGACAGGCGCAGAGGGAAGTGGACATGGAAGGTGGGGAAGAAACGAGCGGGAAGCGCGCCAGGACGAGTGGCGGGAACGGTACAGCGGCGGGGCCAAACGCGAACGGGGTAGGAGGATTCGCGATGCCGGGAACGCCGGCTAGTGCCGTGAGTGCCGGGAATGCGCAAGGTTCAGGCCAAGGCCAGGCGCAGGTGATGGTGCAGGGACAGATTCAAGGACAAGGCGGACCGCAAGAGTGGGAGTGGCTGACGATGAGTTTGTAGAATCGGAAGTGGAGAAGACGGATGGAAGGAAATGTTGGAATATATCCCGACATGCCGCCGGAAGAGAGGCTGTAGATCAGCGCAGGGAGGTGCTTTGCGAGTATCTGCCCCTGGATGAGGAGATACATGACGCCGACGATAATCCCGGACACGGTCATTACATGTCACGAATCACCCTCTCACGAGCACGAGATTGAATGGAGGCGGCCCTCACTCACACATCGACTATCACCTACCGACACATATTGCTAGACCTGGACCGACTTGCTTTGTTGTTGTTTTTGTTTTTTCCATCGGAGATACCCGCGCTGTCGTACGTTTCGCGATTCTATTAGGATTCTGGGTAATGAGCCGACGGGGGATCCCCATTGGGCGTTCGGGCATAGATCAGGTGATGATGCTGGGTCGGAAGCGAGGAGGTGCAGGTGGCAAAGGTTGTGGCCATGTGATGTACTATCATGATTATGGGACTGGATGAATGAAGAACTTGACAGTCGGGACGTTGATTGTTTGCGCCTCCATGCGTGATTGTACCTCTGAAGAATGTGATCGGGTCTTCCTCCGCTCTGTGCGTTTTATCTGGATATTCGCCGTCTTGCATCTCGACTTGTCAGGGAAGCCTTGCTACAGTTCCAAGGATTCACAGCAGAGCGTGTGACGATACTGAATTTACAATCTAGTATCTAAGGATTCACGTTCCCGACAATTACTCTGGTAGTCACGGTCTGATGGAAGAATGGGTTTGCGGTAGCCAACGCCGAGCCTGCCTATGTCCTCGTCACACACTATACATCGCATGCAAAACAATTACACACACGTGTACCCCAGATCGGGCCGTCGATTGTTATCATGGCGACATTCAGCAACGAACCCAACTGGACGAAGCTTCAAGACCGCTCACTCAGGAGCATACTACGCGGATGTCCCAGCCGAATCGCTCAAGAGATACCAACCTGGTGGCTATCATCCGATCCGAATAGGAGACAGCTTCAGACATGACCGCTATCGAATCGACCACAAATTGGGCTGGGGAGGATACTCGACCGTATGGCTGGCCACTGATACCCGAGAAGACCGACTCGTTGCACTCAAGATACTGAGCGCCGATCAAGAGCGGGACAGTCACGAGACGGTGATCCTCGACCGACTCGGTCGAGAAGATCCGTCGGCGAGCCCGTTACGTCCGAGTCCGAGATATCTGCTGGACTACTTCACTCTTCATGGGCCCAATGGCTCGCATTCCTGTCTCGTCACGCCCGTCGGTGGCACGAGCGTGCAGATGCTCTGCTCTCGCTTTCACTCGGAGCGACTTCCGGGGTGGATGGCGTGGGAGCTATCGAGACAGCTTGTCGAGGCTGTCGCTCATATGCATTCGGTGGGAATCGTGCATGGAGGTCAGTGAGACGGTCACGTGACTTGTGATGATACTTACACGGCCGTGACAGATCTCTATCCTGGGAACATCCTCGTCACCACGGAGCACGAAGCGTTGCAACAAGCCAACATCCTCAACGAACTGCCGCTTCTCAGCCGTGGTGACGTGCACGCTTTGCCGGGTCATCGCTTGACTCCCCATCTTCCGCCATACCTCGTGGAACCAGTTGATTTCCCCCTGGACACCTCGGGTAGGAGTCTGCATGCTAGAATCATCGACTTTGGCCAGTTGTTTCTCGTGGGCACCACGCCGAAGCGCATTCGCACGCCTCTCGTATTCCGAGCGCCCGAGTTGCTTCTCGACCATCTATGGGATCACCGAATAGACATGTGGGCCCTGGCCTGCACCATTTTTCAGCTTGCGACAGGGCAGACACCCTTCGATAACCTCATGCCCAATGAAGATGCCTTGGTACGAGAATGGATTGCTACATTCGGGCCCTTGCCTAGTCCGTGGCGCCCCACTAGGGATATCCCGCGGGTAGAGAGTATAGAGGAGATGCCGCTACGAGAGTGGCTGCGAGAGTGTTATTATGGAGTGGAGAGGAAGCCGGAGTTCGCTGAACAGCACATCGAGTGGTTGGGCGAGATGCTCAAAGAGATGATGCAGTATGAGCCTCAAAGGAGAACGGAGGCAAGGTATGTTTTGAATGCGAAGTGGTTCGAAAGGACCTGGTTGCTGTAAGGACGGGACTCGCTCGGTTCATGCCCGATCGTACTGCAGCGGCTCATACGCCCTTTGAGTATAGCTACAGTGGTGGATCCATGAAGGGTTTCAGGGGCAACACACGGGAGAGTGCCTACGGATCTTGACATGCCATGTCAACTACGGCTTCGAAGGAGCACTGTCCCACGCGCCCGATCCCTTTTTCCTGTCGCTTCTGACTCGGGGACAGGAGAAACGGAGTTACGCCCGAGCCAACTCGTGGAATATGTTGCGTCTCGATAGAAAAAGTGGACACGCGTTCATTATCCTCGTGACTACACCCATATTCGTAAGTCTCCAAGGCATATCCAATTGCTCAAATCTCCTTTTCATCTTCCCGATCCGTCATGTCGCAAGAATCTCGTCTCCATGGTCGACCCTTCCATGACGAAACAATCACTCCGACGACTCTGGCAAAGTTTCCTCTCCCTTATCCTCACAAACCAACCCAAAAGTAGCATGACTATAAACATGGAACCTACTCGACTCCTCCGTCTGACCCTCTGGGATAACAATCCTGCACCGACCCGTACTCTGCAAAAACACCTTCAAAAACCCCTTGACCATCAACGCCCCCTGCGCCTGACCAGGACACCTCCTCGGCCCCTTCCCAAACGGCATGAAACACGACGACCCAATCAATCTCTCCCCGTAGTCCAGGAACCGATTCGGATCAAACACCGACAAAGGCGACATGTCCGGCGCCACCTCGCGCCAACTCGCCTCGTTCTGGTGCAGGGCGTGAATACTCGTCACGATCCGCGTGCCGGCTTTGATCTTGTAGATCTTGCCACGGTGAGCGAGGTCAAAGTCTTCGACGGCGGCGTTGTTGATGAGTGAACCTGGGGGTTCGAAACGGAGGGACTCGTAGACAAAGGCGTTGAGTATGGGGGCGTTCATGAGTTTGACATCCATGGGGCCGGGCTGGGTGTCGAGATTATCGAGTTCGTCGAGGAGGGCCTGGCGCCAGTGGGAGTGGGCTGGATTGAGCATGTGGTAGAGACAGCCCATGACGGTGGATTTGACGGCGTCGAGACCGGCGAAGGTGGCCGTGATCAGGTCGTCGAGGGTGAAGACTTTGTCGAGGCCGAGCGAGTCGTTCATGTCCTGGACTATAGCGGCGACGGTCCCGGGTTCGGGATTATTCATCATGTCTGTGCAGATGGAGCGGAGGATGGCAATGTTGCGATTCAGACGTCTGGCTTCGTGTGTCAGGGGCATGCCGGCCAGAGGGAACCACACGCGGTTCCAGAACTTGCTGGAGTAGAAGCGGAGTTCCGTGAACGTCTGATTGAGGACTGTCATGAACGGTAGCTCTCTGAAGACACCGTCGGTCTCTTCGATTGTCAAGCGGCGTGCGATATTAGCTTGGCCCCAGACAAACTCGCCGCTCGTCTTTCGGGTCCACTGCTCAAGCATGGCTCGGACATCGATGGGTTTCTCGGCACTGCTGTTGGCCTTGTTTTCATCCAAGAGACTGTGTGCCTGCCGCTCAACGATCTCGAATAGGCGTTTGTTGTCGTTCACGCCTTTTGTGAGGGTGCCTTTGCGGTCCCGGAAGCGCAATTTGTGCATTGACTGAAAGGGGATAGCGGAAGGACTGAGACGGCCCACGGAATGAAGCGCCGGAGTGTCACGGTCCACATGTCTTCCGGTCTTGCGTACAAGCTCGCCACATAGCTGCGCGTTTGTAGTGTAGAGCTGTAAGGTCAATCCTCGTAAGGTTCCGTACAGCTCGCTGGTCTTGTCTTTGTACAGCCAGTCATGGCTCTTGTTCTCCTGCTGAAGACCTGTGACGCGAATCTCGGCGCCGACAACGGCATAGCACTCATTGACAAAGCTGATACCCTGCTTCTCGTACCAACGACGAAGAAGGAGTAGACGAAAAACGTAATTCCATAGGCCCCAGAGAGCTGTGGTCGCCAGCGGTGCACTCAGGTAGTACAACCATGGCACAAGCAGAGAGTAGCTGCTTTGGTTGATGTCGATGGTCTGACCTCTGACAAAGGTAGCTTTGCCAGAAGTACTGTTGCCAAGTATAGTGGTCCAGTTGAGAGAAGACATCTTATATTGAAAATTATCCGGGCTCGGAGAGGCTTTGTCACCTGAGAGAACTGATCAGGGCGAGGCCCATATAAATTTGAGTCCGTCAAGCTGTGATCAGCTCAACAACACACACATTGTGACAGTGTGTCACCAATTTCTCGCTATGAGTTGTCGACATACCTTACAATCTTGTAGGATCATTCGACGTCATCGTCACGCAGCTCGACACTGGCTACACCAACCATTGCTTCTACCATCCTCTCGATCTTGACATACATATGACCAGGATCATACTGGCTCTTAGACCTCCGGCCCGAGCGTTACACAAGTCTAAGCATGATCAGCACGCTTGTGTTAGCTTATGTTCGATGTGTGTACCTAGCGGTACGCCCGGATGCTGACCGTTGTAGTGCTCACACACATTGCATACCGCTCATCCTTTCGATTGATGTAGATCCGCTTCCTGCCAGTACTTTTTGGCACCGTTGACGAAATGACACACACCTTGTCATATTGAAGTAGTGTCAGCATGTGAAGATGCCGCCCAGAGCTGCCATTGCTCCGGGCGAGACGCTGCACTCATCCTTGTAAAGGACGTCTTTCGACACGCCACTGCTCTTATTGGCCTGGCCTTTGTGTGTATCAGTCCGGAGTACATCACTCGCTGATGTTGTGAAAGCGCACAAGAATATTGTCACCTTGCTGCTTCACTCCTCCAGTAGTTAACCAGCACCTGCTCATGCACTTGCGCCGGTGAATAGAGCTTGCATTTGTCCAATCTTCGAACCGTGAAATCAGACTCTATATCGATGACATTACTTACTGCAGGATTCATCGTGTTGGATCTGACATCGATGGGCTGGCAGATGCACAAAGTGTTGTAAAGTGAAGACTAGTATGTGGCTTCTACAGAGACGCCGAGTCTGACGGCTTACGGAGACACAAGGACGGCCCAGTCTCTCCGAACAGGGACGAGTCCACAATTGCGGCGCATCGTGACGTTCGAGTACGACGTGACAAAAATGTACTATCCCGAAGACGTAGAAGACTCTCTGCGTGTGAGGCCAGGTCATCAGCACATGCAGTGATCCCCATGGGTACCATGTCAGACAGGATTCAAGCGTAAGAACGACGCCGAATAAGTTTTGTGATTTCCTCCAGTTCCGGCTCATCCGTGCTGTTAATGTAGCCATGCCTGATCAAGAAATCGATCAACGTCACCGCGGCGTTTGACTTGAATTGACCCTGCTGTAACGCACTCATAGTTTGCGGAATAGACCAGAGATAAAACGCCTCCACTTCGCCATCGGAAGGCTTTGGTATGATGTGGGATGGGAGCTCGATGTCGTAGATGTACTGAAGAGATCGGTCTATTTGGACTAGACCGTCATCTGGACTCGGCGGCCGTACAAAGAAGTAGGAAATCGATCCGATGAACCTTGCATGCTCTCTCATATAGTCTTGAGGGAAGGACGCCTCCTCTCTTGCTTCCCTGATCATAGTCTCAAAGTGTTGCTCATCTGCTGTGGTTCCACCTCCAACAGTATTATCCATTTTGCCCGGGTGCGACCGTCTGTTTGCTGAACGCCTAGGAACCCAGATATTCATCTCTGTAGTCCGTTCATCGAAGACATAGCCTGTCATTTGGATTCCCATTGTCTGGATCCCCAACAGGGCGCTGCCACCTCGGGCGATACGAATGTGACGTTCGACGCCCCAAATGCGATAGAATTCTGGTTCCCAGTGCGCCAGGCTCGGGAAATGTGCTCGCGAGAGATCCAAAAATTCTGCAATGGCCAGAGTCTCGTGGTCTTCTCGCGCGTTGTACGGTATGCGAATGGTCTTTGCCGAATGATCGACCTCAAACTGGTCCGTCCAGGGGAGACGATTGACTGTCCCTGAGAAGAGCCAGCCGACCGTCACATGATCGCCAAGACCTCCAGGACGCCATTCTTGCAGGAGCTGGAATTTGTAGAACTCGGCGGTGATCTTCTCAAGCTCTTCATCACTCGGATACGGTTGACTGGGATGGTCAGTCATCGGAAGCGGCACGCAGAGCATGTACTCACCCATGGCATGCTCGTATGACCTCCTGGTAGGTCATGGTCTTGCCGCATGCATTCTCCAATACAGACCAAGGGCCAGTACTATGAAGTTCAGGCATGGCGAATTGCTAGTGTGAGAACTGCTTCAGCGACTGAGCTGCAGATCTCATGGCTGATTGAACCCAGACGTCGGCATGTCGTCTTTTGAAGGGCGCTTTCAACACCGCGAGCCTTTAAAGCTGGTACATGACGTATATGCATGCATCCGCTGTCAAGCTCTTCCGAGGGGAACGAGAGCTTTCGCAATGATGCATAGGTGAGCACTAGGATAGGTGCATACGGCTATTGACATGACCTTACATTCCGCGAAGACTCCACTTGACGAGTGACACCTGTAAGCACGTTCAGAGTCGTCATCGTCAGGTCCGATTCGAGGAGAGACCTCGTCGTGTCAAGGAACCTTTGTCCGCATCGAGACATAGGTGTTCATTGTCGTGCAATCTAAGCTGGTTTCACAAGGCGCGCTCCCCGGTGTTGTGTACAGTGGTGTGTTGCGATCTGGCAAGCGTGTCGTTGTGCGACCCGCTCGAGCGCTAACCTCTTGCGGCCACCGCCTTCCCCTGTTGAAAGATGCACCGCAGACCTTCCTTCCTTCGCCCTACAAAATCTTCCCGGAAGCACCGTATCCTGCTTGCGTGCTAGCCAACTGGGATAGCTCTGCGTAGATCTGTGAAACTCATGCATAAGTTTGATCTCATTGGTCGTTGTAGGTGCGAAGGTGGCCTCAAAGGCAAGCCTGTCGATGCGGTGACCTAAACACATACGCAGGTTGGAGGGATACAAGCTCCTCAATAATACACGATATCGAAGCCTGCAAACATAATCTCAATCCGATGCCCAAAGCATCATCATCATCATCATCGTCAAGGCGGCGGACTCGAGCTGCACGAGCAGATGGATCCATCACCATCACCACCAACCAGCAGACAGTTGGTCACAAACTCGTCACACGACGTGTCTTCCACCTCAGTGCCTGACAGTGCTCACCCAGATGGTAGTCTGGATGAGAAGCATCACAGAGATCTGGAGACTGGACAGCGGCAAGACTCAAGAGGATCACCGGTGACGACTGCCGACAATCACATGGAGCTCAACGCTCCGACTCGGCGTTCCAAGAGCAATCTGGCGTTGATAATGGTCGCGCTATGTCTTGCTGTATTCCTAGGCGCACTAGATGTGACAATAGTCACTACAGCACTTCCGACTATCAGCAAATACTTCCAATCAGATGCAGGCTTCACATGGATCGGATCTGCCTTTCTCCTCGGCAATGCCGCATCTATTCCGATCTGGGCAAAGGTTTCGGATATCTTTGGCCGGAAGCCAATGCTGTTGCTTGCGAACGTCATCTTCATGGTCGGATCTTTACTTTGTGGACTCGCAAGCAGCGTTAACATGCTGATAGCAGCTCGCGCAGTGCAAGGTCTCGGAGGGGGTGGCTTGACAATCCTTGCTAAAATTGTGATCGGTGACATAGTCCCCCTGAACATCAGGTCTGCATTCTACGGAGTCATCGGTGGGGTTTGGGCTATAGCCGCTGCATCTGGTCCGCTAATGGGCGGCGTCTTCACCGAGAAGCTGTCGTGGCGGTGGTAAGATGCTCTGCCAAATCGCTGTCTAAATGTATGCTCACTGCGGTAGGTGCTTCTACATCAATCTGCCGCTTGATGGGGTCGCCTTTGCCATTATCCTCTTATTTCTCGACCTTCACACTCCGCCTACGCCGCTCCGGGCAGGCCTACAGGCCATCGATTGGACAGGCTGTCTCCTTGTCATCAGCGGTACAGTCATGTTCCTCATTGGTCTTGAAGTCGGTGGCAATACAGCACCATGGGCGTCTGCCGAGGTCATTTGCTTGCTCGTTTTTGCCGTGATCACATGGACTGCGTTCGTCTTCTGGGAAGCGCGCTACGCCAGATACCCGGTCATGCCAATGGGCTTGTTCCGGAAGGCTACCAATGCAGCGACTCTGTTCTGCGTCTTCATCCAGGGAGTCGTGTTCATCTCTGCAAATTTCTATCTTCCACTCTACTTTCAGGCTGTCCGAGGCGGCACTCCGATCCAGTCAGGCGTGTATGTCCTACCTACCGCCATCGCGCTCTCCGTCGGAAGTATCGGTACTGGTATGGTCGTCGCTAAGACTGGGTGGTACATGCAGCTTATGAGCATCGGGCTCTTTCTGATGACACTCGGATTTGGTCTTTTCGTCGATCTCGATCCCACCAGTAGCTGGCCGAAGCTCATCATGTATCAGGTGATAGCCGGTCTTGGGGTCGGACCACTATTCCAGGCACCTATCATCGCTCTCCACGCACACATCGAGCCACGAGACATCAGCACAGCAACTTCTACACTGGGTTTCATTCGCCAGCTTGCCCAGGCTATATCAGTAGTAATAGGTCAAGCTGTCTTCCAGAACGAAATGACAAAACGATACCCTGTCCTGGTCGCCTCCGGAATTCCTGCAGATATAGCAGAGACGCTATCTACAGGCAGCACAAGTGCAGATCCTCAACTCATCAACGGGCTTCCATCGGACCAGAGAGGCGTCTTCCGGTCGAGTCTTGCGGACTCTTTGTCGCCAATGTGGCTCATGTTCACCGCCATTGCAGCCGTTGGCCTAATCGCTTCTTTCTCCGTCAAAAAGAAGGTCTTGACGCATGATCACATCGAGACCCGAACGGGGCTTGACGCCGAGAGGGAAAATGCAGAGGCCCGAAGGCTGGAGCGTGAATCAAGGAAGAGAGGATAGATAGGACTCTGTGTGACCTAGCCTGACTTATCACTTTGCTTCGCGATTGCAATGCTCTCCGGAATTAGTGAGATCCCATGAAAAACCCGATTACGGTTCTCGGGTAGTCTGTGAACTGGAAAGATGTGGTGTCCGACCTCCGCCTCTTCCACGAGCGGACCCGATCCCAAAGAGGAAATTCCGCTCATCTATACGACAATGCATGTCACTACCAGTGCTGACGTACTAGCATCTCGAGACTTGGATTGTTATTATAAGAACCTCTGTGTCGAAAGCAGCGCTTTTACGAGCATTTCATCATCTCAACAGAGGTGTCAAATTGCGGATCAAAGCACGGCTGCACCGAGAGGGACCCTTACCAAGCATGGCAGAACGACCGACAATAAGATGGGGCATCATCTGTGAGTTTCTACGGTCCGTCAAGACTTGGATCTAACAGCGCTCAGCCGCGGGCATGATCTCGTCCTGGTTCGTGGGGGATCTGGTCCTCGACCGACCAGACGCACCCGTGATGCACAAAATCGCCGCGCTTGGCTGCAGATCACTGGAGCAAGGCAAAGCGTTCGTCGCAGAACACTGTCCTGGGAAACAAGTCAAAGTCTACGGCTCCTATGACGAAGTCTATTCTGATCCTTCTGTGGACATTGTCTATATCGGTACGCCTCACGGACTTCACAAGCGGGACTGCCTTGCGGCTATTGCTGCTGGCAAGAACGTGCTTTGTGAAAAGTCATTCACATTGAATGCGAGGGAGGCCAGAGAGGTCATTGCGGCGGCGAGGGCAAAGGGCGTATACCTGGCCGAGGCTATGTGGCTAAGACATCGACCTGTGGTCAAGGAGTTGAGAAGATTGGTTCACGAGGAGAAGATCATCGGGGACGTTTTCCGTGCCTGGTCCGACTTTGGTCTGAACATTGACATCCCCGCCCTTCCACCTAACCACAAAGCAAGGGACTTGGGCATGGGCGCTGGAAGTCTTTTGGATATTGGCATCTATCCATTGACATGGATGATCCTGGCGCTGGATGCGCAGAGCCCTCATGCGTCAGAGAAGCCCAAAATCATAGCGGCGCAGAGCTTTGTGGAAGGAGTTGAGGTGACGACAAGCATGGTAATCCAATACCCGTCGACAGCGAGGCAAGGCGTGGCCACGACTTCCACCTTGGCATCCCACGATCCGAGCTCGGTGGCACGAATCCAAGGCACCAAAGGCTTCATTGAAGTTGACGGTCCCTGTCCTTCCGATCCTTGTTCGTTCGTTGTCTTTCCGAAAAGCACAGACGAGCCTGGTGGAAGGCCACAGAAGCAGCCAGGGAAAAGGTATGACTTCCCGGTGATCGGGAGAAATTACGTCCACATTGCAGATGCAACGGCTTTGGATGTTCTTCATGGCAAGAGAGAAAGCGAAGTCATGCCGCTTGATGAGACAATCCGCGTGATGGAACTCATGGACGAGGTCCGGCGTCAGGGTGGTACCGTCTTTCCAGCTGACGCTGCATGAGGGGTCAATTCCATGTTCCATGTAAGAATCGAAAAGATGGTGGATGAAACCACATCCCAGCATCCAATCGGTGAGTATTGTCTCCTAACTCACTGTCCTGTCTTTAGATAGATAAGGTGTGCTCCCACACCCGTAGCGCACGTCCAACTCAAGTGTGGTCTTTGATGACTCTCTCCACGGATCGTGCAGCGCGTCCGATCTCACCCCCCTCTTTTTTTGCATCAGAGATGCCTTTGATGATACCAGATGCATGCGTGCTCCTCAGAACGTTCTGCCTTCCCAGCCAATCAACAATGACCACAGAGTCGTCGTCTTTGGTTGCTTCAGCCTCTGCAAAGAGATCTAAATGCACGAATGGATTTGGTGTGTTGCCCATGAGTTGTGCATGCATGTTCCACAGAGGGAATGCAAGAGCCGCTTGACGTTGTCGAAGTGTGGTCAAGGTCTCGGGATCTGGAGATTGTAGTCCCGTCTCAAGCAGGTTGGCCAGACTCGAGATCTGCCGTGCCCGTAATTTTGTGTCTTCCAACTTCGTCCTGGGTACATTGGTCCAACCCTTTTGTGTCACTGGTACTCCGACATTACCTCGACCGGTCGTGACTTCGCTCTGCCAACCAAGTACTCCACTCAATCTTTTGATAGTGCCTGACCATCCGCCAGAGCAGCTAACAGTAGCATCTCCAGCAGCCTTCAGCAGCCAATCCAGGACATCTAGTGTCGACATGCGAATATCAGCGGCCATATGCGTGAGACCGATGTGGACGTAGATCTGTATTGCCTGTATGTTGCGCTCCACCTCTTTGATTGGCAGCAGTTTCAAGACTTCGAGAGTGCTGCTTCGAATTGCTTTGGATGCATCTATCAAGAGCGGCCGGGCCTTGGTGATGATGTCGATTGCCGGACGGGAGAGATAAGATGCATCGACAGTCTTGTAGGAGGCCAGAATGTTGATTATAGATGCAAGGGCATCGCGGCGCTGGGAGTCGGTCTTGGAGGATAGCAGCGAGAGCTGGTGGCTGAAGAGATCGGTGGATGTCGGCGCATTAGCGCTCAAAGATTGCTGTTTCAGTACAATCGCTGCAGCATGCGTGAGACTCTTGCACCCTGCTTGTTGCTCATCTCAGTAACTTACACTTTGCCCTGAAACTGGTGTCTGTAGCATTGCTAGCCTTTGGCTTTGCCTTTCCTACTTTGAGCTTCGCCTTCTGAAAGTCCTTAGCCTTCTCCTTCTTCCTCTTAGCAGACGATCCCATGCTCAGACTCAACACCTCCGAGGCAGTGCTAGCATCGGTGGAGCGCGGAGTAGCGAGTGCGCCCAAGTAAATTATCTTGAAGTCTCGACGTGGGGAAGAATTTCTGACGGCTACGTCAAAGCAAAGGCCGAGCGTCGGGATCCGACAACACCGATCTGCCACACGTGCTGCATGCAGTCACTCGGTGCAAATATGTAGGCCCCGTAAAGGTACACCGCACCCGTAACATCTATATCGAGTATCCGGGACTCACAGCTTTCTACCTTTCAGTGGCATCTCGTTGTTGATATCAAAGCGTGAAACATGATCACGGCAGGAATGATCCCAAAGTCTCATTTAGGCCAATACACCAACTCCTCAGTCCAATTCACAGATAATGCCGGGAGCAATATGCACCAATTTCTCCCGAACCATGTAGCACACTCTGCGCTTCAGGCCTTGGTCGCTCGATGCGTGTTTCACACTTTCGCTCTTGACCTTATCAAGTGTGGGTTCGTGCACCAAGTCGTAGAGATTGGTAGACGCCACCCACGACAACGAGGCCAGCATTGCTTTGGCGTCAACACCGTTTACCCTATTCTTGCGGCTGCATAGAATCGCACATATCCTCATGCTAGTTCGGTAAGTTCAGTGCCACTTCATGAATGAATATCATCGAAGTTCGCCCAGTTTGTCAGACTGCACTGGCACGAGGCAGGCAACGGTACCAAGCCCCCCAAGCCGTTGCGCAAAAGGCAGCTTCTTGGTGCATTCGGGCGTGGTTTGCCCGACGTCAACATGCCATTGCTTGACAATGAACTTGGTGCGCATCAGTAATGGCTTTGCTCCTGGCCATGGGCTGGAAACTTCTCAATATCCCTGTTCTGGGGATCATGCTACGAATGGCCGCTTTGATGGTTGTCAACATCTCCAGGATTGGTATATAAAGCTGTGGGAACTCGCTGCATTCCTTGCGAAGCTGTGACAGTGGCGTTGGTGATCATGACTCTTGCGCTTACCACTCGACATGATAAGTGTTCTCTGGGTCAGATGCTCAGAATGATACGGTAGGTGATGGAAATGAAATACTACCCAGCCACGGAGCCGTCAGGGCCGAGGGCATTCACCCCGCCTTCATGACGTTCGACTCCCAACAACCTGCACTATTCTCCCTATCACGATCAAGCTCACATAAAGCCTCCAAAACATCTCCATCAAGCATGCAAACCACGCTACTCCACGGGCTTGACTCCAACAAGCTTCATTGACTGTCACTCGGCTCCACGCATCCGAGTCGCGATATCAATTTGCCTATCTCCCGCTATCTTCTCATCTCCAAGTGATCGTCCTCCCTTATCGGAGAATGACAAGGGGACCCTGGAGGGGCGTTTGCCTCGTCACAGTATCATATCACAATAGTCCTGGTATAGTAAGTGTCAGTAACCTCCTCACGACCATCGGTTTTTTCCATTTCGTCGTTTAACATCTGCCTAACCAGCGACATGGAGTCGTCAGGCTTCCAAGTCCTTTCACCAGCATTTGGCTATGGCATCGTCATTGGCATCGGCGGTTTCTTCGCCATCATGATGATCGGATTGACATACCTGCAGAACCGGTATACACTGCTACAAACTGGAGAGTCTGAAGAGTTCAACACCGCATCCCGGAGCGTCAAGCCTGGTCTCATCGCAGCTGGCATTGTCTCGTCATGGACATGGTCCGCAACGCTGCTAACGAGCTCCACATTCGCATATTCCTATGGCATCGATGGACCCATGTGGTATGGTGGTATGGGAACCATGCAGATTCTGCTTTTTGCTCTCATCGCCATCAAAATCAAATCAAAGGCAGCGTCGGCACACACGTTCCCTGAGATTGTACTTGCGAGACATGGCACCGCAGCACATATCACATATCTCTGGAATGGCTTTGCCACGAACTTGCTGGTCGGCGCTTGTCTTAATCTTGGCGGCTCCCAGGTGGTCGGCGCATTGACTGGCATGAATGTCTATGCAGCTTGTTTCCTTATACCACTTGTAGTAAGTACAATGCTGCGCAAATGATTTACGCTGTGCTGATTCATGGAAGGTGGCTGCATATGTTATTGTCGGCGGTCTGCGAAGTACCTTTATTGCTGACTATACCCACACTGTCATCTTGTTTATCGCCATCATGGTCTTTTGCTTTGTGGTAAGTAAGATTCGAGGACACTCTATCAACGATGCTAATGCTCACCAGATGTACGCGACATCAGATATCGTAGGCGGGCTCGATGGGTTCTACGATTTGCTTCTCGAAGCAAGTGAGAGGTCACCAATTGAGGGCAATGCTGGAGGCGGGTCCTACCTTACCTTCCGTTCGGTAGATGGCTTGGTCTTTGCCATCAACCTGCTTGTTGCAGGGTTCAGCACCGTCTGGTTAGATCAGGCATACTGGCAGAGGGCGATTGCTTCGCGACCAGAGACGTCTGTCAAGGCGTATCTGCTTGGAGGGATCGCATGGTATGGTATTCCCTTCGGCTTTGCGACTTGCATGGGACTCGGCTGCGCAGCTCTTACCACAAATCCGAACTTCCCGACGTATCCCAATCCGCTGACCGAGGCCGAGAATGGCGCTGGACTCTCTTCCCCTGCCACAGCAATTACGCTTCTGGGATCCGGCGGCGCTGGCTTGATGCTTCTCCTACTCTTCATGGCTGTCACGTCGAGCACGTCCGCCGAACTGATAGCAGCGTCATCGCTGATCACTTTTGACATCTACAAGACATACATCAAGCCTACAGCTTCATCGCAGCGTCTGGTCACGGTCTCTCATATTGGTATCATCATCTACTCTCTGGTATTGGCGACTTTCTGTTGCATTCTGAATGCGGTCTCAATCAACTTGACTTGGCTTCTTACTGTTCTGGGTATCATCGTTGGAGGCGCGAGTGTTCCAGTCGGACTCGTGCTGCTTTGGTCACGTATGAGCACAGTCGCTACGGTAGCAACTCCGTATATCGCGCTAGCCCTCGGTCTCATCTCCTGGTTCGTCACGACCAGCAAACGAAGCGGTGAGATCACGGTCCTCGCTACCGGTGATGCCAGGAACGCCGTTGCCGGCAACATTACCAGCTGGGCATCTGGCGCCATACTGGCTGTCGTACTGACCTTCCTCTTTCCCAAAAAGCACCCCAATAGTCTGAAGCTGGACAACCCCACCATAGCAGGTGTGACCGTTGATCCAGAAGTCGAATCTGGATCAGCCTCACCGGCAGAGGAGAAGAAGGACGAGGAAGCGATCGGCAAATCTCCGAATACCAAGGAGCAGCTCACCGATCCGGCTCCTGCCACTCTCGTCAAGACGGGCAATGAATTGGTCGATTTCCTCGAAGAAAAGCATATACAGCCCATGGATCCCGTGCTGGTGCGGAAAGCGGAGCGACTGGCTATCGGGGCGAACTGGATTTTTTTCTTTATCGCTATCATCCTAGTGCCGTTCACTTTGTTCGGGACAGGATATGTGTTCAATCGGCCTTTCTTCAAGGGATGGGTCGTCATGAGCTTCATTTGGGTCTGGTGTAGTATGATCATATGTGTGATTTATCCCATTGTGGAGAGTAGGGGGGCATTGTGGGATATCAGCAAGGGTGTTGCTGGTGATTTGCGTAAGGTGTTCGGAGGAAAGAGCAAGAGTGTTAACCAGAAGTAGTGGTATGACTGAATGACATAGAAATTCACGCCATGAATGTTGTTCCAAGGATACAGTGATCAGCGGTGCTGAGTGAACAGCTGATGACTATAGGGCGTGAGGTGACATCTGCGTTGAGTGATACACATTCGGTCTCATCCCCAGCGGTGTCACTTCGCTTCACCCAAGGCTACTTGTACACCTATTGGTAACAGCGTTCTACAGATAAAGAGCGAGGACCACATTCTCCTAGCGCTGCCTGATTTGCCGGATTTCTATCTCATTCGAAGCTGCGGATCATCGAGATCTTGCCACTAGCATACCACAAAGGGTGACGACAGATCACCATGAGCAACGACGTTAAATTGATACCATGGGATGCCAATGACGATAATCATTTCAATCGCCTTCACGAACAGCAGGCTGCTTTGGGCTGGTTCCCGCCAGTCACAGAAACGTGGAGGTCCAAGCAACTTGCTGGCGAGAGAGTCTTCTTTTGGATCGTGAGCAGACAATTACCCCTATACATGCAAGGTCTTGAAAGACTGAACTGTTCCAAGGCACTTTCTGAGCAATGTGTGGGCAGAGAGGTGCTTTTGGAGAAGCACTTCAGCGAGTACCCAGCAGTGAGTCGCCGGAGACATCTTGAGCCTGGTGCTGTAGCTGAGCATCCGAGTAGGACCGACCGCCGATCTATGACACGGCCAGAAAAGTATTGCACGTGTCCCGTACGGCTAGTGAGGAGGCCTTCCATCCCCTTGGCTACGTAGCACTGGACTCGAAACCTCCAACACCTGCAGACGCGAGGGATCTGCCAGTGTCAACTTGGTGGATCAAAAGTCTATATGTATCGTGGTCAGTCTTGATGAGCTACGTGCATTCCTCAAGATTTAATATGTCAAAGGGCGCTACAAAATAACGGTATCGGTAAAAAGGCCATGAATGCTTTGGAGCGTGTGGCGGTGGTAGCACCATTCAATGCTACGCAGCTAGCCCTCGAGGCAATCACGAAAGAATTTGCCAATGACGAAGTCTATCTTGCACGAATGTATGACGAGAAGGGTCTGCCTCGACCGTCGAAAACGAATGAAGAATGGTACAAAGGACTGGGCTACGTCGAGATGGATCGTTTGAGGTCAGACAACTGGTCGCCGAATGGTGATGGCGAGACCGTGGATGTGCCTTTGATTCGCATGCGTAGAATATGGTAGCATGTTACAAGCAAACTTTCCTCGCCTGTGATGCGTTTGGCAAATCGGGAGCAGTATCCTGGTGCAGAGCATTGTGTCCTGTGTGTCGCAGCGTGATGTTTTGCCGCGGCGTGGAGCTGGCTGTCAATCTCAAAACACAGCGCACGCCGCTTCCTACTCCCTTTCCCATCCCAGCTGGCATACTTTGAGATGCAAAAACCGCCAGTGGAAGAGACGATCGCGAATCTCGACAGACTAGCGCAGAAACCAGGTGTACAAGCAACCCTGGTCTTGTCACGTCAGTCTGGCGCGATTGTGCAATCTTCTGGACTCGAGAAGGCCGACGTCAATGAAGGTGACCAGGGAACAAGTCGTCAGGATGGAGTGACCGAACGCATGGGTGCGACCACGATGATACTCAGACCTGTCGAAGATATAGCCAGACTCGTGTTTGAGTACGTGAGCGCATCGTCAAAGATGGCCAGGGAAGTCAACGGCACAAAGGAGGACGAGCTGAAGCTGCTGAGGATGAGGACAAAGAGGAATGAGCTTGTAATTGTACCGGGTATGTGACTATGGCTACACTTTATGAACCCGACTTAACAATTGCAGATGCACATTACATTGCGGTGGTGATCCACGACACGCCTCCCGCTTGAAGTGGTGGCGATCTCTCTACCAATGCTTCTCGGATATATCGACAGAATTGACGTCGACTCCGTCTTTGAACCATCTTTCCTCCTCGGTCAACTCGACATCGTTACCGCTCATCTGACGCTTCTTCATCCGCCCATCCACAGCAAACGTCCAGTCCTCGAGGCCGTAGCATCGCTTCCATTTCCCATCTGCGGCATCTATATACTCGTACCAGAACTGGACGGCGATCTTGTCCTCGGCGAAGGCGAACAGCTCTTTCCGGAGTTTGTACTGCTTCTCACGCTGCCACTTCCTGGTCAGAAATTCCTGAATGGCATCCGTGCCGGTGAAGAAACGATCTCGGTTCCGCCAAATGCAGTCTGGGGTATAGACTTTAGCTACCTGAGCTGGATCTCTGCATAGTTAGGCCTTGGAGGATCAGGAGTGGAATAGACAATGCCTACTGAGTGTTCCAAAGATCTTGGGCCTTCTTTACTTTGGCTTGTGCCGTTTCTGCGGTAAACGGGGGTGCAAGAGACATTCCGGGGTGGACAAGTCCGCACAATTGAGAATTCAACCTGCTCAATAGACGATTGTTCCGAATTACACTATTCCTTGATTCCACCGCAAAGTGCCTATACGTGGTGAGGCAATTCACGTGATGTGTAAGCTCCCGAGTCTCTGTTGACTGACTGGACTGGAACAATGACATCAAGCGGGGTGGTGGGGCAGTCTTTCCCGAAGCATCCATCCAACGCGAGGGGCAGAACAGGCAGGGACAGGGAGCAACAAGCTCCAGCTGATTTGAATTTCCATTGACTGAGCGATCGCATCGTATAGGGCTGGACTTTCGTTGTTGTACCTCGACCCTCACCGACATTTCAGATTTCCGAAAACAATTAGGTTTCTGCCAATCGACCCTTTACAGCCTCCCTGAGCAATCAATTTGTGCTCTCCTAGTCCTCAATCCTTCCACCTTCTACCAATCTGACATATCACTTCAACTCGCAAATTCCCCCAGCCAACGATCAACAATGCCTCTGAAAGCCGGCGACAAGTTCCCCGAAGATGTCACCTTCGGGTAAGTTCCACCTTCGAGCCCAGCTGGTAGCCAAGAAGAGCTTCAATGACTGATACCTAAACAGTTGGGTCCCCATCACCGACGCTGATCCTACCCAGTGTGGTCTTCCACAGGAGTACCCTGCCAGCAAGAATTGGAAGGGCAAGAAGGTAGTTCTCGTCAGCGTGCCAGGTGAGAATATCATCTCCTTCAATATTCAAGCCGAGCTGCGCTGACCTTCCGAAGGCGCCTTCACTCCTGGATGCCAGGCCAACCATCTCCCCCCCTACATCCAGAAACTCAGCGATCTCAAATCCAAGGGTGTCGATCAGGTCGCTGTCATCGGCTTCAATGACAGTTGGGTCATGAACGCTTGGGGCAAGGTCAACAAGGTCACCGGGGATGACATTGTGAGCAAAGAGCTTGGGCAGACAAAAGTATTCGCACTGACAAGATCTCCAGCTATTTCTGTCCGACGACAAGGAGTTCTCGAAGAAGTATGCCTACATGGCTGGAAACACTCTTCGCAACGGACGCTACGCCATGGTCATCGAGAAGGACGGTTCCATCTCCTACTTCGAGAACGAATCCAACCCAAGCCAGGTCACTGTGAGCAGATGCACAATCCTAAGTCGTTGTGGTCCCTCTTCTAATGCAACATAGGTCTCTGGACTCGACGCCGTCTTGTCCAAGCTCTAAACGATCTTCCGAATTCGAAGTCGCCGCACAATGTAGCAAGCTCCGGAACAGGCTTGTAGAATAGATCTCAAACGAATAGATCGTTCGAAACCGCTCCGCCATTGGTTCTCGTTCCATAATTTTCGAGACTGTACTGTAGTAGCTGTGTCGCACCAATCGAGCTGCTTCCTTCATTGAGGACTCAAGAGCAGTAGATACCGGGCGAATATCCTTCTCACGCACTCGACTTGCCAACAGTGAAGCCGGCATTGTCTGGTATCATTCCCAAAACTATGGAAATGCTCAGACTAGTGCGATGCAGAAGCGATAATCCGATCGTGCCAAAGCGTCACAAAAACTCTGGCGTGAGCTTAGTCAGCCAAAATGTCCATCCCCACAATCCGCGTTGAAGCCTCTGATCATAATGTCTGCATCCATGGACACCTTGGATGGCTCATCCTGGGATGTAGTCATCGCCGGGACTGGTCTTCAGCCTGCATTGCTCGCGCTGTATGTATTTCATACCATTTATAATGCTTTGAAGCAATCTGACTGACGCAGCTCTTGAAGCGCTCTCTCCCGCTCCGACCAAAAAGTCCTGCACTTGGATAGTAATGACTACTATGGTGGAAGAGAAGCCGCCCTAAGTATTCCGGAATTCGAGACGTGGGTAGACAAGACCAACCGATGCGGATCTGCATCGCCGTGCGCGAATGCGTCGATCGACAAGCATGACAGTGATGGGAGGACGGGATTGACCTCCACTCGAGGCTACAGTCTCTCCTTGACACCAACTCTTTTATACACTCGATCTGCCCTCTTGACGGCTTTGGTATCGTCGAAAGCACACGAGCAGCTGGAGTTCTTGGCAGTAGGCAATTGGTTCGTCCATCAGGCTTCTGCCGGCGTGGACGACGCGTCCAATGAGTATGGTCTCCTGCGGGTACCCAACGGACGCGAGGACATCTTCTCGAGTCCTGCTCTTAGCCTGCGTGCGAAAAGCGCGTTAGTAAGGTTTCTACGCTTTGTGGTGGCCTATCAGGACGAGGAAAACCAGGAGACTCTTGCGACATGGAATGATGAGCCCTTCGCGGACTTCTTGACCAAGAAGTTCAAGATCCAGGAAGAGTATCATGGTCCGCTTTTTGCGCTGAGCATGAGCTCTGAGCCGGATGCGAAGGTCATTACCCAATCAGCCTTGGCCAGTATACACAGGCATCTGACCTCAATGGGCATCTTTGGGGCTGGCTTCAGTGCTGTGCTCCCCAAATACGGCGGTCTGTCGGAGGTCATCCAGGTTGCGTGTAGAGCGGCGGCCGTGGGGGGCACAGTGTATGTGCTCAACCGTTCAATCCAGAGAATCGGGTCAGACCCGAAGGGGACCAAAGAGCCATCGATACAGATCCAGCTTGAGGGTGAGGAAACTGTCACGACCCGGCATTTCATCAATACTTCCTATCAACTTCCGGCGCCTGACGAGACTCCGGTCGAAGAGGGTACCCTATACTCCCGGAGCATATCCGTAGTAGACTCTCGGCTTACGTTGCTGTTCCCTGCCGGCCCCGAAGGTAGTCCACCGCCTTCCGCCGCTGTGGTCGTCTATCCCTCTGGCAGTGTGACCTTGACAGAAGGCAGCACATCCAACGACCATCCTATCCATCTGTTGGTTCATTCCGCTGATACCGGCGAATGTCCACAAGGCAAATGTAAGTTCGTCCCCATTCTGCTCAAGGAGCCCTCGCCAAAGGATGAACAACCATATTGAATACTTATCTACATTGTCTGCAACAACATTGCTGATCACAAACTCTGACAACCTGAATTTTGGCACTCATCTACTCATCATATCTTTCATCGCATATGATATAGGATGCTGACTTGCTCAGGTATTGTCTACGCTATGACTGCGCAAGGCCTCTCAGTGTCTAGCGCATTCCTCGATCGTGCCGTTGGTCACTTGCTCGCGTCCGTGCAGGAAGATCCCTTACCAAGTGTCGCATGGAGCGTCGAGTACGAAGCTCGGACTCCGTCGACCGGGCCTGCTGTGATCGTGAACGAACAGCTCACAGGATTGCATCGATTTGTCGAAGCACCTTCACATCCAGTCTTTGACGATCGCGTCATTGACACTGTCAGACAAGCATGGCATACCATCACCGGAGAGTCAGAGGAGACGTTCCTGCACTTTGGCGATCGGAACGTAGAGCCAGACGAAGACGCACTTGACACGTGAACAATACCCGTAGTCTAAGCTGTATATAGCCCCCATGAATGACGAACCATGATCCCGCTCCGCAGACCCGCATGCTTGACTGACCATCACTGGAACGCCCTCAAGATCCCTTCCCTCAACCGTACCTTCCGCTCCTCGTTTCCACCGAATCGTTCATTTGCCACCGCCAGGATGCTGCCCAAATACGCATCGCTGACGCTCAAGCGCACCGCTCCCTCGGCCGTCATGTACCCAATCGGCGCGTCCATAGCCAGTCCCGTCGTCCGAATCGCCACCATGACCGGGCCCGAAGACTGTTTCTGCGACTTCTTCGGGCGTCTAGGGAAGGTCCTTCCCTTGAACCCGACCTCAAGTCCACCATCACCCGCGTCCCCGACCGGCGCCGATCCAATGGTCCCGCCGCCGTCCTCTCCATGACGTCTCGTAGCGTCGTGCTTCTGCCGTGAACCGGGCTCCGCCTCGTCCTCGACGTTGGGCACGGAGGAGATGCCGCTTTCGCGAAACCCGGCTCCCTGGGCTGCTACGAGGACTTTGCGGGCGGAGGGGAGGGAGGCGCAGAGGATGTGGAGGATCAGGGGCTCGAATTTGAGGTGGAGAAGGCGGGAGGAAGGGGGGATGGGGTCGGAGGGGTGGGAGGAGATTGACCTTGGGGGAGGGGTGGAGATTTCGTTGCCCGGAAGGGTCAGGAGGGTGTGTAGGAGGGGGTCGGGGGATGGGGGAGAGGTTGTTGATTGTGGTGGGGGGAAGGGATGGGGTAGGGGTTCGTGAGAGACGAAGAGCCAGGCGCCTGTGCCTTTGCCTTGGGCCGTGGAGGTTTGTGAGGGCGCGGCTTTGGTTGGTGTGATGGTGTTGGTATCTGTGTTTTCGTGTGACAGGTCGATGTCGGGGACGGGATTGCTCTTGAGGCCGTGGGCGAAGATGGCGATCCTGCCTGAGCAGCTGCTGGTTGTCACTAGCGAGTCTATGGCGTTGATGTCGGAGATGAGAGACTGGATCGGGGCGTCCACTGAGCCTTTTGGGGAGGCATCATCGTAGTCATCATCTGGGACTGATAGCTGCGAGAGGATCTTGGCCTTTTTGGACTGGAAGACTGACGACATGCAAGAGAGGGTTTGGACTATAGAAGCCGACACGATGTTCGCAGAAGAATTTTGAAAAGTCTCCCCGATTGTTCTGGATTGATAATTTCTTGTCGAGGTCTACCAATCTTTCAAACGGGAGTACCACAACATCACCAATCATCAAGCCCATATCGGCGCATACCTAACCATTGCTCGGTCTCCATGCCTTTGGCAGCCGTCATCACGCGAGGCTACCATTTTCGACCGCACGACCCGAGGCGTGGCGAGCTGCTCTAGAAGCTTGGTTCAGACTCTGCCTAGTAGAAGAGACAAGACCGACCCCGGTCTCTGACGCCGAACGAATAGCAGTAATTTGGCCTGAGACTAGCCCAATGAAGTTCACAACCCGGGGATCTGGTAGCCCCATACTTCAGAATGTTCCATGGTCGATATGAGAAGCTGAAACTGGGACCTGGCTGCAGCCAGTCGCATCTATTTTCGTCCAACTGGTCGACACTCGCCGATTATGGCTGATTAGCACAGGTAATGGATTGACTACCGACGGTGGACCTCATTCGCAGCTCTCCTTGGAGCAAAGGTGCCCTTGCCCCACTGACTGAGTGTCTGGATTACGACGCACACTACAGCTATCCCAAAGACTCTAGATCGATCGGCTGGTCGTCAGAAACCATAATCCTTCAAAGTACAGGCAGGAACGATATGAGCTCTAACGAGCTTGCTACGTCCGGCACCAAGGCCTTTCAGCGTCCCACGGCTGTGTTCATGGCGTCGACGAGCCAATAGAGGGAGTCTAGAACGCCGTCCCCATTCAGAGCGTTCACAGGATGTATCTTCTGTAGTAACGTCAGTGACACTCGCTCATGATCGTCGTGAGAAACGTACGAAAGGCTGAGTCGGCCTGTCGTGCTCCAGGATCAAGTCTTTGACTCCTTTCTCGATGACATTGATCGGTAATGCGCCCTTTGTCAATCGTCAGCATGTACGAGTCTATGTACACTATTGCGGTCACTGCTAACATGTGGGGCACTTACCTCTTCATTAGCAAAGTTGGCCATGACCAGTAGGGGGCTACGACTTGTCTCCTGAATGGCAAAAACGTACGTCGTCAGCTCGTGAAGCATCTCGGTCCAGGCATCGTTGTCCATGCGGCTATCCACGACGTATATGACGGCCTGTGAGAGCTCACGTATCATGTCCGGGATGAGGGTCCTGAACAGAATGACGCTGGCGATGCGCAGATCCATTGAAGTGATGCGGAGCTGCTCCAGATCGAGGGTCTGCGTATTTGGTCTGGAAGCTGGCCGTTGCAATTCGGGGACAGGCTTCTTGGGGTGAGATGCTGCAATGCTGTGCAAGATGGTCGTCTTGCCAGCTTCACTCGGCCCAAGCATCAGCACTCGCGCCGGAACCAGGTCGTTGCGAAGACAGGTCCATGGCTGGCGTCCATTTGCGAGTGTAATGGCAGCACCCATGGTGTACGTGTGTGATGCTTGTGGCCTATTTTACGGTGGTTCGCCCTGCTGACTTCAGCAGCAAGTGTGCAGGAGTGCTATGCTCGGATCTGACCATTACGCTCAGGATCCTCTAGATGAGAGCAGATAGTGCTGTGGCATTTGCGAGTTGAAGTAAATTCCCCATGCAAATACTCTGGAACGCGAACCAGTCCTGCCCTCATTTATCTAATCTAATAATACATAACAAATCTACTTAGGTACAGTACCTCGTGGACGCTGCTGCGGCTGAGAGGCGGTCAGAGCTTCAGGACCTCACCCAAGGACCGCAACTCTTGCCCATCCTGCAATCTAAAATCTGACCTACCTCCATCACCCATGCATCCCAAGCATAAGCACTCGGCCACGATGGGTTGTCAGGAAAGCCACATCCCACTCAAGCATTTCGGTCAAAGGTGGCGCTGTCCCCAGAACTTGTGCGTGCGTCCCTTGCTGACATCCAGTCGCTTGCGTGCATATCGCGTCCCAGATCGCGAGTGTTCTCGATACTGTCGGATTGCTGAAGTCGAGGTGCCGCCGGAATAGCATTCACGATTGTACTGGGATGCCCTTTGTGATGCTTGATGTTAGTGCTGATGCTACCAAACTTGCTCTACCACGCAGACCGCACAGACGAGCTCAACGAAGGATCCTGCATGGCATTCGAAACGAGCTGAAGAAGAGCGCGTCCCTATCAAATCTCTTTCAGCTTTCACAGGCATGCATCTTCTATGAGCATATGATATTACTTACCACGATATATGCACATATCTGTGCATCTTGTCTCTCGCCATGTGGTCCTCCTTATCATTATAATCTCATGGTCCTTTTCTCTGCGTACCTCATGAGCAACTTTTTGAAAGAACTTCCTTACAACAGCTCCTACAATGCTGTATCTAGCGGTAATCCTGCCCTTGTCCCTGTGGTGCCAGGCGGTACAGGGACAAGCTCCAACCTCCTCTAGGAAGGAGGAGCCGACCATCACCAAAGCAGACATGTTGCTCGTCATTGCTTCGACTTGCTCGTCCATGACCCAGACATGTCAAACGCCAACGGCCACATACACAGCTGCTCGCTATAGCGATATCGCCTTTTGGACCCTGTCCACGCCAGTGACCAGAACCACGGGCACGGAGACGCTAACAGTCGGTTCTTCTGGATACTATTGGGATTCTCTTCCTGGTGCGACCGACCTCAAAGTACTCTCAGTTCCCAATGACGCACCCCTACCTTCCCCTGGCGGGCCAACAGTCACTTGTACCGAAGCAGGCTCCTGCGGGACTGGCATTGCTACTGGGACCGCTACGATAAGCACCACAGCGAGTGGTAGTCCGACAAGTCTGCCCTCCTGGTCGTCTGGATCGCAACCTACAAGCGCAATGAACGAGACCCTTCCAGGAATCTCGCATTCGGATCAAAATGTATCGTCGACACAATCATCCTTTTCGTCATCGAGTACTTCCTCGAGTAGCCAATCTCCTATTGGCAGCGGCAGCGATAACGTGGGCACCAGCAGCACCACTCAAGGCAGTACGACAACTACAGACCAAGTATCGACCTCTAGTACCTCCGCTTCTGTAGCGTCATCAATTCACCTCGGTACAACATCCGTGCCAGCGTCGACACATGATTCGTCTTCCTCATCAAGCATTCCTACAACCAGCAGTGACCGCACCCTGTCGACAACGTGGTCAACATCCACCTCTCAGTCCACTACTGGCCCCAACACTGGGAGCACCAGCTTCGGCAGTCTCTCATCATCAACGCCATCATCAACGCCATCATCAACGCCATCATCAACGCCATCATCAACGCCATCATCAACGCCAGCACCAACGCCAGCACCAGCGCCATCATCAACAACGCCATCCATTACGACATCATCCACTACGACATCGCTACCCACCGTCCCGTTCGGCGTTGTAGTCACAACGATATCCAGCACGTCGTATACATTGACTTATGTGGCAACATCATCTGGGAGTACAGGAGTGCCTTTCTGGATACTTCCCACCCTACCTACGCTGTTTCCCTCTGGCGCCCCTCGTTCAGGTCCTCCGCCAGGTGCGCCCCCACCTGTACCTGGCGGCTCCTCCGAACCAAATCCACTCTGTCGGTTTGGATGTGGGGGAGGCGGAGGCGGCGGACTGAACGGATTCCCTTGCCTGATCAATTGCGGAGGAACCGGCAATGACGGTAGCGGTGGTGCAGAAACAGGCCCACCAAAGAGTGATCCCACCTCAAGCATCACTAGTGAAAAGCATACCACCACATCAGCGTCTTCAACATCGTCGACTTCCTGTAGTGCTACGGTCGCTCCATCCTGCGATGAAACAGTTTTTGTAACGACATCTCACTCGATTGGCGCATCGTCTACCAGCACTGTGATCTCATCTACAATCACAAAATGCGTGTCCATTACAGCGTGCGATGCTAGGGCGACGACAGTGACAACGACTACGGCGACTAGTACGTCTTCCTCGGAAGAGATCTGCGCGCCTACTTCCTGCGCGTCTGGTGGTTGCGGCCCACGCAAGCGCACGCCAGTCGGACCACCACCGACCTTTGCGTACAGACAGGGTGTCATCTTGGGCCGCATCAAGGACGACGAATGCTTTGGAGACTGCATTTCTACTTCGAATATCAGTCTGACTGAAAGAGCATTGCCGGCACCAGCATCAGGCCAAAGTATTGATGCCTTTATTTCAGGCATTCTAGGTAGTGGCCATGTATTAGGAGCAGGAGCCGGTGGGCCTCTCCTAGTTTCATTCGATTTAGATATTGCAGTAGGAGAGGTGCCTACCTCCCGCTACGATGCGTTCGATGCACAGGCCTTTTCTGCTGGTCTCGATGGTCTGACGGGCTGTGTATCGGTCATAGTAGCCTCGAGAAAGGGTGTTTGGACTTCACACATCTGGCAAAGCAGTCTGAAGGGCACCTTCAGTCCTGGAGGACGTGACGCTCAGGCTAATGAGCTTTTCCGTAAACAGGTCATCGTACCACTATCTGCAGGAGGTCCTGGATTCCTGCCTCTCACTGGAGTTCCTGCCGGCGCATTCGCTGAAAGCGAACACCCACAGCTGCTGATCGTCAACGCTGCCAGCGGCGGGAAAAGGGGGCCACCTCGATATGCAGGGGCGATAAATGCCATTGAAGAGGAGGTGAAACGGCTTGTGCCTGGTATCAAAATTGGAGCTTCATCGATCTGGACTTACGAACAATTCAGTCCTAGGCTCTTCAGCGAGGGAGCTTTACGGACAAGTGCCCGGGCAAAGGTACTTACCAATTATGATCCAAATGCCGATGACACTGGGGCTCGTGGGTATCAAGTATGGTCAGAGTCAGATGTTGCTATGCAAGACCTTTGGAATGAGGGTTGCCAAGTGGTCAATCGACAGGGTAATCAGAAGCGGCAGGGCAGTGACGCATGCTCACTGAGGTCGTCATCCTCATTATCGGCGTCTGCGACAGCAACAACCACAAAGGTAGACAGCTCCACCACGTCTCAGCTCACTAGAACGACAACGCCGGCCACAAACGCGGACAGCTTCACCACCACGTCCCAGCTCATAAGGACGACGACGCCGGCCACGCTGACAACGACCTCCGTCACTTCTAACACTCTATCCCAGACACCCTCCATGACGACGACCACTCGTCTTTGCTATGCATATCAAAATCCTCGGGCTGGTCCAGACCGTCAGGGTTGTCAGTGCAGTGGCCTTGATGGACTTGCACCCTTCCTCGAGAATACAGCCAGCGCAACACCATTCAATGTCTGTGGCTACACCGCTCTACCCACTCTCATAGCCACATCCGTCAAGCCTTTCACGTCTACAGACTACGACAACGGCTTCATCTATAGCTGTGCCAGCTCATCATATTACAACATGGCCGTGAACACCTTTGCATCATGCGTAGGTGCGTCGACAGTCGTCTCTACCGTCTCGTCGATATACGCCCGGTATACCGCATCAGTGGCATCAGTGTCGAGTGTAGCTTCAGTCTCGTCTGCGTCCGCGGCGTCTGCATCATCGGCTTCTGCCGCCTCAGCCGCCGCCGCTAGTTCATCCACTGCAGCAGCGAGTGCTACACCCTCGGCGAGATGTATCATCTGGGACACCGTTTCTCAATATACTCTCCAGATCTACGGCATCAACGGCTGGGCCGGACCTGATGGTGACTCACTACAACGAGAGGAGAAGGGATGCGGTGCCATGACCAAATGGAAATGGGAAACGGGATGTGATGGCGATACGTCCCAAGCGAGCTTCACGCTCCCCTTCCTCATCAAGGCAGGGTGCGTTGAGCGCGCGATCCGGAGCGCTGGCGGTCCGTCAGGGGTCAAGTGTGAAGGCGCAGGTTTGGCGTTCATTGGAATGGAAGACTTCATAGTCTGCAAGGCACCGAAATTGAAGATTGGGGCTATGATCGAGAAAGGGTTGGACTTGCAGAGGAAGATAAAGGTGTCGGATGTTGCCGTCACGGATGGGAATGTTGTTGTGAACAACAAGGCGGAGGGAGTCGCTGTGCCGACGGTCACTACGACGCATGTTCTTGCGCAGCCTGGGAATACGGCTGCTGCGGCGGCGGCATCATGAGAGATATGGCTGGGTTGAACAGTACACAAGTAATTGTAAGAAAAAACTACGCCCGATAATGTGAATCTGCCATCAGCTTCCGAAGCGATCGAGCTGAAGCTTACAGCAAGCGCTTTCTTCTCGACATGCTTCCTAATACAGTGTAACACTTGTGTCAATCCTGGGACCTGTCATTGATGGATATACATTGCTTGTCAAGAGGCTAGCGACTGATTCACTCGGCGGCATGATCTACGCAGCGGCAGCCAGGGTCTCTTTGCTGAACAGGCAACCATCATCTGCCTGTCTAGAGAGCGCGGGCAGGTGGCTGAATAGTTGGGAAGACATGTCCCTGGCTTTGCAAACATCAGCTTCCAGTCCAAGGCGTTCGGTAAGCATTGTGACTAGCCCGGCAAAGCGCATTACTGTATGGGATCGTGTAAAGCCAATCGGGAAAAAATGTTACAGTCGATCGCGATGGAATTCTGCGATGTACACACGGCAGACTTTGTCTTGAGCATTGCCTTGCTAGAGTCTCCCGGACCAGAGGTAGCGATACATTACTTACATCGGATCGTAGACTAAATCATTGGGCGATCGCAACGGGTGATGTCGGTCGTCAGGGCGCTATTTGATGTCACCGCTCATGTACTGAGGCTCTGTCTCAAGGTCTACGCAGTCGACTTTAGTACCATACCGGTCTGTGATGCCGGTTGGTTCATGTCTCTCAATGAGCTCATAACAAGTCGGAGCCTTGAGATACAAAAGACATCGGAGAAGAGCCTCGGCCGATGGATCCTTGTAGGGCATCTCGACGGAGAAGGAGCGGAGTCGTTTGCCCGCAAAAGTAGTGGAGAGACTGGGGTCGATCGTTCTTCTTTGGTCCGTAGCGCGTGTTGCTCCAGTCGTTCCTCCACACATCCCGAGATCAAGCTTCGACCAAGCACATGGAACCCTACATGCTCAATGACGCTTCCGCTGTCGACCTCTCAACGAAGATCTCCAAAGGCGTGTACTCTCTGTGAAGTGCTAGTTTTTTATTTGAGGGCTCCTTGACCCAGACGACGCGGTAAGTCATACCATCGAAATCTGCAATCATGCATCTATCCTTGTCCAGCATACTAATGTCCCTTTTCGCAGCACAAAGCATGGCGGAATCCATTGCTTCTCCCGGCCATTCGTCTCCCGTGACACAATCACAACTCATCAAAGTAATCCAATCCGGCCGGCGCAAGCCAGATTTGACGCAATCCGAGTACTTTGACTATCGGTGGCAGACCCACGGCAAGCTGTCCGCGGCCAAGATCCCAGGCAGCCCTCGTCCGCAGTAGGTCTCGCCGAAAACCTCAGCACCTCTTTGTCCTCCCCGTCTAACCCCTCGACAGCGCCTACACCCAGACCCACCTCACCCAATCCTCCTTCCCGCCCCGCAACCCATCGGGCCCACCACCCAACGCCCTCGCGGCCTGGACCGGCCGCGACGACGTGACGGAGCTGTACTTCTCCAACGAAACGGCCCTGCTCGCCACCTTCAACAGCGAGTACGTACGCACGGTAGTAGGACCGGACGTGCTCAACTTCGGCGACCTAGAAACGAGTTTCTCCATCGTGGCACGCGAGAAAACGATCCCCGTGCCCTCTCTCCCGGGGACCAAACCCAAGAGCGCACACGGCGACAAAGACAACGTCAAAGGCTCATGGCGAGCCCTCCTCTTCCTCGCTACCCCAAACGGCACGCGCGAAGGCGCCCTCCTCGAAGCAGAACTCACGCCCCTCCTCGCGTCCGCCCTCTCAGACACCTCCGCGGACACGACGGGTCTCACGGCAAACGTAGGCGTCACGGTCCCGGGCTTCGACCAGACGGCGTATTTCGGCGGATACGCCTACCATGCGCTGGTGTATAAGATCGGGATGGCGGGACGGGGGAGCTTTGGGACGGTGCGGGCCGCGCAGAAGAGGTTCTTTGTCGAGGCCGGGTCGCGGATCGATCAGCTGCGGAGTTTCGCGCTGTTTGGCGAGGAAGGAATCGTGTTTGATGAGGGGATGCGGTTGGAGTTTGATCCGGGCAGGCAGCCGAGGCTGGGGTTGGTGTGAGTCTTTCGGAGGACGGATGCTGGTGCCGCTGGACCCGGGGGCCGGTCTTGGTGGTGTCACTGGTCAGCTAGAGACGATTGCGAGAGAAGAAAAACAGAAAGAAAGGAAGATTCAGAATCATGGAGAAGTAGACGGATATGTATGATACTTTGGCCCCTTATGTACAAGTGGTGGGGCTAAGAAATATGCACATCGAACTTGAACCTTGCCCCTCCCGCGTCCCCGGTGACCACCTCTCTCTATTCCCCCGAGACCCCCTTTTTTCCGTCCCCTCTCCCTGTGATCTATCCAACCCATATGTGCGTGCCGGGGATTCCATGCACGCCGGAAAGTTATCCATGCCGGAATCTATGCGGCGCCGTTGTATGCAAGTCTGTTGGCGGTGCCGCTGGGGACGCCCGAGAGGGCGTTGACGGTCGACAAAGCCTTGATCCTGTCGCACAGGGCGACGGGGCTCCTAGCTCCCTCGAGGGTGAGGAGGTAAGCGGCGAGACCGGCGATGTGGGGGCTGGCCATGGAAGTACCGCTGAGAGACCTGGTGCCGGTGCCGGTGTTTGCGGTGGAGATGATGGCGGAACCGGGGGCGAAGACGTCGACGACGGCACCGTAGTTGGAGAAGCTGGATCGGGCGTTTGCGCTGTCGCTGGAGCCGACGGTGCAGGCGTTTGGCGCCGAGGCAGGGTAGGTGTTGGCGGCGTTGATGTTGGAGTTGCCGGCGGCGACGGCGACGAAGACGCCGTTGTTGGACGCGGTGGTGACGGCGTCACGGACGGCTTGCCACGAGGTCATGACGGAGCCGAGGGAGAGGTTGGCGACGGAGCCGTTGGGGCATCCGCGAGTGGCGCGGTCGTTAGTCAACCAGGTGAGACCGGCGACAACATCGGACACGTCACAGCCGCCTCCCTGGTTGCAGACCTTGACGGCGATAAGCTTGGTCTGCTTGGCGACGCCGTAGGTGCGGGAGCCCATGGTGCCGGCGACGTGAGTGCCGTGACCCTGAAGATCGGCATTGGATTCGGCCTCGACGTAGTTTACGCCCTGGAAGGCGCGGCCCTCAAAGTCGGGGTGTCCGACGTAGATGCCCGTGTCGACCACGTAGGAGCAAGTACCGGCACCAGCGGTGGTGTCGTAGACATAAGTGGTGGAGGCGGCGGTGCTGCGGTGGGAGATCTTGCCGAGGCCCCAGGTGGCACCAGACTGGCTGGTCAGGGCGGCGATGGACACAGTCTGATCAGGCTCAATGTATTCGACCTGGGACTCGTCAGTATGGGGGGGGGCCACGGGGAATTGGATTCGGCCACACGTACGTCCGGGTTCTTCTCCAGCTCGGCCTTTTGCTCGTCGCTGAAGTAGCCAGCGAAACCCTTGAAGTCGCCAAACTCGAAGGTCCTGGTCGGGGCCCTGCCACGGCTGGCAGCGGACCTGCCGATGAAGCTGGCGACATCGCCAGCAGCGGTCGACTTGAGCTTGACAATCCACTTGCCCTGGATGATCTTGGGCTCGACGGCGCGAGGCAGCAGGTCGTCGGCTGGCGTCGGGGCGGCCATGGCGGCGGCGGCCAGGGAGAGAATTAGCGCGGAACGCATATTGACTGGTCTGTGGAGAAGTGGTTGCGGAGAAGCTGGCCGTAGTGGAGGTTGAGTGTGCGGGACTTGCTGGACTTGCTGGACTGGCTGGACTTGCTGGTTAGACAGATATGGCGGGCAGCATGATGCTTCTTATACACCCTCATCGCTCCCCGAACCCGAGTAGCGAGGTGGGCAGTCATGTTGGCAGCCCATGTTATCGCAGCGTGCCGTGCTTCGCATAACGGTCGCAGGTCTGCACGCGACACGTTATCACGCTCACCCCAAAGTCTCGTGATGCCGCAGTTGGGGCTCGCTATGCTGCTAACATCGATTGTAGTAGGTGTTGTGGCGAGTTGCCGGATTGAGAGGCTTGGCGGAAGGACGGTGTGCCTTGGCAGAGATGATCGACGGCGCGAAGGGGTCCCCCCTTGGAACCAAGGGGGGGACGCATGTGAGGTAGATCAAAAGGCAGATGAAAAGGTAAATCATGCGTGCTCAAGCTTGATCTCCCCGTTGATGCTCAGGAACCGACAATGGTCCAGCGAATGAAGGGGCGCCAGGAAGCAGAGAAGCGCCCGGCGGGAACGTGTACGTACCGTGGATACGAGACATCAGCAAGCTTCAGTAGGACGATACATGGAGATAATTGGCATTTGGGCAACGCCGGCTGTGCCAACAATCTCCGGCGGGCAGTGGTGGTGAGCTGCCCGATTGCGTTGAGTTACATCGTGTGCTGCAGTGTCTCGTAGCATCGCAATCGTGTGGTTGTGGTTGTGGTTGTGGTTGTGGTTTTGGTCGTGCTGGTGTTCGTGGTACTGCTGGCGGTGCTGGCGGTGGCGGACGTGGCGCGGCATCTCTGACTCCCCTGTCCCACAGTACACTGATGCCTCTGATGCTTCTGATAACCCTGATGCCTCGACCGAGCGCAGAGATATCGATTAGCTGACCATTGACCTGTATCCGCCTTCTTCCGCCAGCATGTCACTCGTGCCTGACAAGAATTCTGTACATACCAGACGAGAACCATCTCTGTACACCCCTGGTATCCACAATGGCGCAGCGCCCGAAACTCGCTTGCAGCACCATGCTCCAGCTCGCGTGACAGTCATGGTGGAAGGCATACCAAGAGCGAGAGGAGGACAGCCCAGGCGGTGAAATGGGATCGGTTCGACGGCGGTATCCGAGCCTTGGGGAATCCTTTGGTTGCTGATCCACTGGCCGAGCCGGCGATAAGTGAACTGCAACTCTACGGGAGCGCTCATCTCCACGAGTCAGGGCCACGAGGAACGAGTGGGTGTGAGGGGATCCCGAGGCGAGCAGAGGAGGCATCGAATCCCTGCCTGCATCAGCCTGTCATCGATCAATTCCATCGTGTGGAACGTCCGCAGGGCCTGTCCCTGCAACACAGCGCTTCCGTGGAATATTCTGGATGCAGTCACCGACTCGCGCTATCAATCACCTCGTATTCGGATCAGCATGCTGCTATACTCGTCGTGGGCATATTCATTCGATCAAGACTTGCTTTTCCCACCTCGTTATCAGGACTACCTATGAACATCCAACTACGCTTACTGCCTCGCCAACCTGACCAACACCTCGTCAGACCCACTGTACTGTATCACATACCTGCCGTCTGTTCCCACCGCGCTTGGCTCCATCACTACTACCGTCCCGCCAAGCCCGCCCTGTTCGACCGTCACCGTTGCCCTTGGCGGCAACGGCGCAGCGACGGCATCTGGCTGCTCTTTCGGGCTGAGCGTCATGGCAATTGTCCTTTCCTGCGTGTTGTACGAGAAGCGCGTCACTGTTCCGGCATCCGTAGTGATGTACACCCCCAACGGGGCCACGTAGATGCGTTTGCGCAGCGTGTCTTTGGGCTCGACGACGATCTCGACCGACGAGGACACGACGTTGCCACCGAAGCTGATCCAGCCAAAGGTGGGATGCTGAACGAGGTACGTCCCCACCCCGAGAGCGTGCCCGACGAAATTCGGACCATAGTCGCCCGTGTAGGGATCCCACGATAGGGACTCTGGCAAGGCATGCATAGCAAGACTTGTCCCGCCATCCTGCTGTATATTTGAGAGCGGACCCTGGTTTCCCCCATAACCAACGCGGAGGTCGTAGATGTTCTCAAGACTGCTTGGGTTGGATGACAGACGATAGTTCTCCAGGAGGGGCAGCGAATTGAGACCAGAGCCGTAGTGGTGGATCTGACGCTCGATGCCTTGATACTTGCCCGCGTAGATAAAGTCCCAGTACCGTCGTGCGTTCCCGTTGTAGCCCCAATGCGGGATCGTAGGCATGAACCCGCGGATGGAGCTCAGAGTTCTGTCGGCGGTAGACTGGTCGTTGAAGAACTTGGACCAGTAGTAGACTCCCTCCTGTCCGGTGGAATCCCACGCCATCTCGCTGCCAAACGGATTGGCTCGACCCGCCCACACTCGCTGGCGGTCCCGCATCTCTGCCTCGTATCTGCCTGCTTCGGTGGACAGGCCCTCTTCGCGGAGACTGAGCAGGATGTAACCGAAGATGGTCTCGCCCATGAGACCGACATCAGTATAGCCGACCCGGTTGTTACCATACATGAACATCACACTGTGGTGGTCAGAATGACTCAATGCAGGCGGACTTGGAGGTACTCACGTATTGTACGCCTGCAGCAGGTACCACTGTGGGGACTGTCGCTTCAACATGCCGGGGTGGGTCTTGCCCGCCCTGTACAAAGACCAGTATACGTTGGCTACGTGCACATAGTCGTAGGCGCGATCAAGGGCGAATGCAGCCTGTCTATTCCATGCTGACCATGTGTTCCAGTTGATGCTGGTGCTGTACTGGTAGTTGGGCAGAGCAGCAGGCTCGTAGAAGAAGAGACTCTTTTTGACGCCAAACATGGTCGAGCCGCTGGATACCTGAAGGTCACCCCAAACTGTCTGGTTGACAAACTCCTCCATCTTGGCCACCTCGGCTGGGTCAGCACTAAAGGCTTGCTTCATTCCGGCAGCAAGGAAAGACCCCGCTCCGCCCTCGTCGCTGATGCCAGCGATCCAGGCACGACGGTCCTGGAGGACAAAACCGTCGACCTCTCGATCGTACGAAAGGACAGATGGCGCTCGTCTGAAGGGATCGGATGCATCGGTGTACCATTGCTTGGTGAAAAGATAGCTGCCCATGTCACGAAGCGAGGTGGCACCAGCCTTGGCAACATGGTAGTGGACGACCTGCTGCCGGCCATCCTCGAAGGTGACGACCACTCGGCTGCGGCCAAAAGCACCCGAGCCAGCCGTAAGGGTGAACGCTTTCCATCCATTGGTGTTGGCATCGGCACGCACATTGATGCTGCCTTGTGGATCACTAGTGATAGATCGGATGGCGGAGCGAGAGTTGATAAACAGCCTTGCCTGTAGATCTGCCGGTAGTACGTAGCCGGGTATACCCACCGCGACAGGGACATTCTTGCTAGCGATGGTGCTCTCGATTGCCTGTACACTTGGTGCGACGGAGAAGCGAAGACCGACGGTAAAAGACTGGCCAGCCTGCAGAACCCTGGATGTAGGTACATTCCAAGGCCGTGCGTTCTTCCATTCATTGTCAGCGAAAGCCTTTGTGAAGACGTCCCACTCGTAATTGCCCTCGTATGTCTGCACTCTGTACGGGACCTGAGCGTTGCGAGGCTCGTTCAAGAATCGCCATCCCTCGAACTTGGACTCGGCACCAAGAGGGGTCACGACAAGCTCCGGACCAAGACCCGTCAGTCTAGTCACTTGAAGATAGCCGGCATGAAGACCGATGAAGGGGTCGACCAGCACGCACTTCTGAGTAGTGTCTGTGGCGGTCCGATTGACGAAGATGTTGTTGAATTCGATTGGAAACCCGAGGGCCCCTATTTCCACAGGCCCTTGAGCATCATTGCGAATAGTAAATTCAAGGGCAAGATCGCCATCGAGTTGTGACCATGTCCGGGTGACGTTCAGAGTTGAGGCCACTTGCGGGAGGGCAGGATTCAAATTGGTGGAGTATCGCCCTTGCTGATTGCTTGTGACGAGAGCAATATTCCGGTTGGCGGCCGTGTCGGCAGACGTCCAGGTCCCAGAGGTACCTTGACGAAACCTCAGAGTGAGATCACCGGTGTGGTAGTTGCCAACATTATTGCGAAATGGAAAGTAGTCTGACGGGGAGAAGTCGAAGCTGGATGCAGACTTTGGCCGGAGAGACTGCAGGACACCAGAACCCGTGGCTAATTGCGCCGAGAAGGCTGTGGTATCGACGTTGAGTTGAGCTGCGGCGAGTAATGCCTGAGAAACCACTGCCAGCGATGTGTACATCGTTCGTACCATTGCTATGGTGTGGCAAGCTGCTGGTGGCATCCCGGCCGAAGGGATAGCTCATTCTTATGCGTGCGGCCACCCACACTCCTCTTCTCCTCCATACCGTGTATGACATGCATATTGGACTTTTGCCCCTCGTGACGGCCTTGTGACGATACTGCAACCACTGCGGACTGGCGTGCGGAAAGATTGGTGGACGATGTGATTTCCCCGCAATGCAAGGCAAGTAGATGAAGATGATGATCTGCGGTGAGGAGCGAAGATCAAGACACCGTGACAACCCCACCGGGAAAAGGGTTCGACCTTATGAAGACGGAGATCAGGAACGGAAGGAGATGCTGCGATTGGCCAGAAAACGATCTCGGGCATGGGGGGGACGACATCTGCAGGGCTCGCGGACACCAGCCGCTCCCTGGTACATCATGTGGCGCTCTGCATTGGAATTGATATTGCTCGGTCTACTATCGAGTTGGACTTGGGCCGGCGTGCTACCTACTCAATGGCCGCCCGATTTGGTCGAACACCCATCACTTGTCATCATTTGACCTTTCGGCAGATGAGCATACCATCATAGTTCTTCTCACCCACGGTCTGGATCAGAGTCGCATCCAGCCTGTCGTCTTTGCCCACAGCTTCGACACATTCTCGACTGGCCTTGACGATCGCACTGGTCTTTGCAATCTCTGCGTTGGCAAGGTTGCCGCGTCTGACGATGTTGTCGACAATTATGCAGGCGCCGACAGGTGTCATATCGAGACTCAGTTTGACATAGTTGTGGTTGTTCTCCTTATCGGCATCGATGAAGACAAAGTCGAATTGAGGACGAGTCCCGGCCTTGACTTGATCGCGCAGCTTGGTCAAGGCGTTCATACCCGTGTCGGTGATGAACTCGACTTTGTCGCTATATCCAGCATTGCTGATATTCTCCTTTGCGACCTGCGTATGTTTTGGATTGAAGTCGACTGTGACCAGCTTCTCGACGGCTTCACTCGAAGCGAACCAGATTGCAGAATACCCCCCGAGGGTGCCGACTTCTAGGACGTTTTTGGATGCCAGAAATTTCGTCTGCAGGGCAAGGAACGATCCCTGAAGCGGTGACACTGCAATGTCCGGTAGACCCGATTCTGCTTGGTGCTTGAGTGCATCGGCGAGCTTCTTGTTCAGGGATGTGGAGGCGGGGAAGAGATGGCCGAAGGCGAATTCATCAACCGCGGACCACCTGGGGTCTTTCTCGTGGAGAGCATCGCTCGATGGTGCAGACGACATGGTATCGTGTATCCTGACTTGACAATGTTCAGTGTCGCTCGTTGATGAGGAGCGAAGTGGCCACTTTATGTTACGAGTTACGGGCCCTTGGAGCTACTGTGACACGGCGGACGAGCTCCCAAAGCCCCAGAGGTGGAGCCGACAACGCAGACAACGCAGACAACGCAAGCAACGCAGACAACGCAGACAACGCAGACCACCCGCATTGCACAAGCAGCAAGCATGTCGCTACCCAATTGACCGCTCAGCTACCTGCGCACAAAGGCATGATACCGATACCTCGGGTCAGACAGGAACTCGTGTCAGATGCCTCAATGCCCAACGAGCAAGATAGTGATCATCCCACAGACACTTGGGTTCGACGTTGGATGCACAGTGCGCTGCTGTACTTGACACCATGTCGAGCCGTCCCCAGCCATCGATATGGGATCTCGCAAGCTCTCTCCGTAACGAATGTTCTGCAAAACGACGTACCCTGGTATTCTATGGTGACCAGGGGCAACGGCGCAGATTCCGATCAAGGATGACGGCAGCGACGCCGGAGATGACATCACATTTTCGTTCGCAAACACTACAGTACTGGACTTCTCAAGCCTATACCAATACACACCACCTCAGTCTCTTGTCATTACATTGTGCCCCAGTCGACCCTCACCACTGGATCTGATCACGAGCTATCCGAAGTGATATCGTAACCTCCGCCCTCCGCCACAATGAGCGCCGATTCCTTCGCCCTCCTCCGGAAAGGCCTCCAGAAAGACCTCGCCGGCCTGGCAGAAGAGCACTACAAACACGAGTGCGTCGCTCCCATGACTCCCAGCGGACCCAATCCAACACCCCTTCCCATTTTCCCCAACTCTACCACCTCCACCCTTTCCCTTGTCCTATCCCCTTCCTTCCCCCCCATCCCCCCCGCTCCATCCCCCTAACACATCTCAGCCTCCAACAATCCGACCGCGACACACTGACCTCAGCCGCCCGCACCGTCTCCACCTCGACCACAGTCGGCTCTCTAATCGGCCTCACCCTCTCCCTCTTCCTCGCCCACCGCATCCGCCGCAACCGCCTCGCAATGTTCAACGCCATCAAGACCGCCGAGAGACCCACTCACATCCAGTTCGCGAGCGGACGCTCCGAGCCCCTCCCGGACATGACGCCGTATCTCAAGCCGTCCACCCTGGGCGATGTGGCCACGTACACGTTTTTCGCTGGCGGCGGGCTGTTCCTCGGTGGCGAGTTGGGGTTGCTGGGCGGTGGTCTGGCGGCGAGGAGGAGTATTGCCAAGGACGGGGAGAGTAGGAAGCGGATCGAGGGGGCGTTTCGGAATTTCAGGGTTGATGTCCTCAAGGCCGAAGCGAGGTTGTTGGAAGAGGGAAAGGGGGATCTGGGGCTTTAGGCAGGCTGTCACTAGTCTTCCGAGTGGCGTCAAGGGGTCATCTGCGACGTGAGGAAACGGGTTTGGCGTCACGAGTACGACATCGCTATTGTGTCTATAGAGTAACAAGCTTCGTAGCAACATGTCTTTGGGTTCATGGGAAAATCGATNCCCCCCCCCCCCCCCCCCCCCCCCCCCCCCCCCCCCCCCCTTTCCCCCTTCTAGTACGGTCATCGTATCAAAGTCTCGCACACGGCCCCATCATCAGTTGACCGAAAGGACAATTGGCCTAAACGCCTCGTCCACCTCTTGACGGGCGCTGATGATGCCTTTCCCGTTCAGGGCCAGCACAAACATCAGCGCCTGACTGGCAACCACGCGGTCCCACTCGGCTGGCCTGACCACCTCGTCAAACTCGATCTCGGTCCGATTCTCCATACCTCCTCTTCCGGCCCCGTCTCCCATAACACCGCTGACCCACTCGACAAAATTCCTCTCCTCCGTGTCCATCCCTTTTGCCCAGGGCAGGCTACTCCTTCGTACACCCTGCGAGTCCAAGTCATCGACACTGTACACTGCCTCGGTCTCGTCCATGGGCAACTGAAACGTTTCCTCGTCCATCTGCGTGTTTCCGACCCCATATCGATCCAGCGGGCTGGGAGCGACACTGCTCCCCCTGGCGCCCACACTGAGCGGGCCGCCTGCTACACTGCTACTTCCGGGCCCGCCGGCTCGAGCAAAACGGCGGACGGAAGAGTGCTTACTCGCCGAGATATTCCACGGCATCTGGGAGGAGCGTCGGTCAGGGAGAGGTGTTCCCTCAGCTCGGGCTTGTTCGAGAGACTGCTCAAAGTCGTCTGGTGGGAGGGTCGGGAGGTCGTCATGGGCAAGTATCGGATGACCCGCGTCAGCATCGAAGCGGCCCTGCTCAGCTTCGCGAGACTCGAGGCGAGGGCGAACGCGACGGGAGGATGAGGTGGAGGGCGTTCGGCTCCTCTTGGAAGATGTGGGGCTGCCTTGCCCGGGTTGCGTGGTGAAGGTGTTGAGAAGGTTTGCGCCTACAAACATCTGCAGGGCCTCGGGAAGGGTGGAAGGGTCCAGGATGGTTCCTATACCGTGGAGCCCGTTACCGGTCAGCCAGACCTGAGCATTGATCTTGGCCGTGTAGGGATTACGAGCGTTGAAGCGATTGGTCGCATCGTGAATCATGGTCTGGACATAATTTTGATCCCAGTCGGAGAAGTCTCTGTTGCGAAGCTCCATCTGAGTGTCGAGAGGCAGAACACGGCGCTGACGGCCTGCGCGGTTCGGTGCAGCGGCCTCCAGGTCCTCTGATGACGAGTCATGCATCTCTTGGTCTTCTTCAAGGTCCGGAAGTTGCTTATCTTGACCGGGACGGCGAGGAGAAAATGACTCGGCATCGGGAAAGAGATTGTAATCATCCTGCACCAGCGGGAGATCGATCTCACGTTGCTGGACCTGTCAAAGTCAGTACCCAGTAATCCGAGACAGGACAGGTTTGCCACCTCAGATCGATAATCCTGATTGGGTAGTCGGCCAGTATTAATGGTTCCTGCGACAGACTCGCCACGAGCCATCTGACGCTCTGAAGCAGTCTTGTCGAAGGGGCCTTCTTGCAGCTCTCCGTCATCACCAAACACAAGACCTCCATCGTCGAGAAGAGCATTTTCAATTGCCTGCCGTGAGACTTCGCTGTCTGCCCTGCTGAGTCTTTCGGCAGGAATACCACTACCCCTTGTCAGGGATCGAGAGCGGAGAGAGTCGGCGGAGTAGTCGTCGTCGGATGGAATGCATATAGCCTGATCTAGATCCGCGAACTGCTCTTCAATTGAAGGTTGCGTAGATTGGGACCCTAGACTGAGCATGTTCGAATCTTGCAAGACTGGGAAAACATCAAAATCGAGTCCCAACCCTTCTAGACCCGCCATGAGGTCCAACTCGACATTGAAATTAGGGTCGTCTGCAACGGTGATCTGATCCTTCTTGGCCACATGGTTTCGAGAGGTAGTGGTCGCGTTGGCACGTATCGTATCCATTGCCTGCCTGACCTGGGTGCGAACCTGCTCCGCGTCGTTGAGCACGTAGACGCATTGCTGCGAGTATACCTTGGAAACGCCGAAGAGTAAATTGCTCTGCAGGCGTAGAGCTAGAGGGGTCTCGGTACTGGTGATGGTTTCGCACGCTTTGGGCACGTCGACTTTTTGGATCTCAGACTTGTTCAACTTCTTGCGCGCTTCATTAGCGCCGAGGGTGGCGACGAGCCTAAGCCGTGGTCAGAAAAGCAGATGCGAGAGTCACATTGCTCTCGGGCTCACCAAACAGTGGCAACTCCATATTTCCGACTTTGCAGTACTAAGGGGGGATCAGTAGTGTACACATGTCCAGGGAAGATGTACGTACTTTCATGTGAGTAGAACATATCGGCCTGCACGTGAGGTATGTCAGCATGTGAAAGCCTCACTCGTCACGCGCGTGGTAAGCTGGTCGCATTTACGGCGAAGGGAGTGTGATATTCACGTGGATGGGAGTGTGTGACGCGTGTGAGGCGAGCGCGAGGCCGACGCGAAGGGCCGCGACGACCGGCGACGACACGACCATCACTGCTGCCTCAGGCCTGCGTCATTGCGACTGCTACAGATACCTAAGGTCCCTACGCTCCACGCCGGAATTGTACCGGTCTGCGTTGTGCTGGTCCTCGAGAGTCGACAAACGACGACTTGAAAAGCAGTGGTCCTTGTCTTAGCAACATAAGCGAAATATTCCTTGTGCATTCATGTGAAACCTCTCTCTGTAAGGCGTTATCTGCTGCATTCGTTCAACTGCATGTCCCGCCCATCATGTCATCCTCCCAAGCCCAGTTCTTATCAGCGCCAAGCTCGTTCGTTTGCCTGTTCCGTGCCCCCCTCATCATTGAGATACACGTGGATCCTGCCCGCATCGCGTGATGACCCATGCTTGACGACTGTCAACAGACATGCCGAATGGAGCGTTGCTGGAGTGTGTACTGGCAGAGTGCCCGTCCGGCCTGTTGGTCCTGCCGCTGCCGTTCTCGTGAAGGACTCGCCGTGTATCTGTCCGTCCTAGGAGAGCAAATCTTGCCGACGCTTGATATCGTCCACCACAGCTCCATGTGTTCAGTATGACGACGAGCTTTCCAAGGCCTTCATCCTCGAGAGATGGTCTTCTCCTGTCTCCTCACTATCTCCTCAAGCTTCTTCTCTAGCTCCCCTCTCTGATTGACGAGCTTCTGCCGCCGCATCTGAAGCTGGCTGATCTGCTCCGCGGGGCTTGCCTGCAGGAAAGCTCGTCTCTCCTTCGCAATTGTCAGAGGTCATCGCATCGACTAGAACTTGACGCTTGTCGCTTACCTTCCTTGCATCGTGATCTACTGCAAGATTCGCGCCTGCATAGGCTCCGGAGACGGTGATGACGGCCACGCCCAACGTGATGATCCACCGACGGACCGTGACAGCCTGCGAAGCCATCAGGTCTTCTGCTGAGTGCTTACCATCGTAAGTCGGATGTCGGAAATATCGAAGCTTGACATGGTTTGGCGCAGGTCATGCAGGTGATTTGGCTTGCCGCGGCAGGGTCTCCCGCGCCTTCCTCTTCAGGTCACGTCTGCCAAGACCACACTTGAGCTCCCTATCCATCTCCTTGAATTCTCAAAGGACGGTGTGAATCCGACTTGGCATGAGCAGATCTTGTGCACACTAGTTCTGATCCATGGCACAAGCATTCCTTGATGCAGTAGGTGGCAGTGATAAGCATTGGCTCTTGCCAGTCTCACGGCGGCACCTGCGGGGGCGAGCTACTATACAACAAGTGACTTCTGAAGAGGCTCATGGAGACGTGGGAATGATAAGTATCGCATCTCTCCTTGTCCTGATTCCGTATTCTTTTTGTCATTGCTGCGACTACCGATATAGTATTCCAGCATGATGGTCCAGATTCGTCTCAGCCTTCTGGCATCCTCGCTGGTGGCGACTCTCATACAAGCAGCACCAGTGACCCGACAAGAAGCCGACCCTTTCGCCATTCTAGATCCCCAGAGATGGGTCAATCCCGACAATATGACATGGGCGGACTTCAAAGCCCCTCCCGGCACGAATTGGCCAGATCCATCAGTCAAGGGTGCCATTCGCAACTTCAACATTGCCCTTGTCGCTGTCGACTACCCAGACATGGACTTTGTCGTCACACGATCCCCCAATTCTGATATTTTCGGAAATCCCCTTCCTATTGTCTCGAATGTGAAGCGTGAGGACGTCGTCTCCTATTACAAAGACCTCCTCAACACACCACAGGAGCTCAACAATGGCCACACTCTGCACGAGTACTGGATGGAAGACTCAGCTGGACGCTACGGCGTTGATCTTACTGGCTTCGGTCCCTACCGACTCCCCCGCAAATCCTTCCAGTACGGCATCGACAGCACCCGAGGCGGCTTCAACGAGAATGCCTGCCCCGAGGCACCATGCGCAGTGGATCTCCGAACCGACGCCCTCGGTGCATGGCGAGCAGAAGTCGGTAACGCTACCGCCAGTGCCTACGAGCTCGTGTTCATACTCTCTGCCGGTCAAGACGAGTCGTCCACCTGGCAAGAATTCGGACCCATGAAGTTTCAGACCAAGGAAGACGTCCCACCTGAATTTGGTCCTCCCGGTAACAGCACACTGCCAGACTGGGCCGATACTCGTTACGTCGACTGGACGTCTTGGGCTGCCGCCGCCGCCATCTGGCCCAACGCTGGGCGCGGATCCTCCACGCAGGGCGAGTCCTCTGGCGCAGCAACCTTTGCTCACGAGCTTTCACACCTCTTGGGCATAGGAGACAACTACAACAATCCCTTTGGAATACCAGCCCGAAGAGCCTACACCGGCCCGTGGTCAATGATGTCTCGCGGCAGCTTCAACGGTCCTGGAGGACCTCACACCCGCTACCAGATCCCAGCATTGCAGGGCGCCAGCCAAGGCTCGCTGCACACGATCCGAGACAAGCTACAGCTCGGCCTCGTCGACAATTCGTCCGTCCTGAGCATCTCCCGCTCCGATCTTTCCGCCTCGGGCATCCTCATTGCCCAACTCACCGCGCGAGCCGTGGACGAGCGTCCGCTCGGCGGTCTCAAAGGCCTTCGCGTGACCATGGACACGGACCTCTCCCCCTTCTGCAACGCCTCCCTCGCCCCGCTCTGCGACGGCGGCAACTACAACGCCTACGACCTCGAGGTCATCGACCGCATGGGCTCCGACAGCTTCGTGCCCGACAGCGGCGTCATGATCAGCAAGACCAAGACCAGCGACCGCTCCCAGCCCTTCCAGTGGACCATCGACGCCAACCCGCAGGACATCAACGTCGTCGACTTTTACAGGCCCGACGGCACCCCCCAGATGCTCACCATCGGGGACTACAGACAGTTGGCCGACGCCCTGTTCCACGCGGGGACCAGGTCGGGCAGTCAGTTCGAGTACGTGGACGAGGCGAACGGGCTGCAGTTCTACGTCGTGGAGCCGACCAGGGACGAGACCGGGGTGTTGCGGTACACGGTCGCGGCGAGGAGTCTGGCGGGGAGCGGGAGCTCGACGTTCGGCGTCGAGCTGGGAGACGGGGTCGCGGCCGGGTCGACGGCGGGGACGGGGACGACGTGTGAGTTTGAGCTGAGGAATACGGGGAGCTTTGCCTCGGGCACGGCCGGGGAGGTCTTGGAGGGCTATCTCGCGGGTGATGTGTTCCGGCTGTCGGCCGAGGTGGATGTCGAAGGGTTCAACGTCGAGACGCCGAACGCGCTTGCTACGGCGCCGTTTGGGGCCAGTGCGAAGGTCAGGGTGGCGGTTGCTGGGCAGGGCGAGGCGGTGGTCAAGTTGACGGCCAAGAGCGAGGGGGACGCGGCGAAGAGCGCCGTGGCCGAGTGCAAGGTGTCGGGCGGTGGTTATGGTAGTGTCAAGAGGGAGGCTGTACGTGTAGTGGAGACCACGGAGACTGGACCGGTACCGGTCGGGGCAGAGGGCTTCACGTTCCCGGAGAAGAAGAAGAGGGAGGTGGTGACCGAAGCCGCGGACCTGACCATCTGTCCGTAGGCGCAGACTGACATTCTCTGCATGATAATGAAATGTCTATTGTCTATTGATGCCGTGTCTTGTTTCTGGCACGCTCGCCTGTCGTGTTATGAACGTTTGGTAAAGAGGCCGTCATCAATACCAATCGTAGCCGAAATGGCCCAAAGAGACGCCCTTCCCCAAGCTATGCAATCCTCCCAGCCGTAAACCAAGTACATCCATCCCATCAAGCCTTCTGATCCGAATCGCTAAGCGGTGCCTCGGCCGCATCCATGGCCTTTCTCTTATTTTGCCATCGTCCCGTCATGGGCGGGAACCAGATGCCAGGGTGAAAGACGGTGAAAGCCAGCACGGCAAGGCCGATCATCATGCCGTCGAGGATCAAGAATTCCTTCTCGTTTCTCATGAGCGGGTTGCCCCATCCGCCCGCCATCTCGGGGAGACTGTAGACCGTTAGCGTCCTGCCGTTTTTACCTCGCGCGTGTGATGCGTCGCGTCGACTTACCGATAAATACACCTGATGAGCACGGTGATGTAGGCAAAGACCTCTGCTCCCACAAAGATCTTGAATTTCGTAAAGCTGATCGCCGGCGCCGCCTTGCCCTCGTACGCACTGAACGTCGCATTGCCCGCTTTCTTGGCCTTCTGATGTCTCACGTAGTAATCCAGCGCGAGGAGTCCGCAGACAGCCATGGTGACAACCTGGACTGCGATGCCGGTGATGATCAGATTGTTACCGGTGTTCAACAATTTGATATTGGTCGCTCCAGCAGCAGCAGCGATGCCTCCTCCTCCCGCCTGGATGACGATGCTAAAGACGTCGCAGGAGATGAAGATCCAAGTGTAGAGATGGGGCTTCAATCGACTGCCCTCGGGTCCGGCGTAAATGATGATGTGCTTGAGCGACAGATAAATCCCCGCGGCGATCAGACTCGGCGCCAACACCAAACAGCAGATCTGGATCTTGAATGCATTGGGGTCCCACACGTTAGGGCGCATCATGAGTCGCCCGCCGTAGCCGATGGCCTCCATGGCTGCGCCACCGGCAAGGGCGGTCAGGAAAGCCCATGAGCGGTGGTAGATGCCGAAGCCCAGATGGAAGAGGGCGCAGGAGGCGAAGAGAGCGAGGAGGATGGCGTTGCCCGGTAGATTGGGCACGTAGCCGTACGTAGATCGGGAGACGGGGCAGAGGTCTGTGACTTGGGTGCAGAGGCGGCGGGACATGGTGGGCGTGAGAAGAAGCTGTTAGGGGACGGCGAGGCGGCGTGAAGAGAGGGACGGAGTCAGGGTGAGGGGGAAGGGTTGTCGAAAAGATAGATGGGAAGAAGTATTCTAGAGAAGATACAGATGCAGGGATAGAAGATCGTCCGATTCTGTGACCGGATCTCACCTGCCGGATTTACTGTATCTACTGCGGCGCTAGCACATGGTGACAGACAACGGAGGCGATGTAGCGTGGCACGATCCGGGCTTGGGGGGCGTCGAAAGTCGAGACTCGAGACTCGAATTGCAAATCGTGGAAGGATGTGTGCCAAGCACGCGCAGGTCGATGACAAGGCGATGACAAGGCCTTTAGGACTGTGCTCGAGGCGGCATACCGAGAAGTGAGAGCACTCTGAGCATCTGAGAGGTGGGAACGGGGGAACGAAGCAGATGAGGTGTGCTTCGCTTAGAGAAATTCGCTAACGTCTGGTGCACAGTGGTCGGCCTAGCTCCCGGGTGAAGTCGATTCCGAACTGACAGGCAGGCGGGATTGTGCAGAAGTAGAGCAAACCATCTCCGAGATCAAACACGCGGGTGTCTTGATATCCATGGCGGCATAGCGGATAGAGCGCATGTGTGAGAACACTATACCTTGTGAACACGAGAAATAGACCTCTCTCCATATAACTTACCACTGACAGGGAGCGAGCCCTGAAGGAAATAGAAGAAAACGCCCTAAACAAGTCATTGGCGACCCGAAAAAGAAGCAACTTTAGTCGATGCACAATTCGGCTGTGACTTCCTCCCGGTGNTCGGCTGTGACCTCCCCCCGGTGCCCCCCCCCCCCCCCCCCTCCCGACTTGTGCAAGAGCCGCATCCATCCTCGTAAACACCCTCCAGGTACGTCCCGATATCAACAATCGCGTCTTTCGTTACCAAACCCCACCCCGTCGATCAGACGTCATCATATTCCAATATCCCCTTCTCTGCCCGTCACGCCCAACCTACCACTTCGATACGGTCGACATGTCGAATCAAACCCGCACCTCCACAACCCAGGCGAATACGACCCGTCTTTCCACGCTCCCCGCCTCGGCCCAGAAACAGCGACAGCTCTCCCATCTGCACGCCCAGCTGGCCCAGTTGACCGCGCACATGTCCGATCTCGAGAACCTGTTGCGCATGACGGCAGTGCAGGCCGAGAGCATGAGGGGCCTGGGTGGCTACGCTGGGGGCATGTTCATGGCTGCGAGCAAGGTCCTGGGGGAGGAGACGTTTGCCAGGAGCGCAGAGGGGGGCTAGGGTGAAATTATTAGGAAGGGACAGGAACATGGACAGCTATGCGTCATGGGCAGCGACATGCCTACGGGTCTACGAACATGACGCGAAGAGGGCCAGAGGGGCCAGAGGGCTGGGCAGAGGAGGGATAGACGCGTCAACACGGCGCTCAGTTTCGACACGGCCAGCAAGCACACAAGTGCTCTGCATACACGCCGCGCTACTTTCTATCCACGACCCATGCTTAGCAGCCCCGGGCTCGGCCAAACGCAAACGCACGCTACGCCGCGCCAGCAGAAAGCCTCTTGTCTTCCGCATCCAGCGACTCATTCGAAGGGAGGGGGACAGCGCGATAGAGGAGGATCAGCGCAGAGTGGGACTCGCCTGGCAGGATAGTCAGCATGCAATAACGACCAAGAACACGAATGTCATGACATACCACCACCACAGAGCGTCTCAATCTTCTCCGCATCCACCTCGCTCACCCTGTCATCGTTGAACCACCACCACTTCCCGTCCTCCTCTCCGAAACTTCCATCGGCCTTCTTCTTCGGACTCTTCTTGACATACGCCGTGTAATGTCCGCTGTCAGCACTACCGCCTTGATGCGTGACTACTCCCCTCAGCTCGTACAGCCCCGTCTGATTTGCCGCGTCGTCTGCAGCAATCTTTGGGTCTACAGCCGCCAGCAGGTCTCGTTTCATCTGCAGCACCTTTGCCGCGCGTTCTGCATCAATTTCCGCATCCGTCTTGAATGTCTCCGTGCCGCCCATCTCGACGTCCTTACTGGCTTCCTTGCCCTTGGGGTCTTGTCCTGCACTACCGGGAGCAGCTTTACTGTCCTGCTCCTTCTCCTTCTCACGCTCTGCCGCCTTCTTCTTCGCCATTGGCTCACTCGGACCCAGGTGATCCATATCGTTGTGCTCTTTCTGTATCCGCTTCTGCCTCTTCTTCGCCCGCTCCACATCCTCCACCTCTTTGCGCACCTCGCGGATCTGGTCCCGCACTGGTATAAGCGACTTCCTCAGCTCATCGGTGCAGAACTCCAGGATGTCGAACTCCATGGGGAAAGTAACCTTGCGCATGATCTTGGCCTTTTTCTGCGTATCCCGTCGCCAGAAGAAGCGGACAAAGTGGACGGGGAGGTATTTCGGTAGTCGACTGATGCGTGATGACTTGGTGTACGAAGTTTCACGGTTCAGGGAAGGAGACGTCTTCTCGATACTCTCATTCAGCGAGATGCTGATGCCCTCGCGCATGTGGTTCGTATCCCCGCGAATATTGCAGTCCAGCTTGAAGAAGATGTCCTGGCTCTTGATGGCTTCTTCCTTGGCCTCGGCATCATCGCAGGTCATAGTCTGGTCGAAGGTGCCCGCGAGATACTTGTCCACCCAGTTATTCGTCCTCGGGCCCGGCGCGCTTTCACCTTCGAGACGCAGCTTTTGCCGAAGCGTCTGCACAATCGACGACCATGCTTCTTCTGCGTCCTGCTGCGCATATCCTCGTCCATCTTTGGCCTTTTGTGCGAATTGCGGGAATTGCGACCGGAGTGAGTTGAGAAGGAGCAGGGGAGGAAAGCCTTCTTGAGTCTCGGACATTTGCCTGTAAAGATCGCGGAGAGACCCAGTAAGATCCATTGAGCTTCCGCCACCAATGTTGAAGTCGCCAAGCATGCTCGAAGTAGAGGAGGAGGCACCGCCAGGGCTAGACATGGTCAGTGGGGAGCGCCATTACAACGACTGGTAACGTACCCGTCCTTGTAGGTCGAGAGAGCATCGTTCAGCTCTGGAATAGCCTTCAGCGTTTGCAACGCCGAGTTGAGATAGCAGGTATTGCCCAAGTTCTGTAGCCCAGCTGGTGTGGCGCCTTCTTGTTGCGCCAACTCGGCTTCCGTCATGTCTTCGGCGAATTTGATCTGCTCGGTTGGCCTCGTAATGATACTAGAGGTGTCACTAGCAGGTGTGCCCATCATCATGAATGTCTGTCCCTTCTTGGCGTTGAGGGAAGCTAGTGGCGTGTCGTCCTTGAGTTGTCCGCCTTTGACTAGGATCTTCTGTCGCTCCGGCTCGACATTCGTGAGCGAGTAAAGCTGCATCTTGAATGTTTCCCCAACGGCCTCGGGATCCAGGTCGACTTCATACTTCTTGCCTTGGTGCTTCACGATCACTAGGTGGCTCGTTAGCTGCGAGCGGTGTGAGTGCATCGTGACGGTGCCTACCTGGTATCGAGGCCATGTTTGCAATGGCTTACCGGACGACCGACGCCCGAGATGCACTAGATGAAAAGGGAACTCTGAGTGATGGCGCTGAAAGCAAGGAGATCTATGAAATCGATGTTGATGAATGTGATGGGAGCTTACTTCAAGAAATTTGTTTGGAAAGCGATGTCATCGGCTACCGGCAGATGCCGAGCAGCAGGAAGCTCCCGTCCTTGCCCCTCCTCCCTCCGCGTGTTCGGCGTGGGACTCTGCCAAGACCAGGTCCGTCGACTTCACACGACCAAGCTGCAGGTCAACCTCGTTTCCCAAAACCAGCATTGGGCCGCCAAAACTGCTCCGACCGCAATCTTCTACGCCGCAAACGATCACTCCTGTTCTAACGAGGTATCGGCTTGACAATCACTACTTACGAGAAGAAGGACTGGCAGCATGGTACGATTGAGACGCTTCGCACGGTAGCCTGAACTGACTGTGATGCAGTCGCAATCATTGCGACCATATCTACAATGTGTGCGCTCTTCCCTCACCGCAGCCATGTCGCTTTCCGACTTCGCATCTCAGACAGCTGAACGCCATAATGTACCGGAAATCGAAGCGCAAACATCACCGGAAGTCCTTCTTAATCCCCTCACCGTATCGCGAAATGAGAACGAGAAGGTCTTTATCGAGCCAAGCATCAACAGCGTTCGTATAAGCATACGGATTAAGCAGGCGGACGAAATTGAGAACATACTTGTGCACAAGTTCACCCGATTCCTGACACAACGCGCCGAAGCATTCTTCATCCTCCGGAGAAAGCCAATAAAGGTTCGCAGCATGACACGAGATGGGTGGAAGACGAGTGCTCACAAGTAGAAGGGCTACGACATATCATTCCTCATTACCAACTTCCACACAGCTGAGATGCTCAAGCACAAGCTCGTGGACTTTATAATACAGTTCATGGAGGAGGTGGATAAAGAGATCTCGGAGATGAAGCTTTTCGTAGGTCGATTGCCAGAAGCTCTGGATATGTACTGATACTGTTCAGTTGAACGCCCGAGCCCGTTTCGTGGCAGAGTCTTTCTTAACACCAGTCAGTTCTGTACTCTCACTTGAATCTGCCATCACTGACCGCCTCCCAGTTCGACTGAGTATGTAGTTGACAATGTGGCATCCACGCACCACCACCAAAAGAATCACAAGCCCGGACGACTTCCACCTGTCAAGTCACCACCGTGAGCGATGTAACTCGGGCGGTGTCGAAGCCGACCTGTCAGTCGTATGAGCTTAGGGATGCTGAAGAACTTAACAATGCGTAATGACCTAGCATAAATGCGTTCTCTACGTCGTGACACTCACGTTGGCACTGGTGAGCCTGCCGCCATCTCCTTGCTTATTCTGTCTTGTGCTTCTTACAGTGGACTGCACCTTCAAACACGAACAGCCCTGAATCTGTCCGCGCAGCTCATCACCCACGATATCATGATTCGGGTTTGGCTCGTCTCCGTGCCAAGTGCCGCGCATCCATTGGCTTCCACCCCTCCACGTCACTGACGTCTACGCTCAGACCATCACATGTCGACTACAATCGCATCATGAAGCGTGCAAAATCTGCACAATCATAACAGGCAGCCTTGATGATTGTCGAGTTGCCGTTACAATCAGAGCGTCTTCGCTTTGTCCTTCAGACCCGCAGCTATTGAGCAAGCATTGTCGTCGTCAACTCTGCTGTAGAGTATTGAGCCTCAGCCGATGTTGTACGCACTACTACCCTTTCACTCGACATTGTCACGAGTCCTCAATAGCACCGCTGCTATACAGCAGTCCCATTACGAACTAGCGCCGGTATTGCCTGAAACGATTTACCGATTGATCACACGAGAGCAATAGCATGTGAGTGCTTTCTTTTTTCACCGAATCCTCTGAAGATGGCTATATCTTCTCTCACCTTCACCCCATCAAATACATCTTTCCATACTCACACCTCCCACAACTGACTCCGATCGTTCTACTAACCCGCGCGCTGCTGCGCGTTCACACTGTGCTCGTCCTCGTCCGCGTTGAACTTGTCACTAATCATGACTTCACAGAGAGGCAACCCCAATATGCCAACCATCGGCGACCGCAATTGTCGCGACTGCGCAATCGATCCCATCTTACTCCTTCAGCCATGCCATCACACTTTGTGCAACGACCATGCTACTGCAGCAGCTCATGCCATGTCTGCAGACAAACCGGTATGCGCCACCTGCGCTCAGGTCAGTCTCTCACCTCACCTCACTAAAGTTCCTACTAAGATATGAAGGTCATCATAGGTATCACAGGAGCCGGGCCGTCTCCTCCTGTATCACCCCCAGTGAGAACTCCGCCGCAAACTACCTATGGCCATCCGGATTTTGTTCCCCAGACCCCTGGACCTCAGACTTTCTTTCGAGCCCCAGCAACTTCGACAGGATCTGCAGTCCAGAGCCCTACAGTTGAGCGTGGTGTCGTGTACAGTCCTAGTGACTACGGTTCCTCCAGTCCTCCTCCTGAGCGTGATCGCGCCATGGCCATGACTTCCAGTGGTCGTCACATTACGTTTCCACTTGGCTTTCAAAGCCTACGTGTTGTTCCCGAGGATCCATTCTCCGACTCTGACCGAGTCTCTGCTCCTCATGGTTTTGCTTCTCCTGGGGCGGACGATCCAGCCACGATCGCAGCAAGAATCAAGAGTGGCAGCTTCCCGAACAACGCAGGCCCAAGGTCGGGTTCTATGCACCGGCTCGGCCGTGATAGCCACGCAATCTCTGGCCCCGTGCTTGACACCAGTCCACCGCCAGCCATCCGTCACTGGGGCGCTCATATGATTGACGCTGTTCCCGATCCTCCCTTTTTGGCCGCCGCACTCCGCGGTGAAGGTGATGGCCCCAGCCTCGAGACTGCCATCAAGTATGTTCCATTTACGGAACCAGCCAAGCATATCCATCCGGCTGCCGTCGGCGTGATCAGGATCACCAACGTGAGTATGCCGAACGCATTTAATTCCCGAGTATTGACCGTCATCAGATCCCCTACGCCACCTCAAAGCCAGAGATCATCGCCGCCATTGGTCGCAACGTTCGCATAATCGCTCAGCCTCCCGGTACCCCCTTCAATGCTATACACATCATCATGGACCGAGGCACGGGGAAGACACTTGACTGCTTCGTTGAAGTGGAAGACAAGAACGAGGCTCAGAATGCCGTCAACAACTTCCAGAGCCGCCGCAGCCGTGGCCGCGCCCCTAGAGTCGGTGATCGCCACATCAACATTGAGGTCTCTTCCGTCGAGGTCCTGATGAAGAGGTTGTTCCCAAAAGCAAATTGCATTCAGTGGTGGGGCGCTATCCCTGTCGCATATCAGCCTTCAGAGGAATACAATAGCGGCTTCCAGGGCTTTGTGACTATCGAGGAGCTGTCGCAGCTTCTGAAGCACGCTGACAACCCAACGAGGGTGAGTATCCTGACACCATGCGATGATGATCATTACTGACATCCGCTCAGTCACCATTCACCAACCGTGCTGTCAATCGCGCCTACGAGACCCTCATCAGCATGCTATTCAAGTATCCGTGGTACAAGCCGGAAATGATCACATTCCGTGAGCGTGCCGCTCTGTTCAAGACCACTTGCCAGATGCTCAAAGCTCTTCTGAAGTTTGTCGGCAACGGTGTCGACCCAGTGCAGCTGACACAGCCGCTTCTGCAAGAGCTTGTGTGCGCGGCCTTGACCGTGCCGTTCGGTCACAAGGACAAGTACGCAATTGCCGAGATGGTCCATCAGGCAGGCTTCGGCCATCTCATCGCCAGCATTGGCTACCAGCCCATGACCGAGCACTCGAAGCACTGGCCATTCGAGGTTCTCGACAAGAAAGCTGGAGTCCGCAACGAGGTGTTTTATGTAAGAAGACTTGCACGTGTGTTGGATGAGCACTTACTAACATTCGTATAGTGGTACGCTTCTCAGCTCCACAAATCGACCACCGTGGATGTCAGCCTCGACATAACGGATGAGGAAGCTGTCGACCTCTCCACCAACCCTTTCGGTGCTCTTAAGGTCCGTTACCCGTGCGATATCCGCAGGATGACGCTCGCAGAGGTCACTGATAACGAGTGGGACACCATCACGCGTTCACTGTATCACGTGCTTAAGAAGTTCAGTCCGGTCCAGAAGCAGCTCACTGCTTCTTCTTCCGACGTACCAGCTCTGCCGGAGGATGCTTCAAAGAAGGCTTTAATTGTCAAGGGAAAAGCTCAGAATCTCTCACCCGTGAGCCCTGTGCAATCTGAAGCTGGGGGGGTACTTCTTGGTCTAGGCGACCGCTCTCTGAGCTCTGGACTCCTCAGCAACGCTTCCGCCAAAACTGCAACCAGCGGCGGGCTTGCACGCTCCACCTCGGTCCAGAACGGATGGGTCCCTTACCGTCCTCAGCGTACCAATGATGGCTTCGATTCCATCGCAGAGCGTCTGGCTTCAGTCAATGTTGGAACTCGCCGTGTCACAAGCCCAGCAGCTCACCAAGAGGGCATTCAGCCCCAGACTGCTTGGTCTCCGACATCTAGTGAAGACAGCGTCACTGGCAATCCTGATCTTGGCTCGCCCATTCCCGCTCCAAGGCGTGGTCTATCTACGAACCGCTTCTACGACAAGCGTGCTGGCTTTATCGGTCCTGCTGGATACTACATGGGCTTCAGCAGTAAGAATAACAGTCCTGTGAAGTCTGGCTCCCAAGGTGGCAAGTCTGCCTTTGACCCGGCTCCTGGCGCTCACCTACGCAAGCCTGTCGGCACAACTTCTGGCATGGATCCCATGAAGCAGCGCGATCCATCTTCTCAGCCCAATGCAGGCAATGCTTATCACGAGGCTCCGACCCACGGCTCCAAGCGTAGCATCTACGAGCTCCCAGCCGAGTCGAAGCCATTCCCGACATTCGAGCTTCCAGCCCAGTTCTCTGGCGGCCTCAAGGCGCCCAATCTCACGGCTGCGCCAGGTACAACGACTAACAGAGCTCCATCTCCGCCCCGCTCGCCACTGTTCACACGCATCTCCGAGCACTTTCCGTCGCTTGGTTCTATGCCATTGCAAGCTGTTCTTGGTCGCAGCAAGCGCTCCACCTCGCCGAACAAGCTCACCAAGACCAGACTCGCCGAAAACACCGATGCTTCCGCCCAGTCCAGCAAGAGTTCCGGTAGCCTCAACCCTGGTGCTACACCTTTCACTTCGCCTCTCGAAGGCCTCGGTGCCAACGTCCCCCGAAGCTCTATCCCAGGTACCTCCGGCGGCGTCAAGGTTGAGAAACAGACTGGTCGCTTGAGCTTCGCGCAGATTGCGGCGAAGAGGGGCATCACCATCGGTGGCAAGGAGAAAGAAAAGAAAGACGCCAAGGGCAAGGGTATCGTCAAGGAAGCCGATCAGGGCTGGGATCCTTGATCCTGCCAATCCATCACCACCACCATCGAGGACACCGCCCGGGCAACGTGTCCGGGTGGACCTGCCTCGGCATTGTCTTCGAACACCAGCCTCCGAGCTGGAGCCGAGATTTGCTTTTCCAATACTTGCTGATGCTGCTGCTGCTGCTTTTTTGAGATTTCTGTCGCGATACACCACCAAAGGATATGATCGACATCTGGGTAGTAATGATGGGCGTCGTGGATGAGATACCCGAGATATGCGATGTTATTGCGATCAGATACTTTCAAACACTTTACTGCCAGATTTAAAGCAGATAGCTTCGATCAAATTACCGTCACAATAATGTCTTGCTCTTTTTGACGGTGGACTCTAGTGGTGATGCCTCTAACATGACGCCGTCTTTTCGTCTGATGATGTGGTTTCGTTGTGTTCTGCCCATAACTACTGATTGATGACAATCCAATTCTGATGCACTGTTCGTCCCATGGCCGGAATCCATCACTGTCCTGTATTCGGGGACGTGGGAGCGAAAGGGGCGGCTTCGATTCCGACACCGGTGACGTCCGCTCTGTAGAAGTTTGATGACAACTGCCAGCATCTATCGCACTCGCAACGGGACTTCAGACGTGATCAACTTGTCAAACAAAATCCTACAACCGGATAATTTCAGACGTGTGACCCAGTGCATAGCCCAGAGTCGTCGGACACGCATGCTCGCCAGCCGCTGACCGTCACCGTACACATCCCACCCATCCACGCCGCCACCCACAGCCCACCGGTCCCCCTCATAACCACCGCCCCTAGGAAGTAGAATCAGTACCACAAATGTCCCGCCGCTCCACCCGCCTCACTGCCCCGCCCACCTCGTCTCGTCCCCCAAAACGCCGCACCAACCCTTCGGCCTCAGGCCCAGACCTCGAAACTACACCTCGCGCCGCCAAAGCAGCGAAACGCGGCCCTCGCGTCGGCGCCGACGACGTCTCGACACCGACGACTAAACCGTCTGTGGCGGGCGCCACCATCGTCTCACGTGGTCGCAGGGCGACACCGAGGGAAAGTCAGCATTTCACTGGTCGGGAGTATGATGATGCTACTGGGTTGACGTCTACGGAGGAGGAAGGCGGGGAGGACTCGGAGTCCGAGTTTGGCGAGGGAGGGGAGGGGGAGGGAGAGGGTAGTGATGAGGAGGAGGAGGAGGGGGAGGGGGAGGGGGAGGAGGATGTTTCCTCTGCGGAGGAAGGGAAGCGGGGAGGGAGGGCTGGGAGGGGGGCGAAAGGGAAGGGGAGGGGCGGAGGACTGCCGTCTAGAGCGAGGGGGGATGCTGTCGAGCGTGGCGATGTGCTGCCTGAGCCGGGGACGGAGGTGGTGATCAAGAAGCCCAAGGCGAGGGGTCCGGGAAAGGTACCGTATGAGGATGGGAGGGTGCATTCGAATACGATGCTGTTCTTGGAGGAATTGAGGGACAATAATCAGAGGGAGTGGATGAAGAGTGAGTCCTGCTTGTCTTGATGGAAGAGGTCGGGGGGGGGTTTGTCGACGATGCAGTCATCCGACATCGTGGAGAGGAGGGAGCGAGATCGAAGTAGCACTTGGTGACAAGGCGTTTTCTGATAGCGGGACAGGGGCTGACGAGGCATAGTGCACGATCCTGACTACAGGCAAGCGGAGAAGGATTGGAAAAGCTTTATTGAGGTTCTAACGGAGAAGCTGACGGAAGTGGATGATGAGATTCCTGAATTACCGGTCAAAGACATTGTCAGTCGACCGTCCTATTGGGGGGGGTGCTATCTGGCCAGCGGCTGACTTGGCAAGGTCTTTCGCATCTACAGAGATATTCGCTTCTCACCAGATCCCACGCCATACAAGGTGAGCATCGTGCTAATTATTACTGTCAAATCCAGCTGATGACGTGGTAGCCATACTTCTCCGCAGCGTGGTATGTCAGCAGTCCAGATCCATGGATCGAATGTAGCTGATACAGACGACAGGTCAAGGACTGGCCGGAAGGGACCCTACGCCGCCTATTACTTGCAGATCAAGCCAGGCGGAGACAGCTTCCTCGGTGGGTCACTACTTGTGGCCGATGAGTGCGAGTGACAAGTTTTCGCATGATCTGACGTATATCAGGTGGCGGCTCCTGGTTCCCAGAGTCTCAACCCTTGTCGCGTCTTCGGACAGACATCGACCGTCGACCTCAGCGCTTCAAGTCTATCCTGATGGACGATCGATTGCGCAAGGAATTCTTGGGTGGAGCGACGAGGAATGAGAAAAAGGTTGTGCAGGCATTCACGTCGGCCAAGATGAACAAGGAGAGCGCACTAAAGACAAGACCCCAGGTACGTACCGTGATTGCAACCCCCGCCCCTGGACTCACCTTTGCGGCGTTTGCACGAAGCCGTCGTGACACGACAGTGCGCCACGATTGTGATCCGCAAACAACATGCCCTGATCGCCCTCCTCGTCTGTACGACGAAGAGTGAAATCTCCCGACACGACACATCGAGTCTTGATGAAAAGAGGACACAGCCAACCCCCGATCCGGCATCAACGTCCCGAGAGCAAAAGACCCATGCATATTGGACGGCACAGGCCTCGCCCCCGTCCGTCACGCCCCGCCGAGCAAAAAGCGCGCCAGGATCGCGGGGAGGGATGTGTGGAGACGTCGTCGTCTTCTGCTCCCCTGCGAGCAGTACGCCGCAACACGCCTCCGCTACCACTGCAATCCTCGCGTCACAGACAGCCAATGATCGTCCGTTACAAGCTGTCGACGTCCGACACGGATGGGCATGGACCGGGCAGAAATTTCTGCCGGCTGATGGTGGTGGTGGTGGAGGTGCGTTGCCTACCACCTGACGGCCTCGACAGCCAATCTTTTGCCTGTGCCGCTCCGTGGAAAAGAAAGAGGGGGGTGGAAAGAGTGGTACGCTAAGGCGGACGCGCCGTGTTAGCGGAAACGCACGAAATGGGATTGTGCCACTCGACACTACTGGGTTCTCTCTGACGCCAGCCCCGAATTCAAACAAGTCCTTGGGGGGAGACAACAGCTGTATAGTGTTCTTATCACGGTGGATTGCTGTTGTTTGATAGTGGCACAGTGTGATGTTTTGCACGAGTCTTTATCTGACTGACTTTTTTCTTCTCTTCCAATGTAGGGCTACGCTAAAGATCATGCGGATATCGATCTGCTGCGTCTCAAGAACTTTACGATTGGGCGACAACTGGAGGATGAGGAGGTGGTGGGAGCAGGGTTCTTGGAGAAGGTGGTCGATCTGGTTGGTGTTATGAAACCGTTTGTGAGTAGTTGGAGGCTTCTTCTGGACCTGACGCGTCGATATATTGGTGCTTGTGGTCAGGTCGGGGAGGGATTTGTAGATTATGTGGCTGACTGGTGCAGATTCATTATCTAAATAGCGTTGTCATGCCGGATCCCGATGCGGATGACGATGAGGATGAGGATGAGGATGATGGGGATGGGGATGGGGACGAGGATGGCCAGGATAGTGGCTCACAGAGCTCTGAGCGGTAGGCTTGGGTCATGCTCTGCAGCATTGCATGCCACAGGGCGCTAAAAATGCAACAAAGCCATGTTCCTGTGTACTTTCAGGCGATGGTCATGCCATCCACATGTCGGTTGTCGTCGTTTGCTGAAAGGGAATGTACTGTACGCCCGTCACACCCTCTCGCGTCTGGCTGCGACACGGCCAGCGAGACGTACGTCGACGCTTCGACTGGTCCATCACAAAACAAACAACCAACCAACCAACCAAGCCATGCCTGCTACAGTAGGCCAGGACACTCTTTCCAATCTGCAGCAGCGCGCACAGCACAGTCTCGTGTGGTTATTAGCCCCAACAATAATCTCCATTGCCAGCACACCGCACCGCTCATGCAGCCCGATATGCTGCAGATCCCCCCAAGTAGGAGGAGGCATCGCAAAGCGAAGACACCAAACAACGACCGTGACATGCCATGCCACGCCACGCCCTGCCGCACCGTGCCCTAACAAGTCACTGTATTCATCACCAATAATCTACGGTACATCACGACACGAAAGCCCCCCCACCCCTCCTTTGCCTGTGTCCACCGGCTGCACTAGCGGATCGCCGCATCACGCTACAGTCATGTGACTTCCCGTGTCTGACCGGGGCAAAAATCGCGAGAGCGTCGATCACAGAGAGGAAATTTCATCCCGGGGCGGGATTGAGATTGATTGATTGGGGATTCTTCCCTGGCCGCGGACAGTGGGCTGGCTGGAATGATTCGCTCCACCCGCATCAACACACCGGTGTGGTTGTGGACTTGCTTGGCCCACGCCCCCCCTCCCTCCCCCCCCACCCCCAAAACCCCTCGGATATTGCATGGTGCCTGTCCGCAATTTGGGGTCTGCGTTGAGCTCTTGGGAGCGATTCGGGGACAGAGGCGCGCTATAGCATCGTGCATGAGGTGGTCTTATCAACTCTTGTTGGTGCGGGCGGTCAGCCCTGCTCGCGGCGGCACGAATGAGTCGTGTTCCTCGATCTCGCAGATTATCGGCCCCTCTTTTTTTTTCGAGCTCTTCGGGAAGGTTGCGATCCGCTCCGCTTTGGTCCGCGGCGAACACGCTGGCCATGTGGCGTTATGTCATCGCTTGTCGTTGGTAACTTTATGTGACTTGCTGCGACTCATTGGTGAATAATTTCGAAGGGTCCGTACGGTACGGTACGATACGGTAACGCTGTCCCAGTCCACGGCCGTTAAGGCGACGCATTCTGTTACATTCGCAGATCACTTTTGCTGTGCTGCGATGCATCGGTTGGTGGAACGTGAAATGGAGAAATGCAGATCCCTTTGCTGACGGCGTCGCGGCCAAGTTTTGCGCCGCATCGGCATGATTCACGCCGCGCTCTGCTGCTGGCCTGCTGGTGATAATTGCTAACCAGGCCAAATTTCGACTCTGAGCAGGGCCTCTTGGTTTCTTCGCGAACCTTGCATGGATCACTGACGACTCGCTGGGACCGCCATGTGTTGGGTGTGCCTATCGCGGCCGGCCAGACGAGGAGCCGCAAGCACAGGCCTGTGCAGCGAGCGACAATGACACGGACTTTTCTCTACCAACGTACTGCCGCGCTACTTCACGCAACCGAGGAAAATCGACGCTACTTCGCAGCCAGGCAAGAAACGGGACGGGGCGCCAGATCTACCCAGCTGTGCCGTGTGAGATGCATTGCTCACCGACACTCCCTTGCCTGCAGTACATGAGACAATCTTCCGGTCAGCGGAATTGTGTCAGGCTGGTCGCCGATCCAGGTCTGCACAAGTTATGCTCTGCATGTTCTGAAAGAGGGCTTGCATCAGCTGATTGTTGCCCTCTGCAAGTGACACGTCGCACACCTGGCTGCGACAGGGTAGAGTGACGTGCTGATATTAAACACAGGATGATGCATGGATGCATATTTGCATGTTCGTGCGTCTTTCCTCACCTCATGCAAGGGAAGCGGGGGACCCGACTGTCTTTAGCTCCTTGTTATTAGTTAACTAACCTGATGAATAACGTAACTTACTGCCCGCGGTGTAAGGTACCTACCTACAGCGCTGTCCGCTTTCGCATCGGCCCGTCTCCATCCTGCATCCGCTGCCGAGCCGTCCGCGGGACAGGGGTGGACGGCCACCTCCATACTTTACATACCAGGACAGCCCGAAACTGGCGAGATGCATGCTGCATGTGCGGTAGTAACAAACCACTGCACAGTACTTGCTACGTGGCACAAGACAAGCGACCAACCGGAACGGTGCGATGCGTCCGTCGTTCGCCGTGTACAGCCTGACAAGGGTCGACATGCCACAGACATTGGCAGGCGGTGCGACGCGGTTTCATGATAAGGAACAATCAATACAATCTCCTTTCAAGCGGGAGCTTATGCATCAATTCTTTGATTGTTGAAGTGCGCCGATGCGATTTTTGATCGGTGATGGGTTCGGTCCACGTTCCAACTGTGCCCCACCTTGTCATGGTGTCTCTCCAAAAATGCGCGCCTTTGCGAGCAGAGATATCCGCACATGGGGGGGACGACAGCTGCGCTCATTAGTCACGAGCTCGATGCACGCGCAGTAGCAAGCGGCGATGATTTGCTTGGACGCAATGGGACAATGGAACCACTACCAAGTTCATCGGTGGCCTCTGTCGCGTATCCACTCTATGGGTACGAGTGTCTCGCTTTGCCGGTCTTGGAAGCGAGGAAAGGGCGGCAGAAACCTTCTGCTGCAGATATGTCTCGCTTGATGGAGAGGTGGCCGCATCCAACACGTCGGGATGGAACGGCGCCAACATCGACACGTGGTAGGAGCTTGGCTGGACGGCGGGAGAGAAGAGACAGTCCCGTCCCTCCCATGTCTCACCTAAGCCGAAGAACACAGTTGAACCGAAGGGTACCTCACGGTAGGGGGTAGCGCTGCGAGCCGGCACGGGCGGATGCGATAAGGTACTACCTTACTCAACTGTCGGTAGAAGTATTGATATGGTCCTTGTTGCATCGAAGACTATTCATCCGTTGGAAGCCATTGTCCGTGTCGAACAATTGCGTGTTGGAGAAGGATGCCGGGTAAATTGATGATCGGATGTGTGCCTGTTGGAGGGCGACAATCACTACTTAGTACTGTATCAACCGTCTTGACCATTGCCGTGCTCATCATTGAATGATCCTTGTCTCTCGACCGGTACCTTTTTTTTTCTTTCTTGGCGATGACTGACTGACACATGTCGCTAGAGGTTGCCGCTGGTTGTAACATTTGGAGACGTTGGGAGCTCCAGGCACCGGTCGCAGCACAGCACACGTCCACGGCCGCGCCCGCTGCCATGTCCTTATCTTGGGTGCGCGCGTCGAGCTCTCTCGAGCTTCCTCTTGGTCCGAGGAGCAGGAGGAGGCTCAAGTCAGCATGACCAATTTTTCGTCGGGTGCATTTGCCATGTTGCCATGTGCTCTTCGGCCCGCGCTGATCGACAGTGGAAAGAAGCAAGCCTGAAGTAGTTAATGTGAACGAATGACTGAACAATCTTGTGACTGACGAGCAGTGCGCACGAGTCATGGATGCGAAATTCGACATGACAAGCACTTGCACTCGGGGGTTTTTTTGGGCGTGCCGCACCGCAGCAACGTGGCATCGAACTCGTGCCATTACCAATCGAGCAAGGTCTCCGTTGGGAACTCGTTTCTGCGATGGGTGATTCGTCCAAGGTGTCACTGTGGCTCCCTGTCGTCAAGCCGCAATCAACAATCCTCGTCCCCCTTGAAAGTCATGCGCGGTGGGATATGGTCAGCGCATGTCGGAGACGCGTCGTAAAATTGTAACACGGTAAGTTACTTGTTCAGAGCAGCCGAAAACCCTGACCGGGTGTGGATGATGAGTGTGAAGAATAGAAAATCCAGCACCACCCATCGATCCCAAGACCGGGTCCGGGGCCTGTAGGTTTCTCAGGAATGCGTCAGGATGGGCGAATCAGAAATTCAGGACTGCGATTTTTCAAGTCCTGACCTCTGGTCTACGCCCTCGTACTAGAGCAAAAAAGGCCTCATGTCCGTTGACAATTGACGGCCGGCCCCTCCGAGGGTCAACTTCTCTGGTCCAGGTGGGGTCTTTACCGAAGTTTGCTGACGGGAACAACCCGGCGGCGGCGGCGGCGGCGGCTGCTGCTGCTGCTGTCGAGACCAAGACGTATAGAGCAGCAGCACACCATCCCCCAGTCAGTCATTAGACAGGAGGCGTAGAGATCAACATCGGACCTCGGTGACGAGTCTCGGTCGTATTCGCCGCCCCGTTCGACGACCGCTGGGCTCACAACCGGCGGGGGGAGGGTGGCCTTGGTGGTGTTGCTGACCGAGGACGGATGAGGACCGGCACGCGGCTGGCAGCAGCGGACCGTGGCGGCTCTTGGGACGACACGACAGACAGCCAGCCAGACGGCACAAGAGACGTCGACGACTTGACAACGACAGGCAGGTACTGTAACTCAGGTCCACGGGTAACGTTACCCTCCTCTAGACATCCCCAGCGTGGAGATGCATTATTTCGTCATTTGGGTGCTGCCCGATCCCGTACCCTTTCACCAACGACTAGTCCGCATGGGAACAATCCCGCGTGCAGAACAGTAACAAGTAGCACTAAGCAAAAGGTCAATCATTGGCAGGTCCATCGCACGCGCCGCTCCACGTCTCCAGACCGCCACTTGGTTCGATACGCGATACGCAAGGGTGTCGGTCTGCCAGTCGGAATCAGAGTCAGAGTGTCAGACATCCATCTGTGCGCGCGCAGGCATGTAGAGTGATGGAGAGTGAGTGCATGGTCAGAGTTGTCAGAGTTTGGACGCTGCCTGACTAGCGAAATGTCCTACCATCGATCAGATGGCGAGACTTTTGGTTGCCTCTGGCCCGATCACCTTATTAGGTGCGTGCTGCACTCCTCTGCCTAGCTCTGCTGCCGAGAGCATTATTGCGCGGAGGAGCCTGCAAGGAGCCAGGAGCCAGGAGCCCGCCAGGAGTCAGTCTCGCCTTGCGCCTCGAGCCATTGGACGAGTGTGCGTTGAGCTGTCTTAGGTTTGCTGTGACGCCAGCGTTCCGTTCCTTCGCACGTCGTTAAGCAGTTTTTAAGCGGCCGCCACGGGACGAAGCAGAGGCCATCGGCTCCATACCGCATCCATTCCTTGGTACAAAACTCGCGCCCCTCGCTGCAGCTCAGATCTGTCCCCGTAACTGAATAATTGTTGGAGAAGGGGCCTTGCACCACCACGCATCAAGCCATAGTTCAAAAGCCACTGACTCGCTGGCTGTACCACAGTCCTGAACTGCCCTTGCAGCTGTTGTCGACCGGTCCTGCACCTTTCTCCCCTCTCCTCCACCACAACAACCCCCCTCTTAGCAAGCACCTCCTGCGCCTGCAACTCACGACACACGACACACAACGCACGAACTCTGTGACGCAGAAAGTGCTGCACGAGACAGACCAGACGACGGGCCGCAGGGCTAACAATACTGGGTAGAGTGTTGCTGCAAGGAAAGCGTCTTGGCCGTCGACTGCTGCACCGCATCCACTCGCGCGTCTTTCTGCCTGCAAAAGAATTTCTTGACCTGGCCGGCATCCACCCTTTTTTCGACCTTACCATCACCCTCCCGCAACCTTCACACGGCACAGCTAGATCGACCACACCGGCTCGGATCGGTCTTCACCTCGACTGCGCTCTCTTCCGATTAATAATTTTTCTCAAAACATCAGAGACGTCGTGTATCCTCGCTATTTCCCACAAAGCTCTCCCGCTGCCGCCCTCTAACCGGCCCCACGGGACTTCTTTCGTCACCTTCTTCGGGCCGGACCTTCGCCTGCGCAACGTCTCGTCCTTCGCCTTCGACCCCCTCCCAAAAATTTACCTGCCGCCATTGAACGGCAGCGCATTACTTCCGTCCTCGTGACGCGTCACTTCGACACACACACGGCGCTCTTCGCCTGCTTGTCAAAGACCTTACCATCGATCGCGTGCATCACACGTGACAATTGCACGCGACATGTACCCAAATCCAGGCCAGACGGGTCAATGGACGCCAAACCCGCCCCCGCCCTCCTCTTCGGCCGGTCCTCAGCAGGGTCAGCAGCAGTGGGCTCCTCCGCCGCCGCCGCCGCCGCCGCAGCAGCAGCAGCAGCAGCAGCAGCAGCAGCAACATCAGCAGCAGCAATCGCCTCAAGGCCCGCCGCAACAAAACGGCCAATATAGAGGACCTCCCCAGCAGGTATATTTCCGTCACTGATTGCACAGGAAGGGCCTTCGTCGTTGACCCTCGAGCAGATCCCACCCATCACCCAAGGACACCAGCCCCAGGGACCCGCGATGGCCACTCTGCAACCTCAGCATCCTGATCAGTATCGGGCCCTCCCTCCCCCCGGCGCCATGTATGCGCACTCGCCATATCACCCGCAGCCACCCATCCAGTATCCTCCTCAGCCCGCGCCGCGCCAACGTACGGCCATCGCGTGTCGGTATTGTAGGCGCAGGAAGGTGAGTCTCCAAGAGCTGGATCACAAGACATGGAACGCCGTCCGGGAACTGACGCGCGCAGATTCGTTGCTCAGGTTTTGATCAATCCGAAGACGGCCGCTGCACCAACTGCCAGCGCTTCTCACAGGAGTGCATCTTCACACCCGTCTCACAGCAGACCCAGGCATTCGTCCCTGCACATGCTGTCATGAGGGGACAGAGCGGTCAGATGCCGCCACAGCTGTACGGTGCCTACGGTCAGCCTCTGCCAGCGGGCCAGTACGGGTATCCTCCTCAGTATGCCCCTCCACCGAACGGATATCAGCCTCCTCCGGGTTATGGTCCTCCCATGCAGCAGGGACCACCAGGCCAGCAGCCTCCTCCTCCTCAGCAGCAGGGCATGGCCCCACCACATCAGCACTTGCAGCAGTCGCCTCAACAGCCCGGTCAGCAAGCCACGGGACAGAAGCGTCCCAATGAGGAACCGCACACGCCGACGCAAGCCCCTCCGAACCCGGCCAATCATGCTCAGATGGGACAAGGTCAACAGCGAAGCGCATCCGGTGAGCACGTGGCCCTTAATTAATGCCCCTCTTCGGACCCGTCAATTCTAACAAAGGTCTTTCCTTTTTTTTTAGCTTCGTCCACCACGTCCTTCTCCGCGCAGCCGGGGCAACAGCAGTATTACACCAGTAATGGCCCGCCGCAGCATGGACAAATTCCGCACGCAACACCGCCCCAGAACAATTACACCCACGAAACCCAACCAAAACAGGAGCGTCACAACACCGCATCGCCCCAGACAGGGATGAATGGCGCGCACTACCCGGCCCCAACTTCCGATCCCAATCTTCGCCCCCCTCAGACGACTCAAGATGGTACGTCAGCGCCACGGTTCGCGTGACGGCAACTGATGGACTCACGAATCAGTAGGCAACAGCTCTGCTAAGGCTCCACCGTCTCCTGCGCAGCCACACGGGCAGCAAAATACTCCAGCGCAGGGGCAAGCCCAAACAGGTCAGCAGACGCCCGACGTACCGCCTCCACGAAGCTCTGCTGACTCTGACATGCTCAGCCAATTGAACAAGCGGGTAAACGGGACGACGTAGCGTCATTGAGATCGAGTGATGAGATTGACAAGCTGGTCTTGCTGAACATGTCTCATTCGACCCAAAGACGAGTCCAGCGGCCAGACGAGCAAATATGCCGCCCTTTGACCAAATCCACAACACGAGGAGTTCAGCAACACAGCAACACGACACGAAACCTTTCCCCCATGAAATATACAATATCCGCGCAAGCACTCACGTCACCCTTTACCAGCACAAAAGTAGTACTCGGAGGACTGTTCGAAATTTTCGACTATCTTGACCCATACCCCCAGTCGTTACCCGTTACAAATGCAACAATGTTCGAATAGCATGATAGGTCGGTAGCTTTACTTCGTCCAGCGCATGCGATTGCGATTGCAAGGAATCAAGGTTCTGTCAATGGGAGGACTTTTTGAGCGATTATCGTTGCTGATTTTTCACCAAATCCTTGCTTTTGTCTTGCGAGTCTGGGTGGATACTGGCTCATCGCCAACACATTCATCGTTTACAGGCTGTTCGTGGAGGATCTTTGATGGCAGGTCTCGATTGTCTAGTGGCAGGGGCAGAGAATGAAGACCAAGTAGCGGGTGATCTTGCCGTCGGGCCACAGAGTCGGCCATTATAGATGCTTTGCTTCGTCTTGAGACCGTCTGTATTATCTATGCGAGCATTGATTTTGAACTAAATACACTCGTTGCACCATGTATTCCTACGCCTCAAGCGAAGCGTCCAAACCTCGTGTGCTGCTCGCCCCGTCCCGTAGTCTTGGGGACCGTCATCCCCGCCATGTGTTGCATTAATCTCCGGCAACTTGTGACGATCCGTTCCGTAGCCAGGTACCGAGCGACTGTTGAGCGTGAAATGGGGAACATTGGAAGGTTAGGGGGCCACGCCCGATATCCGGGGCGGCGGGACGGGGCGTCGACGGCATTGTCATCCCGGTTGACGTCAGGCGTCAACTCATCCATCGCCATTTAATATAACCTCAAGACATCCTACGACATACTTTACTCATGGCCGAAGAGTTGACATCATGGGCCCTCCCGAGGATGGAGCGTCTGCTGCCCATCGACAGAGACGCACTTCGTGACATTCTGATATACGCCGAATCTCTACCCAAAGACGCCGCAGCGGAGCATCTGAAAAACTTGCTGGGGGACTCATCGCAATCACTGGACTTTATATCGTCCTTCAATCAGCGTCGTAAAGGCACGCCTGTGGGATCTTCTTTGGCGTCAAACTCTGGGGCGTCCTCCCGTCAACCTTCGCCACCCGGGGATGGCGTGCCCCGCGCAAGATCTCGACAGGCAAAGGTGAAGAAGAACATCCATGCACTACCACCTAGAAAAGTCGAGAATCAGAGCAGTTTCGGTGGTGTCTTTGTCAAGAAAGATGATGAGGACTACATGGCTGCCTCATCGAGAGGGTCAAAGTCTAAGAACAGCAATCAAGTCCCAGGCCTTTCAGTACAACCCGTCGTGGTCCCTCAGGCGCTATCAGCGAGTCCGCAACCTTCTTCGGTCTCTCTTGCTGGGGAAAATTCGCATCAGTCATCACCTGTGCCGACCCCGAAAACGTCTCGCACCTCTTCGCCTGCGCCGAACAAGTCAAACCCAACCAAGACCAAAGTCACTCTAGTGGGTGGCAGAGCCATGCACGGCGCTTCCACCGCCCTGTCCGACCTCGACTCCGCGATCCGCTCTCTCGAACTGCAGACGAACCCGGTACTCTCCTCGGACTCCGCCTCGGACCTCGCCAAACGCCAGTGCAATTGCATGGCAACCCGTCACGCCCTCCTGACCATGGCCCCGAACTGCCTCAACTGCGGCAAAATCATCTGCATAAAACAAGGTCTCGGTCCCTGCACGTCCTGCTCCTCCCCGCTCCTCTCCGCGACCGAGCTCCACTCGATCCTGCGCATCCTCAAGGACGAGCGCGGCAAAGAGCGGCAATCCGCCAACAACGCCGCGCACAAACGCGCCGAAGTCGCCACGAAACCCAAGCCCTTCTCCGGCCGCGACTTCCTCTCCACGTCCTCGGCAAACACCTCCACCACCCCGTCCCCCCTCGCTTCCAACCAACCGAGCCCATCCTCCAGCCGCCCCTCCAGCCCCGGGCCCGACCCCTCGCTCGCAAAGGCAAAGGAACACCGCGACCGGCTCCTCGCGTACCAGAGCCAGAACGCGCGCAGGACGCACATCCATGACGAGGCGGCCGATTACAGCATGCCGGTGCAGTCCGCGGACGGGAGCGGGGCGCTAAGGGGGAATATCTGGGCCAGTCCCGCGGAGAGGGCGCTGGAGCTGAAGAAGCAGCAGCGGGCGCTGAGGGAGATGGAGTTCAACGCTAGGCCCGAGTGGGAGAGGAAGAAGGTGGTTGGGAGTATTGATGTTTCGACTGGGAAGGTGGTGAAGAGGTTTGTCAAGGAGGAGTTTAGGGATGAGGGGGATGGGGATCGGGGGACAGTCGGGAAGGAGGAAGAGGAAGGTGGGGAGGTGGGGATAGGATCGGGCATGGGCACGGGAGGGAATGGTGGAGGTGGTGGAGAGAGGGGCAAGGGGGCGTTTAGTAATAATCCGTTGTTGGGGAAGATGATTAGGCCTGTGTGGAAGGAGGGCGGCGATGGGGATCAGGCCAAGGAGAAGGGCAAGGGTGTCGAGGTGAGGAAGAAGAGCACCTGGCGGAGAGTGCAGGATGATCTGGACGATAATGAGGATGTCATACTTGATGGGGGAATGAAGGGGTTTCAGAGAGACGTCAAAGTAGCTTGAAGCTAGCCGTCATCGGCCTTTATACATCTTGCCTCAAGAGGTCGTTAGTGCTGATATATCTGGATAAGAAGATCCAACCATATCGAAACCACAACATCTGACTCTTGTGACACTCTGTCATCGATCGCTGGGCCTTCCTGTACGCAGAGAACGCGCTCAAGAAAAGAAGTCGGTCTGGCTGGCCCGCGCTATTGTGTGGTTGGCTACCTCTGGAGAAAAGGTAGATTCCGAGGGAAAGTGGAGCATCCAGCAGTGTCATGTACTTTCGACATATGTTAGTGGTGACCAAAGCATATAGCGTAATCGAATCCCGCCGGCTTCTGTCTAGATTGGCAATCCAGTGTTTCGCCCCATGGAGTAGAGAGATGTGGTTCGCATGGGAGGAAATCCCGTATTGATCGAAAGTGACAACGATATCGGGCTTTGACAATGCCTCTGCCGGATACTTCGCCGACAACGCAGCGGCGACCCTTTCTGGAGGCCACGTGATCGTCATGCTGTCCGGGAACGAATCTTCGTCATCCAAGCAGGTCACCTGTGCGGCGGTCTTCAGACCCAGATTAGACGCCGAGCGGTGAAGCTCATCTGTACGAGTACGCCGCAAAGCAGGATCCTCTCCTACGTGTTGTTAACGGAATGGAACGCCGCAGTCGCGAACACTACTCACCATTCGAAAGACACAAGATCTCGATGTGATTCTGTAGGCCAGGTTCCGCCAGCCTAATGACCGATGGAGAGAAGAACATGGCCTCGTCATCGCAATGGGCGATCAAAAGGCATATATGCTTTTTCGTGGGATAGGCGCAGATGATCCGAACAATTCTAGCCAGAGTGAACCAGGCAAGCGCAACAGCTGCTGGCACGGCTAGAAAGCCTAGGAGTGCCATGTTGTGATTGCTGGAGTCGGGGATGCGAGGGAGCAAACCCATGGAGGCGGGCAGATCGAGCTATATTTATGGCCAAGACCAACTTTGCCTATATCAGCAAGCATTGGCTAGTGTGCTATCTCATCGCTGTTGCATGGAGAGCAAAGGAGATCAAGGGTGACACCATGTCCAATGGCTCATGTCTAGTGTCTTGGCACCCAGATATATATAGAGTAGCCGCCCAGGGCGTCTTCACTCACCGGTCGAGACCCCAGTACCGAGCGTGCACATCTGCATCGTGGAACAGCCTAGGTGATGGACGTGATTTCATTTGTTCAGAGATGTGTAAGGGCTACATCGTCGACTAACAAGATCTAGCCGCCGAGTGAACCCTGGCTGGTCGCTGGCAGCAGGACCTTATCATGGCGGCGTGTGCTGTACGACCTGTCCGTGAAAGCTTACAAGATTCTGCCAGATAACAATGATGAATGAAAGTGCTAACGGAGACCCAGGGCCTGGCTGGTACAATGGGGATGACATGCGGAGTTCTTGGAGCATCCTATGGAGCTGTCTAGCGACCATCTTCGCCTGTACTTGGACTGTTCTCCATCTTGGAATTCCGAACAGGAAGGCATCAGATGTTCAAATATTTGCGCGAAAGATGCGATTGCTATGCATTACCGCCATGGCTCCCGAGCTGATTACAGCATACGCTTTCGGAGAGCTGCTCTCAGCCCGAAGGCTTCTGCAACAGTTCAGTGATAATAACATCGCCCAGGCAGACTGGACATTGACTCAAGCTTACTATCTGTCCATGGGCTCGGTACGGCTTGTTTCCAAGGACGGTTACGAGATACCTATCTGCAAATGCATCCAATCTGGCGACGGCTGGGATGTACCAAGTTGCAATCCGGATCTCGTTGACTTGATCAAGATGGAGAAGATCTCGCTACCTAGGATCAGTGACAGGGATGTGCAGGACCGCAACAAGGCCGACATTTTTACTAAGCTCTTTACACTCGGCCAAAGCATTTGGTTCATCTTCAACAGTCTGGCGAGAGCAGCCGGAGATCTACCCCTATGTCCGTTGGAGATCAGCTCCCTTGCGTATGTCTTTTGTACGGCAATTACGTACGCATGCTGGTGGAACAAGCCCAAAGATATACTCACGACATCTGTCATCCCGGATGGCATCGTTGTCGCCGATCTACCGGAAGAACTGCGAGATCGCATCTCTTCATTCGACCCACTCCAAGACGCTCCTTGTCACTATCGCTGGCAGACACTCGCATTACCTTCGACAGAAGCAGAGATTCTTGCGATCATTCGTCAGCGCTACTCGGCGATTGTTGGGCTTGTCACTGGTCTTGCATTCTGTTGCATCCATCTGAGCGCCTGGAACTTCGAATTCGCTACTGATGCGGAGCGCACGTTGTGGAAAACCTGTAGCGTCGCCTCTGCTACTATTCCGCTGCTCTCTTTCCTCGCTGTATTCTTGAGGAGTCTCTCACCCAAGAAATTTGACAGCATGTGGACGATAGTCCTCTCTGTCTACTGCTCAATCATGCTTGTGTACACCTTCTCGCGGCTGATCTTATGCTTCATCATGTTCACTTCACTTCGACGGCTACCCCGGGGATCGTTCACTTCAATGAACTGGGCTCTAGAAATGCCCCACATATAGTCATGCCAGCTTGATGCTGGTAAAAGGGTTTGCAAGGGGAGACCAAAGTTTGGGGGGCCGAAGAAGATGCGAACATCATTAAGTAAGACAAAATTAAACAGGCCTCATCGAATAGAATATCCAATGAGAGTTTCCACGTCAGGCATTCGCTCCTCGGTACGCAAGCCTCTGTTCACAGCTTCTGGCATGTACAGCACCGACCCACACCTATACTGCTCTGCCACATCAGCCAAGGGAGTCCGGTGCGAGGCCGTGAATAGCATCTTGATGAGATAGCGTCCGTCAACGCTGAGGTGGTCGATTAGATCCAAAAGAGCTCTGCTGGTTTGCTCGGCTGCGTTGCGACTGTCTGTGTACTCGTACGTGTCGACACAGTCGACGACCAGGAAGACCACCCGGGGAAGCGGGAGAGCAAGAAGGACGGACCTGAGAGCCTCACACAAAGACTTGGATCTGTTGCTCTCAGCAGCCTGGAGCATTCCTTCATGAAAGGTTGGCGCCTCCCAGCTCTCTTGCCATGCCATGATCAGCTGACCAAGCAAGTCATTGAGCATATCCTTTACTGTCGGCGGGCCTTCCCTATCGCCATGTGAGTTGCTGGCACAAAAGTGAGTCGCGACTAGGCATCCTTGCGCATAGTATAGCTTTCGATGGAGCTCTGCCGAGAACGAAGAGATCACGGACGTGATACGGTGCTCTCTCTGGTAGTCTTGGACGAACAAGTACGAGCTCCTTGAGGATTCGAGCCACTGACGAAACGCATCGCTCTCCTTGACGAATGTAATCCGCTCAATCTCCCGCATGCTAGACAGATTGGGCTTGAAGAAGACCGACAGATGCTCGTCGATTAGTTTCTGTTGCTCTCCAGGATCATAGCCGCGCTTGGTGGTTATAGCAAGTAGATCGGAGAGGCTCACTTCTGAGCATGTCAGATGATGTATCTTAGCCTAACAGGAGCATATCACCTCGTTGTGCCCAGCCCACAGCTCTCATACGCTTCTCCACACCCTGTAGAAGATCCCGCCGATCAGCACGGATGAAATGATAGAAGCTTGCGCCCAACTCTTTTTTGAAGTCTTCCACATTAGGATGCATGGCTTCAGATATTAGACAGAGACTGGTTGATGATCGGATAGAGAGTATACCTACCAATCACCATTTCAGTCAAGCGCTCGAGCGAATCACTGATGGTTTGGACATCATCCTTGACCATCGTGAGATCGTTTCCGATCTTGTTGGTCCTCTTATGCAGACAGATCCTGCCCACTTGCTTGAAACGATTCTTTGCAGTCTGGAACTGCTCCTTGGCTTCAACAAAGTCGGGAGCAGGTGTAAGCTTGAACACACTGTGTACAGACTTTTCTTAGGCCTGTCAGTCCTGCTTGCGGCTCCTTGTATCGTACTCACTCCAGGTAGCCTTCGTCATGTAGCTCATAATTGATCTCAGTACTCTGGCTAGACTCGTGTACAGCTGGGCCGCCGCCTTGACCATGGTCCGGTCTTGGTACATATCCATGTACTGCTTCAGGTCACTGAAGGCATTTGGGATGTCTGCGAACAGCTCGAGCACGTCTTCCCTAGCGTCATGAAGCCTCTCGGCGGCTTGTAGGATAATCTTGATGGAAGCACATACTGGCGCCGTGTACCCTTCCGAAGGCAGGAGTGTAAGCCACTGTATCATGGACCCTGCATGCTCGCTGAACTTGCGAAAGGCTTTGCGCACAATGTTTCGTTTGCCCTCTATGGCCCCAGACTCGTAATATTCAGCTTGAGAATGGATGAAGGTAGAGACATTGGACCAGTTGACGTGGTGAGGATCGATCGTTTGTAGCCCCGGAACTTTCTGCTTCAGATTGGCTTGTGCCTCGACCACACTGTCAACGAACAGTTTCGTTTCTGCATCAGCTTCTTGCCATATGAGCTTACTGCCATTGTCAGTCGCCGAGTGGGCGACAAAAGTGATGTCGGTTACACGTACAGGTCATCATCGTTCTGTTGATGTTCGGGGCCGGTCACAAAGTCGAGTGCCTGGTGATCGACCTCCGGAACGCCATCATCGCTGCCCGTCTCCCGTCTGACCAACACCCTCGAGAACTCGGCCGTCTGGATGGAATCATGTCGGATAATGCGGAATGCCATTTGGATGCGACCGCTGCAGTCCGAGCACAAAGCGCGATCCCTCCCGAACGATATAGACTGTCATTTCCGAGAAGCAACGCGTGGTTTTAGATACAACCTCAAGGCCACAGCCACATACGAGATCGAAGTCGCTCTGCGGTAGGTTGCACGAATCAGACGGGGAAGAAGGAACATCGCAAGCCCCGAAGGATAGCCTGCCGTAGCTGATCACTGGGAAGCTGAGAATGCATGGAGCTACCTCTGACACGACTCCGTGGACCTCTTCGCTTGAAATAGCTTATGATTTGCTCTGTGGGCGCTGACATGCATATCTTAGAATGAAACCGGTTTAGGCTGCTTACACCGCATCAATGTAAAGCCCACTAGGCAAAGCCGCCACCAGCCACGGGCCCTCCAGCCTCAGCCGCACGAAAGATTGCCAACACATATCTGGGAGCGATGGCAGTTTCCTGCTTTGGACATGAGACTTATAACGCTCTCAATCCACCTGTACTATCAGTCTTCCGATGGTAGCCAGCGCTGCGGTCGTTGACGAAAGGGTTTGATATGGCCGACTCCAGCACAGGCACCGACGCCCGGCTGCCCACACCCCCGCTTGACACTGATGAGAGTCTCGGTCAGTCTTCTTCAGCTAACGCTCGGTCTTCGGTTCATCAGGATCACATCGCGGAAGCAAGCGACGATGAAGCAGAAACGTCTCAGAGTCCAACCCGAGATGTGCCAGCACATTCTCGTAGATCTAGTCGATCAAGACTCGCCTCTCCTGTAGATCACAGGTCTCAAGATGACCGTGTTTCCGATTCGGGTTCGTCTACAGGAAGTAGTGATGAGGAAAAGTTCCATCGGCGGTCCCTCAAGAAACGTGCAAAGCATCTCAAGCAGGCCCTTCGTTGGCAGCAAGGTATCGACAGACGGCTCAGGTATCTCGAGAAGGGTATCGAGAAACACCAGGGTCGCCCCGAACGGAAGACTAAGTCGACTTCGCCACTAGTGGACGGGCCCCCACCGCAAGTTGAAGATATAAAGGTGATGAAATGGGAAGAGTTTCAGCCATCGGAAGCTCCGAAACGGCTTGATGACCAACATGGCAAGTTCCACAACTTCCGGTACGACACAACAGTCGGCCATGTCATCGAAGTCCTTCTTGAAGAGCCTTCCATTTCTACGCAAGGGTCAATTTCGATAGCTCGTGATGCGCAGTCCAAGTCATGCGTTGATAACACAAGTTCTACAGCAGATGAATTGCCTACTAGGCTGGAGACTGATATGTACCAACGCCCTGCGACCAAGGCGCCTGCCAGAGTCCGTATCCGTTCACGAGAGGTCATGGAGAGTATAGGCGACGCCGCGAATATCTACTTTGGCGATAAGCCATATAAGGTCACTTATCGCCGGCCATTCAAGTTTTTCTTTCGGTACGAAAGTGAGATCCGGGCCAAGCTTCTCGAGCTCGAGGGAATGGTGCAGAAAGAGCGGGAAAACCATTCAATCGTTTCTGTAGTTCCGGATGCACCAACCGAGCAGCCCGTTCAGTATGGTACTAATGGAATTGGAGGACATCCCGGCAATCCTGGAGATCAAGACACAGCGTCGAACGAAAGTTCCCAGCCTGAGAGTGCTGGTGCTCCTATTGAACCCGGAATCTCAGATGGTCTTCCCATACCGGCGACTAACGCTTCAGCAGAGGCCTCTACCCAGAGGAGCAAAGCTGAGATAGCCCTCTGTCATCTTCGACTGCTTGTTCGATTCATGGACGAGTACCTCCAGCCAATTTCTGATCTCAGGCGTGACCTCAGAGAATACAAAGACCTAAAGATTGCCTTTGACGATCTCTGGCACCTTTTCCAATTCAATGAAGAGGTCCTCATCCGGGACAAGAAGGAGGAAGAGGCTGGAATTTACAGGGTGCTCTACTTCACTGGTGGTAGAAGAATTCTGGACCCCAAATTTCCCAAGCCAAGCAAACCATTCTGGGATTCATTAGAAGGCGGAGGATGGCAAGGCAGCTTTGGGGTTCAATGCTGGAGATTGGAATTCGATGGCCATGCATTCATCCCTGTGGTTCGAACATTTGGCATTCGGAGGTACGAAGGGCTGAAGGACATCACTTCCCTACCTGTCTTCCCTCTCAAGTTCGAGAGGAAGTGGCAAGACATTCGAGCCTCGTTGCTACAGCGGGGCGAGAGATACATCACGCATTCGAAGAGAGGAAATAATAGTCACTTGAGGTATCTTGGACCCGATTGTGATGATGATTCAAGGCGTCAGCAAGTAAGTCTAGCCGCAGACGACTCGTTGATCAAATGCTGAATATCACCACTACTAGATCGACTCCGAAGTCGTCATCGATTTCACAGAGGCTTTTGCAGAAGGCTTTGATGCACCCAAGCCATTCGACGAAGGGAAAGATCGAATCACGCCAGACTTTCGGGAGACACAAGAGACCATCGTACGCAACGTGTTTTGCAAAGATGCGGGCTGCTGTACCTCGGATGTCTTCCACTCTGATGACTACACTGATGAGGACAATTACCACAGTGTGTTTCGAACCAGGGAAAGTGGCCTGCTCGATACGAGGAACGAGATCACATCCGACGATGATAGGGTGTTGCTGCCAGGATACGTGTATGGATACGTGCTCAGACACAGGACGTGGGCAAGGATGAGTATAGATCCGAAGCTCCTCCGCAACGTCGACGTTCGCAATCGCTGGGAAGATCTCGTCATTCCCGAGGAGAACAAGGATACGATATTGGCTCTTGTGCAGCGCCACATTGGACATGCGAACGACCAACAGTCAAAGTCTGGCAACAAGCAAATGGAGTCTTTTATTAGCGGAAAGGGCCGCGGTTTAGTGTTTCTACTCCATGGCCCTCCAGGTATGTATTCAGTGGGAATCGTGCGTAGTATGGCAATTCACTGATAATACGTAGGAGTGGGGAAGACGTCGACCGCAGAGTGTATATCCACCCAGACCAAGCTGCCTTTGTACCAATTGACCTCCGGAAATCTGGGAGTGGACCCCGACGACATTGAGCGAGAGCTGGAGCGCCACTTTGCCCTCGCAGCCAAGTGGAAGTGCATCCTCCTTCTCGACGAAGCAGACGTCTTCCTACAACGGCGCTACCCCTCTCAACTCCAGATCAACGCCATCGTTTCCGTTTTCCTCCGCCAGCTGGAGTATTATCCGGGCATCCTGTTCCTGACCACCAATCGAGTTGGCGACATTGATCGAGCCTTCATGTCCAGGATCCACATGGCCATTCGCTACGACCCCTTTGACGAGACTACCACGGTCCGCGTCTTCGAGCTGAATTTGAAGTTGGTGGAAGCAGCGCTGGCAGACAAGGGTGTCGCATTGAAAGTCAAGCATCGAGAGATCATGGATTTTGCAAGGCGGCACTACGAAAAGCGCAGCAAGAACCGCACACAGTGGAACGGTCGGCAGATTTACAACGCCTGTCAGACCGCGATCGCGCTCGCGGAATGGGACGTCTACAACAAAGACAAGGACAGCGATGACGAGGACGATGGCGCAAACACAGCGGAACCGGCTAAGCCGGTCAAAGTCATCCTAAGACGAGATCACTTCAAGCGAGTGGCGAGAGCGTCGGAGGACTTTGAGGAGTACATGACGGAGCTGGCGGGCGAGGAGTACAAGGAGGCTCATCGAGCTGGGTTCCGGCAGGACTATCCTTCTCCGAGGGCTGTGAGGAATGAGCCTTACCAAGGCTGGACACAGGGAGGGCTGGGTGTGCAGCAGAGGCCTGGGGCGCAGTGGTCTGATGATGAAGCCCCGCCAGCTAGATCCGCGAAGAAGAGTGCAGGGAAGAAGGCGAGTAAGATGGAGAGCGAAGAAGAGGTGTCTTCAGATGAGGAGAGGAGGAAGCGGAAGAAGGCGACGAAGAAGAAGAAGCAGCAGCAGGACGATGGCAGTGATGACAGCCCGTGAGATGCTTCTAGTGTATCATGTACATCTCCACGCCACGTATAGCCTGGATAACTGTCGGACGCTGTCCACGAGGCAGCCCATGCTCCTCTTGATGCAATTTCCCCCCCCCATCAGACCCGTTTCTTCGTGAGCCGAAACCCAAAGTAATCGAACGAGCTCGCATCCTCCGCGAGGTTCTCCATCTCCAGATCCCACCCTCCATCCCGATTCAGCAACGGCTTGACAAAATGCGGCTGTCGAAACGTAATGTAGAGAAAGACGCCATCGGGCTTCAGCACCCGGCGCACCTATTCCTCGCGTCAGCCACATCCCCTGCCAAACTCCCCGCTCACCCAGGTTCACCTCGTCCATGTACCGCGCCGTGTTCTCGAGGACATCATCCGGTGGATCCCAGGGGCTCCCGTGGATCATGGCGTCCATGGTTCCCTTGTCGAACGCCACGTCCACGGTGGCAGAGCCGATGGCAACCATGTCCCTGACGTCGAGGCGCAGCCAGTCAATGTCCTTGGTCGCGTCGCGCTTCGACATGAGGGCGACGACGACGTCCGAAAAGTCGACGCAGGTCTGCCTCTTGTAGCCTCTGGACGCCAGGTCGCTGGGGATGGTCTGCGAGGAGGAGAGAAGGCGTCAGCGCTGTCCGGCCACGGGGTTTCTGCTCGGGGGTTCTGCGTACGCTGTCACCTGACCCCAGATGCAGTATGGACGGGTTGTCTTCGGGTCTCCGTGGTTCGAAGAGGTGGCGTGTCAGGAACGGTTTGAGGGCATCGTACGTCTTGAACCATTCGTGTGTGGGCTTCTCGCCATCGGCTTGGGAGTAGCGACCATTCCAGTATTCGGGCGTGGCGAGCGCCTCTTGTTCTTCTTCGTACGTCATGGTTCACAGTTTGAGATTGGTGGGATGCCGGTTTCCCATTGGTATGGAAAATGAGATCACGGTGACATTGAGGTTGTGCTTGAAAATTCAACGTGGCCTGCGCAAAGTCCTTGGTAGACCACGCGGCGGCGTTGACGCCCATGTGTCTTCAGTCACATCAGACTTGACAATCAAGCGAGTTGTACCATCATACAGTATGCTCTAATGCGAAACGTCGAGAGGCAGAGACTGGTAGACCGACGCTCCCTACGTACTCCAATACATATTGCTCTAAATGATCAATCCTTATAACCTCCGTCCTTTGTAGTCCGAATTATCGTGAAAGCTCCCATCACTATCATTCCTCTTGGTCTCTTCGTCGAAGGAATCCGTATCGTCTTTTTTCCGCATGTACTCATCGGCGAACTCGATCTCGCTCGATCGCGCAAGCATGTAGCCCTTGGTCCTCCTCCTCCGCATCACGAGGAAGGCCACGGCGAGTCCAACACCAAGCATGATGACGAGCAATCCCGCTCCACCCGCCGGGGTCGGCTTCTTCATGTATTTTTCCCTGGCGGCCTTCCACTTCTCCCTCATCCTCGCGAGCACCGAATCCCTCGGCTGTCTCGCCACGAACGCCCTCCACTGCACCGTGAGATTCCCCGTGTCGTACTTCCCATCGGCCCCCTTGGTCAATCCGTCCCTCATGCTATAACCCGTCATGCCCAACACTCCAGTCTGCCCGAGCACCTCATCCTCCTCCCCCACCGCCAAGGCAGTGACATAACTCCCTTCCCCGACAAAAACGTTCTCCTCGAACCCCGTCTTCCTCACCTCTGCCCAGAAATGCTTCTCCAGGCTCAGCTCGGCCGTGTGGTTCGACGCCAGAACAACCCAACTCTTGACCTCCGTCGCGCCGTTCCAGCTAAAGTAGGCCGTGTCATTGATAATCTCCTGTCCCCAATCATCCTTGAGCATAATATCAAAGCTGCTCCTCGCGGGCACGAATTGATACTTTGGTTTCGGACCCGGTGCGATGTTGGGCATGTAATTCGGTCTCCCCGTCCAATTTGATTTGATGACGCGATAGTTATCCGGGCTGTAGCGGTTCAGACCGAGCGGAGACGTTGTGACTTCCCAGATGACGGTGCCATTGGGGGAGTATTCCGTCCAGGCAGGATCGTAGCCGTAGCCAACGAGGGCGTTGCCTGGGTTGGGCGAATCGGCGAGGACTTGCATGCTGCCCTCGCGAAAGGCGGTTGTGTGGTGAGTAGCAGTGTACTCGTGGTCGAGCCAGGCTTCGCGGCGGGCGTGGTCGAGACGGATGATAATGCCGCGAGAGGGGCGGCCCGAGGCGAGATGCAGGGCCGTGGCATGATTGTCGAAGACCGAGATCCGGGTGAGCGAGGAATCTACCCAGCGGGCGTGGTGTTGCCATTCAAAGTCTGTGGCGCGACCGGAGGACATGTCCTTGAAGGAGTTATGGGTACCGCCTAGTTGCCAGAGCACGGAGCCATTTTGTCCAGAGATATAGTACATGGCGTGCATATGACGACTGTTCACGAGGTAGTTGCCCAGGTGGTCTTTTTCAATGCTGTTGATGTGGAACCAGTCGAAGCCGCGGCCTTCGGTGTATCCTTCGCCGTAGTAGCTGGCAAGCCACGGAGAGTCCCGTACGTTGATGTGCTCCGAGGCCTGCCATTCGAAGATGATCTCGTTTGTTGCTATATCAATCTCTTGGAAATACGAGTCCAGAAGCCATCCGCCTCCCGTAATGTTGGTGATGTTCTGCCATTCCAGGTCGGTCTGATGTGATTGAAAGGCGGTGAAGATGGCCGTACATTGGGGTGTAACGTAGAGCTCGTGGGCATCGGCGTAGGTGATTCGGCCTTGGCCTGTGACATTATAGGCTACTTCGTAGGTCTCGTCGAGCTGGAATGGCTATCAGCACTCATGTTTGGTCGGTTGATTGCTCCACTTACCAGAAAGTATGACCCTTGCTTCCATCCGCCAGCTCCAAATCCTGACCAGAAAGCCACATAGTCTGTCCCGTTACAGGATTGAATGCTCGCGTGCAAGGTCTCTGGGTTGATGCGAGGCCCGTACCAGACGGGGGAAAGAGAGTTTGCATCTAGCATCATGGGATGCGTAGGCGGAGTATGTACGCTTGCCGGCGCCCACATGATGTATTTGCTGGGTGACACCTCATCGGAGGGCTGCACCAGAATGTTTGCCACTGGTGCGATGACATCGGGCTGGCTGAGAAAATGCTGTCGAGTGTAATTGCCGTATGTCCCGATCATGTACTCTGCGCTGTTTCTGAAGGGGAGGAAATCCGCAGACACATGGCTGCAAAGTGTGAAGGAAAGTGCGAGGATCCATGATTGTGGGACCATGTTGCCAGGGCCGTCGTGAAAAGGCCGTGGTAGAAAAGAAGAGAGTCAAGTCAACAGGCAGAGCTCCAATGCTCAGGCTTACCGACAAATATAATCTGGACATCAATGACCGCCCTTGTCCATCCCCTATCGCTGCTCGAGGAGCTAGACTGTTCATTATGCAGGAACCCGCGGATGAAGACGGTTGAAACGTTGAAACCATGAGGGAAGAGGGGCAAAGCAACAAACGGCACGACGTGGCCGACATTCGTCTCTGTCTCCCCATGGGCTTGCATGTCGTTTTGATTGATCCATTCTCGATCATCTTTAGCATCTGCCAGAATTAGGTCGATCGTACTGGAAGGACGTACGTGGTAGACCACTTGTGTAGATTGGGGACTGAAGAGGGGAGGGGGGGAGGTTTGAAAATCGACGAGGTCCCCGCAGAGACGGTCAAAGTTCGCCGAGCCTCGACCTCGACCCCGACCGCCGCCAATTCCGGACCGTAATCTTGCACACATTCGTGACTTGAACGCTATTTTTACCGATCATCTCAGCTCAGGGATCAATCATCATTATATCATGGCTATTCGCAAATACGCTACTGCTCAGTGGCTTCCCGATATGGAGACAAATCAAAGTACTTGCTCAGGTCTGCCATGGCTCCCGGTACCACCAGATTCGCAATGGATTCTTGGACGGCGTGCTTCACCTGGTCTTTGGCTACCCAGTAGTGCCTGACGTACTTGCCAGTGCATTTCCTGTCACCCTCGAGAGAGTGTTCTGGAGCTCCATTGACAGAGTCGCAAGGCAGCTCTCTTGTGTACGGCAGGTAGTCGTACCGCACGAGCTCCGACCAGGCCGACTGCTCATGCCAGAAGACGTCTTTCCAGTCCGAGCAGTTGGCATACTTGACGTTGGTGGGACACTCGATCCAATCTTTGAAGAGCTGGGCTGTCACGGGTGTATCCTGGACGACCATGAAGCCGGTATTGATCATACGTCGGTGGTGTGTATGGTCATACTTGGCTGGCTCGTCAGGCGCATAGCCAGCAGTAATGGCAATCTCGCTGGTGACATTCCACTCCGTAAGCAGATACTCCAATGGCAGATTGAGATATGGGAACACGACGTCCGAGTCGGTGAAGACGACATATTTGTAGCCTTCTTGCAGTACCTTCCATATCGCCTCCACCTTGACCCATGTAGCATGCGTTCCAGACGGAGTCGCGGGGGCCTGAAGATAGCGATAGTCGTACCCATGCGTTTTTGCGTACAGGTAGTGATTGAGTCTTCCCCAGCTCAATTGCGACATGTCATTCGCATTCCGAATATCCCACGGCCGATTGTCAACATCGAGAATGACGAGCTCTTTCCCCAGCTTCAGCGGGAACAGATCGTTTGTGAGGTGTGCGGTCACCTCGAGTGGACCCATTGAGGTAGGGTCTGGTCTTCTGCTGAACTGCCCAAGTTGCGCCGGTCTGGGGAAGGCATCAGAGCTATGTTGGTGAGTCTCGGGCCCGTATGAGGATAGAGGATAGAAGCTCTGCCATACCTATGCCAGGCAATTCCTACGAAGATGCACAATGCCAGAAACGCGAGCAGCTTGCTTGCTCTCGGTGTGTATCTGGGCCAAAGATAAGATCCCGCATCGGCGCCCTCCTTCACCATCCATTTTGGCTCAGAGATACCGAATGAAATTGGTGGACTCGATGCTCGTGATTCTGATCTCTCGGAATGAGAAGCCTCCTCATCCCGCTCCCGGTTCAAGTACCTCGCGTGACGGTAGTCGGCAAACATTGTCGAGGTGATGTGAAGGGCGTACAAGGGAGATGGGAAGTACACTCATTGACGAAGCCATCGTGCTCGTCGATATACCGGCTCCAATGTTTCGAGATAGGAGAGAGGGGAAAATGAACCGTTGCTTGAGAGTTGCATTGCACCGTTGGGAAAGGGGATGACCCCTCAGCTTTGACCTGCAACCTACGATCATAGCATAGACTGGGACAAACATATCCATGCGACACCGGTTGCTGTATCATGTTGCTCGTAATGTCGGTAATAGTGCAAGAATGAAATTCGTTCGTGAGTGAGATGATCACCTGGCGTGAGACTGCGTGTGAGGACCGAGACGGCAAAGCAGAAACGCTCGGACGAGGTTACTATGCATGGAAAGATAATTTGGCGGAAGTGTCGGATATGCTGAAGCCTGCCATGGAGACTTTTCCATGATATCCATGAGGCATGCAGTGTATTTGATCATGCAGGGGAGCGAATGGATAAGAAGACGGTGTGTCACGTGACCTGCTCAAGATCGCCTCGGCTATGAAATCGTCACTCATCATGAGGTGGTCCATGACTTCGCCCGTGCCTTCTTGGTCCAACCGTTGCTCCATCGTCAACGATCTCCGCCAATTGCGTACACCACTAGGACGAGTAACGTCTCTCGAATTGACCTGGGAGACTGCGGTCTCTGCTTTCTCCCAGAGAGGCGCACGCTAGGACGCAGAGTACTCAAGTCTCCCCCGGAGCTCAACATGACCTGGATGGCCCAACATCACGGCACTCTTTTCTATGCGTATATCGATGCCATCAAGCAGCTTACTCGCATCCGCCAATCAGTACGACCAGGTGTCGATCGCTCTTTCCGGCCGCTGTCATGATACTGTTCGTCGTTTCCGCTATGACGCGTCTTCAATATGCGTTGCTTGATCAGGATCTCACCAGATTTCGCTGAGCAACTCCGGATGCCATGCCGCCCCGTTGAAACCAAGCGAGGATCTGCTATGCCACCTTTCGTCTGCGCCTGTACTACTCTATCGTCTCTTGTTCCCAGCGGCTCGACTTGTTAAGTGGACCTGTTCCGACACTCCTACTCACGTGTCATTGGCTTTCGTCATGCCCTCCCCGGCCGTCGTGCTAGTAAGTGGCAAGTCTAAAACGTTATTCCCTATAGCGTCATGGCTCGGAACTAGTTGCTGCTGCTAGTCTTTGACCATCGCCGGCTGCGCAGTCTTGGTATGCGGAGGTGCAAGATCCGGCATGTTGCCACATGGTTGCGACCCATTGCCTTTCTAGCATACATGTCCTACACTGCCCCCGCTCGACACCTGTCCACATGTTGCCCTTCATGAAGTCGGCTTTGCTTCTCTTGTCAGTGTTTGCATGCCACTCTCGAGCACGCGGAACCCACGACGGTAGTTCTGAGAACCTTTGGGCTGGAGACGACCTTCAGTCCTACGTCACCGTACGGCGTTCTTGCCTTTTGACCACAACAACTGACAGATACACAGCAACCTGACATCAGATCTCCAAAATGGACGATCCTAAAACACCGACCAGATCTTATCTCCATGGGATACTGGTTTGTCGCCCCCTACACATATATTCACAGCCCTGAGGAGCGCATGGAGTACTCTCCTTGCCAAATTGGCCCGCATATATATGACCAAGATGGCGTGCGTCATTGTGAATGATCGAACAAGATAGTATGCTCACACTTTACAGCAATTGGTATGGGCAGGCTCTTGTCAGGAGAACAATCGCAATGTCTTCGACTTCCGGCCTTACCAATTTGGCGACGAAGTTAGGCTGTCTTTTGCGTATCTACCACATCCGTCGGCTAGGATCTTCCCCCTCGGCTACGGGGTACTTATGGACTCGACCTTCAATCTCACCCACAGAATTCCATCGATCGAATATGAAATGCCCTACGGCAAAAGTACTTGGGGTTCCTTTGCGTTCAACGCACACGAATGGCGTATTACCGATGGTGGCACAAGAGCGGTATTCTTGTCTACCTATTTTGAGGATGCCAAGTTGCTGGACGGTCCTGCACCTCTGGGCGATACCGCGAATGACGAAACGGGCTACATACAACATGAGAATCTCATCGAGCTAGATCTAGCATCGGGGACTGCTGAATTTACCTGGTGGCCGTTACACCAGGGTGTACAGGCAAACGAGACTCAGCTTGTGCGGGCATCAGGAGAGCATCACGATGAGATATCACACCAGACGAAGCCCTCCTGGGATGTACTGTAAGGCCACTCAGCCTGTTCAGATTTCTGTCGAGTGTCCGCTGACTTGACAAAAGCCACTCGAATTCCATCGCCGTAACATCCGAGCACGATTTCATCTTCTCGGCCCGCCATATGAGCACCGTCTTCAAAGTCTCGCGACAAACCGGAGCCATCCTCTGGCGACTCGGCGGCCGACTTTCCTCCTTCACCCAGGATTTCACCTTCAGCTTCCAACACAACGTCGAGGTCGTCTCAGAAAACAGTGACGTCACCGTCATCGCTCTCCTCGACAACGCAAGCAACGACGCCGGTATCCCAGGCCAGACCGCCAACGTCTCCTCAGTCAAGATCATCGCCCTAAACACCCAGACCTGGACCGCAACCCTGCTCCGCCAAATCGACAGACCGGACCAAGGCCTCTCCCGCCTGCGCGGGAACGCTCAGACGCTAGTCAACGGCAACATCCTGGCCGCGTGGAGCGACCAGGGCTATATGACCGAGCACGACCCCGACGGCAACATGGTCATGGAAGCCCGTTTCTCCTCCTCCCGCTTCAGTACTTACAGGGCCTACAAAGCCGCTTTCGTAGGCCGACCCACCGAGCCCCCCGCCATGAGGGCGGTCCGCTACGTCGCACTCGGGAGCCGAGGCGCGCACGTCACGACGGTGGTGTACGTGAGCTGGAACGGCGCGACCGAGGTCCGAGAGTGGAGGTTGTGGGGTCTGAAGAAGGGGGTGTGGGTCGACGCGGGCGTGGTGCAGAAAGACGGGTTCGAGACGGTGGTGACGCTTGTCGGGGCCTGGGAGCAGATGTATGTCGAGGGCTTGGATGGCGCTGGGGTGGTCCTGGGAAGGTCGAGGATTCAGGTGCTGGCGGACAAGAGTGGTGAGATATCGGTGGATTTGGCGACGGATACGTTGCAGGACATGGATGTTGTGGATGCAGGAGTGGTAGAGGATCAGGACCAGGACGAAGAGGAAACCGATGTTGCTGCTGCTGCGTGGGCGCAGCGGGGTTACGGCGACGAAGGCGTCGGCTTCGGAGGCCATGCGCATGGCGGGTTGACGTGCGGACAGTCGTACTTGATGCCTTTGGTCATGTTCACGGTGGTGCAGGTGTTTCTCGTGCTCGGGTGGCAGTCCTTCATTCGGGGAAGGACGGGGCATTTCCGTCAGGTATCCTACACATGAAAATGCGGCAGCATGTAGCGATACAAAAAAGCAGATTCACGTTTTACATTTCTGTTCTCGTTCACTTTCACGTTGGGGCCGGTTCTCAAAGCACACCGTGTGGGCGGGAAAAGTCAAGATGCATGAATATGTACAGGGTCTCATCTCGTGCTCGAATCGTCACTGTGGTCGCTCATCTCGGCTCCCGACATGACCACCCCCAACCCTCTCTAGTGCTCGTGGTCGCCACAGCCGCACCCGACACCAGCGGCCCTCCTCATCAACTGCGCCCTCGTCAGCCTCCTCTTCGAAGGCAACAAGTCCCGGCCCGAAAGATCGACTTCCGGCGCCGCATCCCTGGCATAAGACTTGGGCACGCCGGCCAAGGCATCCAACCAGGCGGCAAGCCTGACGCCCGCCCTGGCAATCTGTATCTCGATCGTGGGCATGACGGACTTGTAGTAGCCGTTGGTGGCGAGATCACCGCTCTCCAGCACCGTCCAGCCCTTGGGGGCGACCGCGGTGCAGACGTAGTCGTTGGCCTCGTTGCTCCACTTCAAGGCTTGGTTCTTGGCGTCGTTGATGTTGACCGTCTTCCAGCTCGCAGCGCTGGCCGAGTAGCTTCCGCTCTTGACCTCGGTGACGAGCTCGGTGGCCCACTCTTTGGCCTCGGCGACGGAGTAAGCGGCACCCCGGATGCGTTCGGGGATCTGCGTGTCCCAGATACCGTGCAGGTTGCGGGAGGCGCCGGCGAAGGTGACGTCGACGTCGTTGCCGCCGATAGCGTAGTTTTCGTTGTGCAGGGGCTGGTGCACGTCGCCGAGGAAGTGGACGATGAAGCGCAGGGCGTAGTTGCGCTCTTGCTTGCTGAGAGAGGTCTGGGTGACGCGGCGGGTGTAGTTGGCAATGGCAGAGACGACGCAGCCCGAGGCGGAGCAATCGCGGTCGTAATCTACGTTGCAGGAGCTAGGGGGCGAGTCTTGGGCATCGATGTAGTGGAAGGGCGAGGTAAAGGCACCGCCCGGCTGGGAACGGTAACTGTCTGCCCAGGTCGAGATGTTGGCCAGATAGTTGGCGGACGTGTCAGACAAGATGCCTTGGGCCCAGGTGGTAGTCTTTGGCTGGACGAGCTGCTGGGCAATGAAGGCCACGGTGGAGTGGCCGAGGGCACCCCATGCGTGGGCAGTGGGGAGGCCAGTGAGGGCCAGGGGCAGGATGGCGGCGGCACGCATCTTGGCTACTCTGGCAGCGGTGACTATTCGTGACTTGGTCTGAATAATGGGGGAGATGTCCATCGCGGTCTTGGGGCTGCGGATGCTTGGTTATATACCACCTTGGCGACAGCTTGTCCTGGTGCTTGATTGCCCAAGCGAGATGTGCTAGACCCGTAGCCGAAGTATGGAAAGATATGAAACGTCAATCACCTACCACATTGTCACCTAGTAAGCCCTGAAAAGTGCACGACTAACGCAGGTCATTGCAGCTGATGATCCTGTCGGCAGGAAGCGGCGCGTGAAGGTGCGCCGATGCAGGAGCTGGCCAGGTTCCCCAGACGCCAATCGACGACGCGAGCTCCCAAAACGTGTCTCCCTTTGCAGCGAGCAGCGGTGCTGATAGGCGCTGGCCGAAGAGGCGGTCGAGGAAGATGAAGGGACAAAGTGGACAGAGCGTGGATTTGGGGGGCCCTTGGGTGGGAGAGAGGGCGAGATGTGGTTCCGCCTTCCGTTCCGCCTTCTGCAATGGGCAAAGCTCCGGCAACTCTTCCCAGCCGCTGTCAATCGCAAGGCGATCCTCCTGAACAAGCAACGAGACCCTGGACATTGCTTGGAAACAGATCCTCTCATCGTGGACCCCGCAAATCCAAGGGCGCTGTCTGTGTGGCTGGGATCTCTCTCTCTCTCTCCAGCCTTGGCCGGGTCAGCAGTAAGGATGGCACCGCGAAGGCGGTCTCGAGGTTGGCCTAACATCCCGAGGCACACGTCCATCGACATTATTTTTCGTGACCCGATAAACAACAGAGTTGCTGTACATCATCAGTACACTGGGCTCGACGGGTCGTCCAGTCTTGCCTAGGGGCATTCGCATACGACTCCACACATGGCGCTTACGCCTCGCTTCACTACCCTGCCGTCTGTCATGCCCCGAAAATTCTGCCAGCGCGTCCGGGGAGCTTGACCGACAGTATGCCTCGAGATCGATCGAGAGGGAGCGATGGGACGGGCGACAACGAGCGCCTGGAGCCTAGTTTCATCCGCGCCGTCGAGGACAACAATGTCTCCGTCCTTGGGGATCTACTCGACGTCGCGAAGCGTCACGAACGCTTGCGGGAAAACCTGCTCAAGATTGGATTGATGAAGGGTGCAGAAAAGGGAAAGCTGAATGCAACAATCTTTCTGCTCAAGCAGGGAGCGAGGCCGGACGGATATGGAAACCGGGTTGGTCCGTTGATGAGGGCAGTCGAGAGGAACCACATCAGCATAGTCAAGGTCCTCCTCGAGAACAGGACAAATCCTGTCGACCGCAACGAGCAGGACAAAAAGGGCCGCACAGTGCTTATGACTGCCGCCTGGAAAAACCACTACCATGTTCTCCAGCTCTTACTCGGCTCAGGAGCCAACGTCAATGCTCGAGACGCTCGAGGCAGAAATGTCTTGCACAACCTGGCGGCAGACAAACAATGCGACTGGGGCGAGCAGATCGTCGATCTCCTGCTCAACAACGAGGTCCAGCTCGAGGGGCCGGATGCCGTGGATGAGCTTGCGCGGACTCCACTGCACTGGTGTTGCGCGACCGGGAAGAGGATGCTGGCAGAGAAGCTTCTAAGCAGACGCTCACTTCCCCGAGCGAGCGTAAATGCCATTGAGAGAGGACAAAAGACACCACTGCACCTTGCTGTCATCCATGGTCGAGATGACATTGTTGACCTTCTTCTGGATCACGGAGCAGATGTACAGGCCAAAAGTACCGGAGGTTGGACGCCTCTGCACAATGCCTGCGCCCAGGGCAGCCATGGTATCGTATCAACTCTTTTGCGTGCTGGTAGCGACTGCAACGCCCGACTCTTCAACGGGAGGACCCCTCTGCATGTGGCGGCCGAAGCCGGTCATGTCGACGTCGTCAAAGTACTCCTGGCGGATGATCATGTCAAGCGCGTTGCTCGAGACTCCTTCGGATTTACTAGTTTCTTGCTGGCTGCCCAACAGAAGCATCGTGAATGCGTCAATCTCCTGGCCCCCTGTAATCACCGACCTTCTCACGATGCCCTCGGCGCTTCACAGGGCTTCTTTGCCACTGTCACCGACTTTGGTAATTACAAAAATGGCAATCAGGTCAAGAGAATCTCCATCTTCGAGCTTCTCTATGGCACAAGTTCTGACAATCCGCACAAAGCAGCTTTTGAAGCGCTCCCAACAAACTGCAAGCCCACCAACTTCCGATGGATTCACCTGCCAGCCAACAATATAGCCTGGATTGAAGCCCTCATGGCAAAATGTTTCGTCGAAGAAGGCCACCACGACGTCGACGGCTTCAAGGCCATCGAGAAGAGTTTTTCAAACCAGCACAGAGGTCTCAAAGTTCACTCCCATTTCATGCGTCCCATGTGTCAGACGACTCCGAGGGCAGTCAAAGTCAAAGAAGATGACACCAGTGCAGCCGAAGATGGGCCACCACCGCCCAAGCTCGAACGCGCTGCAACTGGTCTTACTGCCGTGTCGAGCGACGCTACCACAGTGACCTCAGCCATTGAGAGCATCAACGAGAAAGGCACGCATACCCGGGAGCAAGCTGATGGCAACAAGTCAAGGAGACCCCGTAAGGCCAACACAAGGCCCAACATTGGCAAGAAGGGATCCAGCAAAGACGGTCAAAGCACTCCAAACTTGACCCAAGTGAGGAAGACTTGGAGTGCAACTGAAAACATCACGCCGACCAGACCCAAATCGCCCTTTGGACTTCGACCCATCGATATGCAGCCTCGGAGCAATCTCTTCTGCTTTGCGCCGTTCTTACATTTTGAGACCTCATCAGCGAGAAGGCAGATGCAAGAAGCTATTAGTAAAGCCAAACAGAAGGTCGGCGCTTCTACACATGGCAGGAAGCTGACATGCGACGAGATGCTTATTCGAGCTCACGTTACTGGCTCATCAACATCGCTGCATGTCCGACGGACTCTGGATCAATTCTTCTATCACAACATTGATACTGACTGGCGGGATGAAGATCAGGTCGTGTACAGATATCAGTACACCAACCAGGGATCGCTGCATACTTGTGATCCGAAGATATTCATGGTCGACCAGCTCTGGATGTGGGTACTGGGCAAGGACCTAGTGGTGACATGCTTCCCTCAGCGATGGAACCAGCCAAGGAACGATCCCCTGAATGTACTGGATGGCATCATCGAAGATATCAACTGCAAGACCCGCGATCCCATCAAATCAGTCTACGATCTCGCACTCACCGTGACTGCACGATGCACCGGCGTTTTCGACAGACATCGGGTCGGAGACGGCGACTATCAGTTTCTTGATATGTTTGAATCATCGATAGGAAATGCAACTGACAGAGAGACCGGACTGTTTATGGAATTCAACAAAGCATCTAGAGCCGCATCAGAATGGCTCATGACACAACGCAAGCCGAATCGCTTCAGCAAATCCCTCGAGCACACCACTCGCATGAATGAGCACGAACAGAAACGCCACCATCGCGGCAGCAATGCTGATCACGACGCCAAGTTTCACGACGACGACGACGACGACGACGACGCTCGCACCGACCCAATGTTTGTTGACCAACTGCTCGACATTGGCAAGGAGACGGACCTACTGGCCGAGAGCAAAGACATTCGCGACGAGATCAACATGATCAACAAAGTCCTCGACGATCAGAAGCATATCCTAGACGAACTCAGCAAGTCCATCTGCGAGATCTACTTTGATGAGCAACGCAACCAGCAAGAGGTCAAACGACGGGTGCGTGACCAGATTCGGGCCATCGACATGGTCGTCAAGGATCTGGACCGCATGGACAAACAGGCGGCAAGGATCTACGACTCGATCACCAACCTCTTGGATCTGAAGCAGAAGCACGCCAATGCGTTCGAGGCCCGATTTGCCAGGGATCAAGCTGCCGGTACTGCGCGACAGAGTCAGACGATCATGGTCTTTACCATTGTGACGATCATCTTCCTGCCTCTGAGCTTCATCGCGGGCTTCTTCACGATCAATATTCGGGATCTACCCAGAGACGCAGACAGTGGATTCGGGTTGCCGATGGGCTATGTGCTCAAGTACATCTTCGGCATCGGGTTCGCGATTTCGATACCGCTGATCGTGGTCGCGTTGAGCTTGGACGATATGGGAGATGCCTGGAGGGAGATTGGGAGGAGGTGGAGGGAGGGGGGAAGGGTAAGCAAGGGGGAGGTGACGGTGGTGGAGAAGGGCAGGGCCAGCATGGAGGCGCAGAGTGTCAAGAGTCGTTGGAGTGAAGTCGGGAGCTACAGGAGGCATAGTGTCTGGGGCGGTGGGACGTTGTTGCCTACTACGAGCCGTACGGCCCCGAGTTGGAGGGACTGAGGGCGTTGTGTTCTTTTTATCGAGATACCCTGATGAATTACGAATGACATGTCCTTTGCAACCTCTGACGGTGTCCAAGAGGGGGGGTGGCGCGATTGTGATGGGATGTGATACGCTCTTTCTCGAGACATTTGCCCTACATTATCATGTCTGAGATGGATCCGCGGTGGGCAGTCCTCGGTACTTACTGTACATTGTAGGGCATCGAGTGTCGGAGAATGGGGCCGACGACAAGATGGAGGCTCGGCTTGGCACAGCGGACGGGCTGCGCGTGCATTCTCCGGCACCGTCAAGGATCAATCTTCTGAGTCTCTGTCCAGGTCTTTTCGAACACTCGTGACCTGCAGAAACACGTTGATCCGACACTACTGCCGTCGCAGCAACTACTCAAACGAGCGAGCTGAGCATGTCCGTGGCGTCCTACATTAGCACGACGTTGCGACAAACTTGCACGATCACCGGATCTCCAACTTGGCGCATGTTAAAATCAACCACCAAGACGTCCAAGAACTCCCTATTCCCCGAGATACCAATCATCTTCTGCCACAATCCCGGATGTTTCTCTCGAATTGATACACTGCGCAGCCGTAGGCATATTGTAGCAGAGTGTCCGCTGTGTCGCCGCGTCAGGGCAAGGGCATGTCCACCTAGCTTCTTATCGGAGTGATGGTCCCGACGTGTTTATACAAGACGTGACGAGGGAGGGAGGTTACAGGTGGGAAGCATGGCAAGTATATGAACTGGGCAATCTCTGTTCTTTGAACCTTTTCTTCTCTCTGACACGATATCCTTTTGTCCCCAGACCTCCAAGATGGCCTCGCCTGCACAAGCCGAGACCAAGGATCAGATCCACGTTGTCGAGGGCAGTGATGGCTTCAACAGCAGTCAGGAAAAGCTCGATACTGCCGCAGACGATGTCGACGAGGCGTACAAGTTCCTTGTCGCTGTCAATGTCAGCGAGGAGGAGATTGAGGCTGTGAGCCTGAAGACGATCCATCGCAAGATTGACTCGCGCATGGTTCCCATCATGTTGGCGGGTTACTTTTTCACTTTTATCGACAAGGTGTTGCTCAATGTAAGTCTCGTTGCCAGCTCCGTGTCGCTAGATATATACTGATCAAGTTCTAGTACGCCGCTGTCATGGGGATGAACCGAGAGATCAGACTTGTCGGGAACCAATTCTCGAATGCCAACTCGTTCTTCTTCATCACCTACCTGGTCGCCACGCCGCTCAATGGTATGCTCATGCAATGCCCTACGATGCTTGATGATTGCTAACTTCCTTGTCCAAAGGATATATCGTGAACAGAGTCCCAGCTGCTCGCTGGCTTGGTGCCAATATCTTCCTCTGGGGTATCTCCACGGCTTGCGGTGCCGCTATCAAGAACTATGGTGGCCTCCTTGCCGTCCGCCTTTGCCTTGGTCTTTTCGAGTCTGCCATGAACCCCTCTTCGCCCATCATCTTGAGTGCGTGGTACACCAAAAAGGAGCAAGCCACACGTTTCGCCTCTGCCGTAGCTGGCATGGGCGTCGGTCAGATTATCGGTGGATTCCTCTCCTTCGGCTTCCAGCACATCAATAATCCCTCCTTCTCGGGCTGGCGTGCCCTTCACCTGTTCTGCGGCGGCCTCACCTGCATCCTCGGTCTCTGCTACTGGTTCTTCATCCCGGACAACCCGCTCAAGGCTTCCTTCCTCAGCGATGCCGAGAAGGTCGTCCTCCTGCGCCACGTCTCCAGCAACCGCACCACCGTCAGCAATTACAAGTTCACCAAATCCCAACTTGTCGACCTCGTCAAAGACCCCCAGACGTACATCCTCAGCGTCCTCATGATGCTCGTACGTCTTCCCCTCTCCTCCTCCCTGCTGCACATCCCCCCACTGACAAACCCCAGACAATGACCCCCTCGGGCGTCATCGCTGCCTACTCGACCACCCTCATCTCCGGCTTCGGCTACTCCCCCCGCAACGCCGCCTTGCTCAACACGCCATCGGGCCTCGTCGCCGTCATCGCCATCATGGGCAGCGCATGGGGCTTCCAGAAGCTGCCCTCACGCGGCATCTGGCTCGCCATCGTCTGCATCCCCGGCATGATCGGCGGAGGCCTCATGTCCTTCCTCCCGCGCAGCCAGCGCGGCGGTCTCCTCGCGGGCATCTACCTCGTCAACACCATCCCGGCGACCGTGACGCTCAATCTCGCGTGGGCGAGCAGTAATTTCGCCGGCGTGACCAAGCGCGCCTTCGTCATGGCTGTGCTCTCCGGAGCGTTCGCAATGGGCAGTCTCATTGGTCCCCAGACGTTTCAGGCTAGGGACGCCCCGGACTATATCCCCGCCAAGCTGACGCTGATGGTCGTGCTCGCGGCTGCGATCGTCCTCGTTGGCATCCTCATCGGGTATTATAGGTGGGAGAACGCGAGGCGGGATGAGAAGTGGGGGAAGCCGCGCGTGAGAGTACAGGATTTGGACCCGGAGACGTGGGCCAACGTGACGGATCGGGAGAACCGGGAGTTCAGGTATGTTTACTAAGAGGAAGGTTGAGATGGGACAAGGGGATGGATGTACATTGGTATATCGCTGTCGGGTAACGTTTATCTCATATTTTCGTGACTAGGAAGTAGGCCCGCCCGCGAGCGCGCGCGAGAGAGAGAGAGAGAGAGAGGACAGAGAGAAAAGGTAAACTCTATCGCTTGCCCTTTTCCTGCATCGCTTTGACCCTCCTCTCCATCTCCTCGTTCGACATCAGACTCTGCGCCCCGTCGAATCCCCCCGTTGCGAACCCTCCCAAGGCATATCCCCCCATGACATGCGGTCTCGCGACCATGGTGATATCGATGGTCGGTCCCATGGGCTCCCGGGCCTGCACCTGTCTATCCCTGTGCACCATGGCCGCGACCATGAGCAGAGCGGCGTCCTGGGAAGCCTGAGAGATCTGGCTGTGGAACGTGAGACGACCGATCCCGGTGCCAGGGACGCCGGACGGTGGTACGGTGCCGGAAGACTTTGATGACGGGGGGAGGAGGTCGAGCTCGGCGAGCACGGGGCCAGAGGGCGTGGGAGGGCGCTTGGCTCTGCTTGCCGCGCTGACCTCGGCGGTCCGGGATGGCTGCGGGGGACAAGTCAGGTTCCACCGGATATACTCCGTGCTGGGTTTGAGAAGGCGGTGCTTGGTCTGGTAGGTCTTGGTCCAGCGGAGGGGTCCCGTGGGAGAGGAAAAGTCGATGTTGTGGGTGATGTTGGGATGGGTCCAGGGGCTCGAATGGGTGCTGGGCTTGCTGTCTGCGTTGACCGCTGGTGAGTGGGTCGTGATAGTGCCGTCGCTAAAGTTGTCGTAGACAAGGCTGGCCAGGATCGGTGCTTCAATAGAAGACCCCTGATGGATGGTCAGGTGGGGAGTGCCGCTGCTGCGTGTGAGGTGGACGTAGTAGGCCGTCCCGCCGGAAGACGAGGCCGAATTGAACGCGAGATCGTACATGTCGTGCTTGCATTCCACGAGATTATACTCGGATGGTCCGCTGTAAGGTGGTGGTGGTGGTGGTGGTGGTGGTGGCTCTACTGTCTTGGTGTCCATGCTTGGCAATTGGTGCTTGGGTTCCAGATATTCTCTGTCAAGCGCGATCTGTCACTGGCGAGACGTCGTGTGACAGGTACAAGACACGACGCTGGACATTCATATACACGAGCAATGATGATCTGCGTGCGTCGTCGGCGCTGGTGGGGAGACGCAATTGAGGCAGTGAGATTTCAGGCACTCCGCCGCAAAGCGAGCCGTGAAGTCAATCCATGGGTCAGTCATTCCATGGGTCGTCTCATCCATCTTGCCTTTCTCCTCAATGATCACCCCGTTTGGAAGCCACTGCGACTGTCAAGACATTTCTCATCGGGTCATGCTTCCGTTGGAGCACAAGGCGAGTCCCAAATCGCCGCTCAGTCGTGGAAACCGCCTTTGACCCCATTCAGCTATGGCAATCAAGCCACCGCCGGCCTCTTTCGTCCTTCAGCGCTTGCCCGAGCAGCGGTCATTCGACGATTCTGATGAATTTGATGTAGGCTCGGTCGACGAGTATACCTGTCGCCTATCCTGTGTGGATCTGGCCACGGTCGTCTGTTCTGGATCCCTCTTCAGCTAGCGGCTTTGTTGCTGCCCACAACCCAACGGCTGCCCCCCCGATCATATTGGCACCTTGCCATGCCACATGCCGCCCACTCCGGGGAAATATCACAACGTATTGCCAGGAACGTGTGTTTCGCAGGCCCCGAGACTCAAACCGACTCCAACGTCTTCACTCTTACGTTCCCGCCTCCCTTACGATGTATTAGCACCGGCCGCTGTTCAGCTGAACGCAACGTTATGGATGTTTCCGCAGACACCGTTGCTACTTTCCACCAAACTGTACTAGCAACTTTGACCGAGACAAGGCGGGCTTGTCTGTTCGTATGGATCAGCTATATGTAGGTGTACAGCTTCTCTCGAACCTCTCCTTCCTGCTTCTCATCAACTCGCGCTCAATTCTCATACACTAGTCGCAATGTACTTCAATCCCTCCACCTTGCTCGCCCTGTGCGCGGCAGTCCCCGCTGTGGTGTCTGGCCCCGTTGTCAGGAGGGAAGATCCTTCCGACATTATACAGGCGGATCACAGACTCGATGCTCTGCTCCCTGTGCTACCTATCGGCCTCACTGCTGAAGCTGGCATCGAGAAGCGCGATAATAAAAAGAAGGCCGGCGCGGCTGGCAAGGGCGCCACAGGAAAGGGCGGCAAGGCTTCTGGCGGCTCGGGCAAAGGTACAGGCTCGGGCTCGGGCACCGGCTCAGGCAAGGGTACTGGCGCGGGCAAGGGTAATGGCGCGGGCAAGGGTACTGGCGCGGGCAAGGGTAATGGCGCGGGCAAGGGTACTGGCTCGGGCAAGGGAACATCGGGCAAGGGATCCGGCACGGGCACTGGCACTGGCACGGGTAGTGGAAAGGGCAGCGGCAGCGGCAAGGGCGTTGGAAAGGGCAATGGCAGTGGAAAGGGTACCGGCAGCGGAAAAGGCACAGGCACAGGCACAGGCACTGGCACTGGCACTGGAAAAGGCACTGGCGCTGGAAAAGGCAAGGGCAGTGGGAAGGGTACCGACAAGGGCGGGAAAGGCAAAGGAAGCGGCAAGAAGCCCACCCCAACCACCACAAAGCCAGGAAAGCCAGGGAAGACAACTAGCACAGCGACTAGTACCCCAACGCCCACTGGTCCTGCTTCAGAAGGCAACTTCAACCTCTTCGTCACGGACAGCGGCGGTGATGACATGGGCAGTCTTCAGCACAACTCTACCGGTGAAGGCTTTGGCTTCGGTGGCAAGGCTGGTGTATACACCTACGACGCGGACTTGAAGTACGTCTACTACGGCGACGACATCCTGGTCGTCAAGGCTGCCAGCAGCAACCCCGACCTCCCCAAGCGTATCACCACCGATGACGCGGACGAGTCCGTTGCCACCGACAGACTCCTCTGTACCTTCACCACCGAAGAGGGCGAGACCAGCCAAGTCGCTTCTTGCACTACCTTGGCTGAGCCAGAGGGTATTCTCGGCACGATCAAGGTGGGCGAGATCGAGTACCTTACCCTCGTCGAGAAAGATGACGATTCAGAGGACGACGCCGTGGTCGTCAAGGCCGTCGGGACCAGCGACGATGCCGACACCGACGACGATGCCGACAAGGGCGACGACGATGGTGCCGATGACGGCACCGATGACGGCACCGACGACGGCACCGACGATGGCACCGACGATTCGACGGGGTCCGATGATACAGAGTCGGGCGCGGATGATGATAACAACACTGGCAAGGACTCCGACACGGACACTGGGTCCTATGGCGGCGACTACTCGTCGTAGAAGGTCCATCGTGGGGCAACATGGCAGGGAAGGGATCGATATACTATATATATATATATATATAGCCTTTTAATATGTAATACCTTTTGACTTTTACTGTTCCAAGCTCGGCTTTTCCGCGCCTCTCCCCGACCCTCACTGTTGCGGGAAGTAATACACTCCCTCCCGAATCGCAGTCTCGATCTCGGCCACGGGCCTCACATAGCCTTGCAGCCCGTCCACGCCCTCCAACAACCCCGCGACCATGCTCCCGAACACGACGCTCCCGGCCACGTTCAAGTGCGTGTTATCCGTCGGGTTAAGATTATACGTGTGCGCATCGTCCGGACCAATAGCATTCAAATACGCCGTGCTGGCAGCGTTCAGATCAATAATGGCAGCCCCGGACGTGTCGGCCGCCTGCTTCGTAGCGGCCACGACGTCAGCGAGGTTCAGAACCACGCGAGGCACACCATTGGCATCGTCCTTGTAGGTGCGACGACTGAGACTGGTGACCAGGACGGGAGTGGCGGGTATGGCGCGGACCTCGTCGACGAAGCGCACGAGATTGGCCGCGAATTGAGCCATGGAGATATTCTTGTCGGCTTTCTGGTCGTTGTGGCCGAACTGGATGGTGATGTGGGGACGGGAGGTGGGCAGGGCGGCGCGCGCGGCGGCAAGGACAGAGGCCCAGTCGCCGCCGGAGCGGAAGGAGACGGTCGTCGCGCCGTTGTGCCCGAAGTTCTTGCCTTGGGCGCCCGAGACGAGCGTCGTGTTCAGGAAGCCGTCGCCCCAGCCGCCGCCGCCGGGGGATTGCGTTGCGGTGGTGGAGTCGCCGGCGAGGAAGAAGGAGGGGGGAAGGGTGGAGTTGTTGCAGCGTGGGACGAGGGGGATGGCGGTGGCGGTGGAGGCCAGGAGGGAGAGGGTTGAGAGACGCATGATGAGGCCAGGGACAGTTAGTTGGTTGGTGGTCTTTTGAAGGGTGCGAAGAAGGGCGGAGGGGGGGGGGGGGAAAGCGATCTTGGGAGGAGAAGGTATACCTGTACTTGTACAAACCATGATGGCGGACTAGGACGAGCTTCTTCAATGGGCTTGTTTCACGGAGCTGCAGGCACAAGTCATTTGGTCGCGGTTGAAGGGAAGGTTGCAAAGTGAAGGGGCACAAAGTGGAAATGCGGGATCAGGGCCAGATCCACCAATCACTGGGGATGTCGGCGAGGCGATGCCCCTCGGAAGAATGTCGATCTTGGCTCCCGTCGTTTGAGGTGGTTGCCGAGGGGCATACAATAATCGACGTGACTATTTCTTGTCGACCTCTGGTCCCCCCGCCAGAACGAGTAGCTCACCTCAAGACCTCCTGTAACGAAGTTGTCTTGGTACGTGTAAATGGCCAGAAGATGTAGGCCATGTGTCGTCAAGGGTACATTCGCGAGCCGCCTCGTCCAGCTTTCGACATCTTGATCCCGGATGGAGAGGTATCCATGGTCTCTTCTGACCCTATCATGCCTCTTTTGGTATTTGGAGGTAGACTATTTGGGGGCACTACTACCTGCCCGCGGACGCTCTCTGTGTGTGTGACATGTCCATAGCTTCCTACATGGTTGCCTAGTCGATAGCAATCAGTCGACCCAAAGTCCCCGCAAGCCTTCCTCCCCTTTTTAGATACTGTCCATGAATCCCACTGCCACCGATCGCAAGTCGCTGGTCTCCAGGACCATGCAAGGATCTATCTGAGCTTCAGGCTCATCACTGGACGTGATTGCTATCGCTAGCGAAGCAAAGGGACATTCAACGCATCAAGAGTCCTCGGCGCCAGGGGTGTCAGTCCGCAGAGTATGCAGGCCAGACATCGACCGCATGTTGCGCCACGACCTCAGAAACGTGTCTCTCAATTTCATCGACGAGGAAAGACCAAGGGTTGTGCAGTCATCGAGTCCAATAATCCACGGCTTTGTCTTGGGATGAGTGGCCGTGACGTGGCCAGCTCACGATCAATCCTCATTCCTACTTGTAACTATGTACATTGTTTCCAACGACCCGGCAAACGACCAGCAAACTGGCCAGTCCCGTCTTGTCAGACCCCCCTTGATCCTCCACTTTGCGTACTCCCTCTCCACTTCTATTCACGCTATTCCCCCCGACCCTACTCAGCCATCCTCTATGTCCCCGTCAAGGGCGCCTTCTGCATGATCTGCTGAAACACCTGCAGCGCGGCGGCAGGCTGATAGTACGGCGCCTCGTGTCCACTGGCGTAGACCTGCAACCAGCTGAAATTGCTGACCGTCTTGTACAGCCCGACCGCCTTGCCCGCCACCGTGTACGGCTTGAGCGCCGTGCTGGCAAACGTCGACTTGCTGGCCCAGCTGACGGCGTTGGCGACGTTGAAACCGCCCTCTGCAATCATTCTGTTAGTTCTGGCGCGGGAATGGTAAACATTGGGGACTGGCAACAATGCAGAAAATCACAAACGATAGGAAGATGAGGACATACGATAGTTGCAGATCCAGTCTGCGTCTCCGGCCCACAAAAGAACGCGGATGCCGCTGGTCACTACGGTACCGAGAGTGGACAGCAGCGAGCGGCTGTTGTCTCCCGTGTTGGAGAACTTTTGGTACGGAGCATTCGGGCATTCCTGGTAGGTCGACTTGGCGCCGATGGCAGCCACGACGGATGGGTTGGTGAGGTACGTGGCGTACGTCTCCGGAGGGTAGGCGTCATTGCTAGGCTGGCGGACATCATAGACGTCAAAGTCCTTGGCTTGGGAGAGGGGACCTTCAATGGCATTGTAGCAGACGGTCTGGGCGTTGGCACAGGCAGAGTCGGCGCCGGTCAGACCGGTACACTGTTGGAGCGCAGGAACACACTTTGTGTTATAGGCGTTGACGTAGCTGTTGTACGTGGAGGTACTGGTGATGATCTTGTTGTAGGTGTTGTTGTAGCTGTAATCGATGTAGGCGCGGTACTGGATGGTAGGGTCGAACCAGCCATTGTTGACCGCCAGTGCAACGAGTGGAACCTTGATTCCAGTGGTGGTCCCAGCGGCGATGGCCTTGTTCTGCTGTTGGAAGTACGCCGCAAATTCGGGGCCTGAGGTATGTGAGCACGGTCTGCAGATTGTAGGTGAGCCGGATCATACCATAATGTCCGCCATAACTCTCGGTAAAGATACCAAAGTCTCTGTTCTCGTACTGCGGGAATTGAGCATAGAATGCTTGAAGCAGCTTCCAGACGTATGGAGCAGCAGTGACGGTAGAAGTGACCGAGTCAGTACCATAGCTGAAACCCACACCGATAGGTTGATCAATGTACAGCATGTTGGCGTACGTATTCCAGCTGTACGGGTTGAGGGAGGGCGTAGAAGCGCCATTGACGAAGCGACATGGGCCGTTCTCCTGGAAAAGACCGATCATAGAAGAACAGCCTGGCCCTCCATTGAACCATGTCGCGAGGGGTGCAGTTGTTGGACTGTTACGGGCCTCGAAGAACCAAAACCCTGCTACTCGTCAATGTCTGTTCGCAAGACGCCCCGCAGAAACATACACATGTTCATATTGGTGCCCACGGACAAGTAACCGCTGTACTGATTCACGCCCGGCGTGGTCTCACAAATGCCAGAGTTGGTGACGAACTCGAGCTTCGCACCCGTGGCAGCATGCTCAAAGACGGTATAGTTGACTCCATCACGCTCGACGAAAGATCGCTTGTCTTTGAGGCTCGATTCGAGAGGTGCTGCGACGGCAGTGGCCGCAAAAGCGGCCAGGGACAGAGAGAACTTCATGGCGGGGTGAATGACGACCAGGTCCAAGACGTCGAATGGAGACGCCTCTTATTATACGTCCCATCTCGAGTAGCCATGGCGGCGAAGGGGTGAAGGTGCCCTTGCAGATCCAAAGTCGGCAGGTACAGGTGCGACCTGCCCGAATGTTACAAGGCAGCGAATTGACTTTGGCAGCACCTGGCGACTCGGACAGCTCCGTGCTATCTGCATGTACATGGCGACTCGGCGGTAGCGACGAGAGATGGAAGGTAAAATGAGAGGGCAGAGAAGTCGAGACGTGATAAAACAAGATGATTGGCAGGGTCCATGTCGAGAGAAGGAGCGGACCTTGACTAGCGCGGGACATGTCGTGGGACAAGCTTCGACAAGCTTCCCAAGCCTTGGACAAGCTTTCCAGGTGACCTTGATAAGGTCTGTCTGGGGCTCGGTCGGTTCCTAAAGGCATGTATCATCTGTATCATCTGCGGGAGATGGACCAAGCGAGCTTCCTTCCGCCGCCAGAAGTGGGGGCTGTCCATCTTCCAGAAGGCCATCTCCGCATGTTCGACGGGCGCCCTGATCCGCAGATATGCGAGGGCATGTGCCGAACACGGGCGAGACGGCACTGGCTCTGTCCACCAGACGATGCAGCCACAGACAGACGTATGGGCTGCCAATCATTCATTCCCGTCCAAGTGACCCTACAGATCTAGTACCAGCGGCCAACGCCCAATCACAACAACCACAGTTCCCCCTCAAACTCACCAAACTTCAGTGCATACCCCTCCAACGTCTTTGGCCCACAACTTCCCGTCCCGAGCCCATGATGCTTCCAATCCAGCCTGACATTCACGTCCTCCGTCCGAGTCTTCTCCAACTCATACGGATGCGTAGCCTCATCTATATCCGCCTCTCTATAATGACTCGCGGCGAAATTGCCTGGCTGCGGAAACACAGCTCTCAGCTGCCCACCCGTGCTTGGCGCACTGAATTCGACGAACGACACATCCGTCCTGTTCCCCGATTCCTGCGGGAACTCCCAGCTTGTCCAAAGGTCCTTGATGGGCAGCTGGTGGTACTGGAAGGGCTGGGACATCTTCATGTCCGAGTACGATGGGCCGGGCCCCCGGCCAAACCACTGTGCATCTGTGAAGGGGGGAGGCAGAGTGAAAGAGAGTCCAATGCGAGGGATAGTGCGTGGTGGATTGGGACCATAGGGCGTCGCACGAACGTGGACCTTGAGGGGACAGATGCCTTCCGTGTTCGCGTTGAAGATGGTGTATGTCGTCGTGACGGACAGCCCCCACGCCAGCACGGGAGGAGCCAGCCGACTCTTGCTGACGACCTGCACACCGCCGACGACTTGCTCCCATGCGATCGATGTGAAGCGGTGGCGTAGCTGATGTACACGCTTATCAAGCCAGTGTGCGCCGTCCTGAGGACGGTCGTTGTCGGTGAGCGGTCGGTAGCAGGTAAGTGTGGGAGCACATCCGAGAGTCTCTATACCACCCTTCATTATCCCCTCAAGCGTCCCTCGAGATAGCGAGAAGGTGAACGCCGTCCCGCTGTCTGTGCTGATAATCTTGAGTAGCCCGTCGACATCATCCGTCCTGAGATCGACCTTTCCTTCTTCGACCTGCACCTGAGGTGTGAAGGAAGGCCAGCCAGATAACGGGATCTGGAACCATGCGACTCTGTGCTCTGGTCGCTCTGACCATACTGACTGCTCCTTCTCACAGAACTCTATTAGTAGTGCAAGTGCTTCTTGCGGAGCTTTCGTCGCCAGGTCGCTCAAGTCAATCTTGGTCGTCTGATTGGGGCCAATGCTGTTTGGGATCTTGACCTCACCTGCTGCGATCGATCCTCCAGACACTTCATACTTGACGCTGGCCTTGAGGTGATCCAAAGAGACAATGTCGTATCTGTTGATGATCTGCACAGCGGAGACGTTAGACGCATCAAGGAGTTGGACTGGCTCGATAGCTTTGGCGTATTCGATCAGGCCCGGAGCAGGCGTATGGTTCGAGAAGAGCACGCCATCCATGACGAAGTTATAGTCGTGGACATCCTCTCCAAAGTCACCACCAAATCCGTAATACGGGGTCCCTTCGGCAGTCTTCGTCTCCATTCCATGGTTTGCCCATTCCCACACGAAACCGCCCTGTAGACGGGGGTACTGGTAGAAGGCGTCAATGTATTCCTTGATGTTGCCTGGTCCGTTACCCATAGCATGAATGAACTCGCAGAGCACCAGCGGCTTGGTGAAAGACGTTGCCTTGCCAAAGTTCTCGACAATATCCTCGATTTCTGGATACATTCTGCTGTAGACATCGACGGTCTGGGCATCTGTGTCTCCTTCGTAGTGAACGAACCGAGTATCGTCGTAGGACCGCATCCAATCGTACATGGCCTGGAAGTTCCTGCCGTAGAATGCCTCATTGCCAAGGGACCACATGATCACACATGGGTGGTTCTTGTCTCTCATCACCAAAGCCTGTGCTCGTTTGACGTGAGCCTCGCGCCACTCTTCGTTGTCGGCCGTCCATTTGGCAGCATCTGTGTGCGCGATGACCTTGCGCTCGTCGTAAGACATTGCTCGTTCTTCTGCGGTGAAAGCGTTTTCCGCCACCGATGCAAATCCATGGCATTCGACATCTGCCTCGTCCATGACCCACAGACCGAGCTCACTGGCCAGCTCATAGAGCCGCGGATCGCTGGGCTGATGCGAGGTCCGGATTGCGTTGATGTTGTGGCGTTTCATGAGCAGCAGGTCTTGCTTCATGAACTCATACGGGACTGCTCGTCCAAATCTCGGATGATGCTCATGACGATTTGCACCACGAAAGACGATCCGCTTCCCGTTGACCATGAAGATGCCATCTTTGATTTGAGTGTTCCTGAAACCGACCTGCTGAATCACGTATTGGTCACCGAAGCTGGCCAGAAGGTAGTACAGATGCGGTGTCTCTGCGGTCCACTTGTTGGGATTGGCAATCTTGAAGCTCATTGTGGCATCGCCGTCGACCACCGAGGTTTGGGTCGCAACCGATTGGAGATCAGCATCAAGGACTTTCACGGCCAGATCTCCGGTCCCAAGGATTGAGAACTTGACCGAGAGCTCTGCGTCCAGATATTGCTCATCCAGATCGGTGCGGATCTGCAGGTCCTCAATCCTGTTCTCAGCAAAGGCAACCAGGAAGACGTCTCGGAAGATCCCCGACATTCGCCACTGATCTTGATCTTCCAAGTACGACCCATCACAGAACCGATAGACTCGCACAGCGAGCTTGTTCGGCGATTCGTACGAGACGAGGCTGGTGACATCGAACTCTGCGGGATTGCGGGATCCTTGGTAGTACCCAACCTCAGCACCATTGACATAGACATGATAAGCCGAGTCCACGCCTTCGAAGCGAAGACGGACTTGCTTTCCCTTGAACGCTCCGGGAATTTGAAAAGTACGAACATAGCTACCGGTCTCGTTGCCTTCTACCGGCACGTTCGGAGGGTCAGCGGGAAAGTGATAGTTTGTGTTCGTGTACCATGGTTTGCTGAAGCCTTGCAGTTGCCACATCCCAGGCACGTTGATATTGCTCCAGGCGGACGTGTCGAATGACTTGTCCTCGAAACCACGGGGAGCCTCGTACGGGTTGGAGGCATGGTGGAACTTCCAGTCGCCGCTGAGACATATCGAAGCAGACTTGGAGATGTTTCTGCTGAGTGCAGCGTCCTCACTGGGATATGGGAAGAAGTAGGCTCGAGGTGGCAGAGTGCCGCGCTCGAGCACTTGGAGGTTGTTCCAGTCCGGAGTGGTTGATGGGAAACGACTCATCGTCTGCTCTTTGGAGACCATGGTGGCTGTCTGGTACAACTGGAGTGCGGCTGTGCAGCTACACTCTTCGTCACTACTTTACAGGGAGCAATGCCTGGCAACTGGAGTCCTCCACGTTCGGCCCAAACATGACCGAAGGCACCCCGAGCTGCTCGAGACCGAGCCAGGTCCAAGTCTCAGGCCATGTCAAGCATGACCACATTGCTTCGGCTCGCTCCATGGTCGGGTAACGAGCTGCATAGCCCCGTCGTATGATCGCCATGCAGATGTCAAGCCCAATTGGACCCCGACCCCGCGTGAGACCGAACAGACGAAGAGACTTTCACGACTTTGTCGTGCGGGGAGGGGGGGAGCGGGGTGCCAAGCCAACACGTCGCTGTCTCAGGCATTGACGTGTGATGGCGTGAACGACTCCGCACCAACCTCAACCTCTGCCATACCACTTTGAGAACAGCGAAGTGCTTGGACGTGCAGATCTCACCGGCCGAGTACGACCTTCGGACATGCATAGACTCGGACTGAGCTTGGCACACCCGTCTGCTGGGTATCATCCCTCTCGCTTACCTCCGGCGGGTGTCTCAAGACCGGCGTGACCTTGGTGTGGTGCGACATGAAGATCGCTCTGCGAGGCGCGGTAGCCATGTGCAAGCATCAAGATCAAGTTGAAGTTCCGTCCCAGGTTTGTTCTTCCATCGCTCCCTTCACCAGTCAATAGTGATCGTTCCCACTCTCCATCAAGAAAAACTTGTGCACCACCTCACAGCCATGGCAGAGAAGACAGATAGCATCGAGGAACGGGTAGAGAGCAAAATCGATGGCCCGACGAAAGAGATCAATGTCCACTCTGTGGCACTGGCCGCCGCCCTGGAGGAGTCTCAGCCCAAACTGCTTTCCAAGAACATGATCAAACTGTACGCCATCATGGGCATTGGATATCTCGTGTCAACACTGAACGGCTTCGGCGAGTCTCCCGTACCATTCAAGCATCCCCTGTGGCTGACCACCATCAGATTCCTCCCTAATGGGATCCATCAACGCCATGGAAGCCTACCAGACCACCTTTGGTCTATCAGGCGCTGGCTCCTCGACCGGAATCATATTCATCATCTACAACCTAGGCCAGATTGCTGCCTTTCCATTTTGCGGCTTTTTCGCTGATGGGTACGGACGCAAAATGTGCATATTTGTGGGCTGTGTGCTGGTCCAAGTCGGCACAGCTGTACAAGTTACGGCGAATGGACAGGGACACTTTATCGCAGGTCGCTTCATTCTTGGATTCGGAGCATCCATAGCGTCTGCTGCCGGTCCTGCATACACTGTCGAACTTGCACATCCGGCATACCGGGGCGTCATGGCTGGCATGTACAACAACTTCTGGTGGCTTGGGAACATTCTGGCCGGATGGACAACCGTGTGTATTGTGGACCTTACACCTCGGTCCATTAGCTGACATTTTCTAGTACGGCACGAATCTCCACCTCGGACAAAGCTCATGGGCCTGGCGTCTCCCAACCCTCGTCCAGTGCATACTACCAGGCATCGTCATGGCTCTCGTCATGTTCTTCCCGGAATCCCCTCGCTGGTTGATCATGCAAGACCGCCGCGAAGAAGCCCTCAAGATCATGGCCAAATATCACGCCGATGGGGACGAGTCTGCCGCTATTGTCCAGCTTCAGTACAACGAGATCATCGACGATCTCTCCGTCTCAAAGGACGAGAACCCCTGGTGGGATTTCCGTGAGCTGGTAAACACCCGTGCTGCTCGCTGGCGACTCGCAATGGTCATCTTCATGGCCTTCTTCGGCCAATGGTCTGGTAACAATGTGGTCTCGTACTTTATGCCACAAATGATCAAGGAGGCCGGCATCACAGATCCCAACCGTCAGCTTCTGATCAACGCCATCAACCCGATTTTCAGTATGATCGCCGCCATCTATGGAGCCAGTCTTCTGGACCGTCTGGGAAGGAGGACAATGTTGATTGCGGGACTGGTCGGTGGGCTCTTCTCGTATATCCTCCTCACCGCTTTCACGGCCGAGACACCTGGCAACCCCAACCTCGCCTATGGCACCATCGTCTCCATCTACCTCTTCGGCATCTTCTTCGCCTGGGGTTGGACCCCGCTTCAGACGCTGTACGCAGTGGAGTGTCTCGAAAACCGCACACGAGCCAAAGGCTCTGGTCTCAATTTTCTTTTCCTCAACGTTGCCATGGTTGTAAATACGTATGGCATCGCTGTCGGCATTGAGAAGATTGGATGGAGGCTCTACGTGGTTTACATTGTTTGGATCTGCGTTGAGATAGTGACCATCTACTTCTTCTTCGTCGAGACAGCGGGCCACACGCTGGAGGAGCTAAAGCATATCTTCGAAGCCAAGAATCCGGTAAAGGAGAGTTTGAAGAAGCAGAGGGTGACGATTGCAGAAGGGACGAGCACGGTCGTCAACGTCGATTGAAGAATTCTGGGCAGTCAAGATGTCATAGTACGATAGGTCGAGAAATCCTACTCCAGCCGAGCTCACACTCGTCCGTCATCCTGCTCTTGCGCTGCTTCCTTGTCGCTATACATGCGACCTCGACGTCCGCGTCGAGCCGTTACCGACCCCCGCCGGAGGTGTGCCACAGGTACAACATTACATGCGCCATGGTAGCGTCGAATTTCCGCCCCAGAAACGGGCCTCAGCTGACCCAAAAGCTTACGCCGACCCCCATGCATACGAGTGATCGCCTTCCCCAGCCTGCGCTACTGCAGGTCTTCACCGGGGTACCCGTCCGGGATCTACACTCCGGTGGATCTATTCCTGGAAGGTCCCTGGGAAGGTGCCACTTCCTTGCCACCGGATGATGGCGTTTGTACACCAGCCCGTCCTAAGTGCTGTTCGTATGATATTGCGCCAAGCTTACCCCTCCGTGTCACTGGACGGGACTACGACCTCACTGCACAGTCTTGGGACGCCGTTGTGCCTGCTACGATGATCTTGCCCCAGCCTGTGTGGTAGAGTCTTGTGATCAGGGTCAACCGAAACGACGAGGTATGGTAAGGAGCTGACGACTGCATCAAGCAAGTAATACTGCAGCCGGTGGGTGATGAGCCCTGAGATGGTCGACAGGGATGTAATAGATCGAGGTGCTTGTCAAGTCGATCGAGCTAGGCATAGAGGCGAGGTTACAACGCCCAGTGCATCTCAGACTTACTGGTCAGACGACATGGAGTCGGGTTATGTATGTCCGGCGGGACTCACGCGGTACCACGACTTTTCCACATGCAGTGTCGTAACGAAGCTCGTATGATGAGTCCCCGGGGAAAAGCTGAATGCTCTCAGCCAAGTGAAAATCTCTTGAGCCCAACACCCGGTCGAACATGAGGAGAACTCGGATAGATTTCCTAGACGCTGTCAGTATATAATAAGCAAGACCATTCTACTGCCAGAGCAAGTGTCAACCAGTCCTTTTCTCCAACCATATCGCCGCCATGAAGTCCCTTACCCAACTACTCCCTCTCCTCTCCCTCATCTCTCCAAGCACCTCACACCCCCTCTCCCAACGAGCACCTTCCCTCCACCTCCCCCTGCGCACCTCCGGCCGGGACATTCTCGACTCCAGCTCGGCCCCCGTCCTCTTCGCGGGCACAAACTGGCCGGGCCACCAAGAGGCCATGATCCCAGAAGGTCTACAATACGCCTCGATCTCCTCCATCGTAGCCTGGTTGCCCCGTCTGGGTCTCAACACGGTACGGCTCACCTATGCGACGGAGATGATCGACGACATCCTCTCCGCGTCGCCGGACCAATCGCTCCGCGCGACGCTGATCAAAGCCCTGGGACCGGAGAACGGGACCGTGGTGCTAGGACAGATCCTGGCTAACAACCCGGACTTCACTGCCGAGACGACGAGGCTCGAGGTCTTTGACGCTGTGGCGCGGGAGGTGGCGGCGCAGGGCATCATGCTTCATCTCGACAACCATGTGTCCAAGGCCGGGTGGTGCTGCGGGCTCAATGATGGGAACGGGTGGTTTGGCGAGGCGAACTTCCCTGTCGAGAATTGGGTGCGGGGATGGGGGTATATCGCGGGCCATGCGGCGAAGAATTGGCCTAGTTTTGTGGGCGCGGGACTGCGGAACGAGCTGAGAGATGCGGAGGTTGCGGAGCCCGTGGACTGGTATACTTGGTACGAGAGAATGACGGCGGCGGCGAGGGCGGTGCATGCGGCGGCACCCGAGGCGTTGATCTTCTTCAGCGGGCTTGATTACGATACCTGGATTGATCCGGTGCCGCTGGGGAAGGGATTGAATGGTACAGTGGGAACGGCGACTGAGGGAAAGACAGCGCTTTTCCGACCAGAGGACTTCGAGTTCAAGGACAAGATCGTGCTGGAGCTTCATCGGTACAACATGCAGCTGGCCAACACACCTTGCCCCGAGTTCAAGGCGGGTTGGTATCAGCAGGGGTTCCAGGCCCTGGACAGCACGAATCCAGAGACCAAGTATCTCTTCCCAATTGTCCTGACGGAGTGGGGATTTGGACACGACGATGAGAGCTGGAACAAGTATACTTACAACCAGTGTTTGATCGAGATGGCCACGGAGTGGAAGTTCGGATGGATGCAGTGGCAGATTGGGGGCAGCTACATGCTCCGGCAGGGCACGCAGGACTTTGATGAGACATGGGGTATGTTGCTGATACCAATACAGCAGGGCAATACGCTAACGGCTTAACAGCGCTGCTGGACCACACGTGGACCAAGATTAGGTCGCAAGTGACCATTGACGAGAGCATCCAGAAGATGATTGAGGCTCTGGTATGAGACAGATCGAGGCAGATAGATGATACACCGTGCAAGACGTTGATCCAAGGCTGGCGAGATACCGTGTCTTTCGACAGTGTCTCCGTGTCGAAGTGAGGAGATGTTTCTGGTGGCGCGATGATTAGTGAACGGCTGGCGGAGGGCTTGAAGTCTGATACAGAAGCGAGATCGGCCACATCGCCGGCCAATCTCAGTCTCAACCTCAGGGTCCAACGTCGCCGCTTCAATCTACACCAACTGGACGAACCCTCATCCCAAACTAATCCCAGACCCTCCCGCGCCCTATGCCCCGTTATCTGTGAGACTCTCTTGGCATTACCGGACACCGCCGTCGTGCGCCGCACCGGCGCCCGCCTTATCAATCTACCGCCGTGGCTCTGTGTCCTCCCATTCGTCTAACAGCAATTAGACCTTGCCAAGGCCTACCTTCTCGAACAGTTCTTTATCGGCGGAGCATCTTTGTGGAGATGGAAGGTTTGTACAAGTCGAGGTCGAGTCGCGTGTTTTCGTCAGTCTTGTTTCCGGCAGTCGAGGTTGGTCTGCATCTCCATCTTCTCCTCATCCATTGCGCAGCTTCAGTCGAGTCGACGACACCATGAAGTCGGTCAGCAGCTACATTGACAGCATCAACTTGTCCATCGCCCGTTCGGCGGTGGGCAAGTATTTCCATCTTGAGGGGTCCGGACATGTGAGCCTTCCCACCTGCCTTTCCCATCACCTTCCCACTGACACTCTCGCAAGACGAACGAGATCACCAATGCTCGCTTCTCCACCGAGCTCAGGGCCGGTCTGACCACGTTTGCGACCATGGCCTACATCATCGCGGTAAACGCCGCCATCTTGACAGATTCCGGTGGCACATGCGTGTGTAACGGCGGAGCTGAGGATCCCGTCTGCGCAGTCAACGAGGAGTATTCTCTGTGCCTGCTGGGTATCAACCGAGATCTGGTCACCGCGACCGCCGCCATCTCCGCTCTGGCCTCATTCATGATGGGCGCCCTCGCCAATCTCCCTGTTGCCGTTGCTCCAGCTATGGGCATCAACGCCTACTTCGTCTATCAACTCGTCGGCTTCCACGGTTCGGGCCAGTTGACCTACCGCGTGGCTCTTACTGCCGTCTTCATCGAGGGTCTGATTTTCGTCGCAATGTCCGTCCTCGGCATCCGGCAGTGGCTCGCTCGTACCATCCCCGCCTCCATCAAAGTCGCGTGCGGTGTTGGTATCGGCCTCTTCCTCACCATCGTGGGTCTGTCCTACTCCGCTGGCATCGGCGCCGTGACAGGCGCCTTCGCCACGCCTCTGACTCTCGGTGGCTGCAGCCCGGACCTCCGCGACCCTGACTCTGGCGAATGCCCCAGCGGCAAAGCAGCTAACCCCACCCTCTGGATCGGATTCATGCTCGGCTGCATCCTTACCGCCATCCTCATGACCTACAAGGTTCGCGGTGCCATCATCTTTGGCATCCTCATCGTCAGCATCTTCTCCTGGCCTCGCGACACCGCTTTTACCTATTTCCCCCGTACCGTGGTCGGTGACTCTCGGTTCGACTTCTTCAAGAACGTGGTTAGCTTCCGGCCTATCGAGAATACGCTCGCGGCGCAAGATTGGAACATTGGCGGTGCTGGCGGTCAATTCGCGCTGGCCATCTTCACCATGTTGTATGTCGACATTCTGGACTGTACCGGTACGCTGTATTCCATGGCGAGGTTCAGCGGCGTGGTCAACGAGCGCACCGGCGACTTCCCGAGGTCGACTATTGCATACACCTCGGATGCCATCTGCATCACCATCGGGTCGCTGTTCGGCTGCGCCCCGGTGACGGCATTCGTGGAGTCGGGAGCCGGCATTCAGGAGGGCGGTAGGACTGGTCTCACGGCCATGTTCACTGGGCTCTTCTTCTTTATCAGCTTGTTCTTCGCGCCAATCTTCGCTTCCATCCCCCCATGGGCGACCGGAGGAGCACTGATCTTGGTCGGCAGCATGATGATGCGTGGTGTGGTGGCCATCAACTGGAAGTATCCCGGTGATGCGATCCCGGCCTTCATCACCCTCATGTTCATGCCTTTCAGCTACTCCATTGCCTACGGTCTTATCGCGTATGTAAACTCATGAGCGCTCGAGAATTTTGGTGCTAATAGATCCAGGGGTCTACTGTCCTACACCGTTATCAACACTACCATCTGGGTGCTCCAGAAGGTGTCTGGTGGACGCATTACTCCACCTGACTACGCTGAGAAGGAGTTCTGGTCACGTGAGTACTGCTCTATATTGCTGGTCGTTCGTGATTCTAATGCGGCGCAGTTCGACAGCAAGACGAGGATTCTTCTACCTGGCTCTCCCGCGCGCTCCAGGGCGACAGGCAATTCTGGAAGAAGAAGACCATCATCGGAACCGACGGTGCTGTTTTGGATGAGAAGGTGGAAGAAGAGAGTACCGAGATGGGTCAGAAGGCATAATAATGAGGTCCACACCAGGGGACATGAAGAGCCGAGGGATGTGTACAAAGCACCAGGAAAAGTGTAAGGGTTTTGGGGGAGGCAATAATGTACACAGCAAGTCACTCTGGATATTAATCATTCCACCAGCAAACGATGCCGCGTGAGCCCATTCGTGCCTCGCAGAGGCTTCGTGTCGACAGTCCTACTCGTTGGTTTCCATAGCCACGAGCCAGGTGGAAGGTGGTATATGACCCGAGCCATGAGCCTATGTACTATGCTTGATCCAGACCGCATTACATGTCAACAGGATTCGCAAAGCATCATCTCGAGAAACATGTAATTGCATAGTGGTAGCACTTGATGTTGCTTTGTGGACTATCACGCGTAAAGTGGTTGCATGACGTCGCGTTCGGGGATGGCGCGCGTTGTCCCGCAAGTGATCCAAATATTTCAACTACACAATGACCGTTTCTATACACACATGTCAAAACCACATCACTACAACATCTGTCAACGACTTCGTACGCTGTGGTCTCTGTGCCCCTCTGCGTCTTGATGCTGACAAGCTTCCGAGTGCGTGTCTGAACAGAAGCTGCCTGCACTTTTCACATCCCCACCCTGCGCTGTCAAGCAGCTTGATCATCTCCAGTCTCCTCTCAACTACATGCTCTCTCACCTCCCCCATTCGACCTCTGCGTGAGACACCACCAGCATGAGACCACACCGCTCCTGTCCATACCAACTTGTTCGATCCTCGTTTGCGCGCGACAGCTCAATCTTTGATCCCATCTCGTAGCTATGGCTGAGCTCATCGGCAAAATCCAGTGAACAACTGTCCCAGTCCGCGAAGCGCGGCCCAGTCCTGGCTAACATGTGGCAGGGAGCTGATCGACTCGCCGCCAGAAATCCATTGGTTTTGCCCCCGAGAGAAACCTGAGGAGGATCAGATTGGCTTCTTTGATCAAGATGTGGATACCGAAGACGACTCGCCTCAGCAGCGGAAAGAGAGGAAGATTCATATAGAGAAAGCTCTTGAGCGAAGAGATGCCTTTATCGAGGCTGTTCACATTCTCGGATACAATGGGGAGGATGCGCTGCCATATCAGGGCTCGCTTAAAGACGCACTGGCAACACAGCTGTCGAGATGTACCATCTGCATACGAGAGTACCACAAGGCTCGATCACATCTGGAAGAAGAGCTGAACGGCCAATTCCCCTCTGATGCAGTCGAGCTTTTCATGGAACGATACGACGCAATGAATATCGATCGCATCAAGGAAGGCCTGGAAGCGGCCAAGAATGACATGCTGGATCTACCGCCGAGCGATCGCAAAATCTCCAAATTATCCAATCAAGCATTATTCGCGCTATTAGAGTCGATGCATTGTATGCCATTCCTGGTCAAAGAAGACCTAGTCCAAGGGTACTTTGACGAAGCATTTCGTCTTGTCCAAAGCAAGAAGAGGATCACACTGCCGGATTATTCGCCTGCGCTCACGATCTTTCTCTTTAGCGATAATGAGATGCGCCTTGACTTTGCATTGCGTTGCTGGGCTAAGATGAGCCGCGGCCTTCAAGGCGCCGAATTCGACTGGACTGTGAAAGATCAGCTGTCAGTGGCAATGAAGAGAGTGACTATCACAGCTCTCGATAGAGACTTTATGCCATCGTTCTGGCGCGGCGTTCGTATCATTGTGGGACAGCTCGACAGAAACGTGATAGCGCATCATCTTCGAGCAATGGATATTGACCTCTGCAAGCTTGCGCTTGATCATCTCCAGGTCGACAGCCCATGCTTCAAAGACCTCCTCGATACCCTGGAGATGCTCTACGCGAAAGCCCCTGATGTCGTTTGGGACGCGCTGGGGGCTATATCACCCCAGACTGTTGTCGAACAAATATTCAATAGTCCCAACATGACCCGGCTCATGCGAGCGACCACGAAAGAGGATGATACTGAAATGTCGGACAGCCTCTCATGGATTGCACCGTTCATCAATTCGCTAAAGCCTGGTCATGCGCCCAACGCATGTAGGTCTTTACTGCATCAGACGTGGACAAACTACCAGAAAGCAGACCTACCCGATGCCGGTCGCAGAGTCTGTCGCCTAGCAGGACTGCGGGTCTTGTCTACAAGCTTTGAAATGATCCAATCTGCTGGCTTCTCTGCGGGATCTGCTATCGCTTCCTTGCTCGACGTCCTGAAACCACACCTTCGATCGGTCCTGGGAAACATAGAGAGGCCGGGCATGAGTGACAATCCGATCTTTCTTGCGTCCTTGAATATTGTCCAACAAGCAATCGCTGCGGATGTCTTATTACTGGCAATCGACCGCGAAGCCGTAAAACGGAAGCAGCCTTTGGCTTTGGAATCGGACGAGGCATCAACAGATCTTTGGAGGACTTCTATCAGAGCGGTCAAGCCTGGTAGTTCGGAGCTTGCTGCTGCGATCATGCAAGGCTGCCACAATCTTCTCGCACTTGATCGGCTTCCATCTAAAGATGCGAATGCTTCCAAGGAGGCCCGAACATGGACTCAGAGGCTGAGCGAGAAGCACGAATATCTGTCTGATTTGTTCAATCAGATGCAAGACTTCTCCGAGCAGTCGTTGGACGTCATCCTAAAGGACACAACATCTGCCGAAGGCTTACTGTCCCTCCTCTTTGCTGGCGACAGGAGCACGCAACAGAGTGCCGCAGCTATGATCAAAGTTGTGACCGCGCAAGATTCTCGCAGCGATGCAGTGAGGGCGTTAGTGGAGAGGTCGTTCATCCCAGCACTTCGTGGTCTTTCTGAGGTGCTCGGCAAGATTTCTAGCACCCAGGTGTTTGGAGCTGCCCAGATGACGCTACGAGTAGGAAAGGACTTCATCAGCGCTCTTTGCGATTCACAGGACGGCCTACTGCGCTCTCGATCTCTATCATCAGAGGATATGAAAGCTGTCGAGCATGTATGGCAAATGTTCTGGAAGGAGATCAAGACAATCTTCGACTCCACTGAGCAGTGGGCGCTCATGGGTCATGACAAGGAACTCATGATCAGCTTCTGTCGAGACGCAATGGACTTTGCGAATCAGACGTTCGACGTGTATAGTGTCATCTCGGGCGCACTTCATCAGTCTGCAGACGAGGACAACACTCGATTGGACACGGATCAGCGTTTGCTGGAAGCGCCTGCTGAGTCGGCGGCCAGTATCGTCAAATGGTTCCGGCTGCGTGACGAATATCTCATCAACAAGGCAATCGATCTGGCATGTAAGATCATGGGCAGATTGCGAGACGTCCAGGTTGAGCTGCCAGCGACGGCTTTGTCTTTCATTGAGCAGATCTTGTCCGACACGATCAAGAACAAAGTCCCGGCAAACCTCAAAGCTCTGCTGCGGCGATCCCTCGATATACATGTTGAAGAAGTGCTTGAACCTGCGATGCAGAAGCCGACCAAACAAGGCACAATCGCCGGTTGGGCATCGTCTGGCTCCACGACACCCTCCTCTGCGGTTCTCAAAGCCGAGAAAACGAAAAAGGGGGGAATCAATCTCGACGCCTGGAAAGAGGCTGCTGGGCAGCGTAAAGACGTCAAACCGCAAGAAACAGAACGTAGCAAGATTCTCGACAGTGCCACTTCTACGTTCAATCGCTTGAAAGAAGAAGGACAATTCAAGTCATCGAGGCCTCCGCCGCCTCAAAGCAACCTACAGTTCAAGCAACAAGATGACGAGAAGGCTGCGGAATTCCGAAGGAGGCGGCAGAAGGCTATGGATGAGAAGAAGAGACGGGATGATCTCGCCATAGCCAAGGCGAAAAGGGCAAGAGAGGGCCTAGGCGATGCTGGGTCAGGACTCTCGGGTATTGGCGTTGAAGGCAAGGATCACACTGCAGCCAAAGGAGAAGGCGTCATGGTCTCCTCTGACGAGAGTGACGATGACGACGAAGGTGGTCTTGATGCCGACCTTTTCGGATCGGGGCCCAAAGTCTCGAAGAAGAAGACTGCAGTCAGGATGGACGCCAATGGAGCGATAGGGTTGAAGCCCGAGGTCAAACCCACCAGAATCACCCGTGTTACGCGCACCAAAAAGGACATGCGAGCCCGCTTGGCTCCGAATCTCAACCCCTTACACAAGATCATCCTCGGATGGGACTTTTTCCATCAAGGCGACTATCCTCCCGGATCCGAAGATTGGCAATTCCGAAAGGTGTCAAATACGTTCCGACATGTCGAAGAGTACAGAGATACCTTCCGGCCTCTTTTGACATTGGAAGCGTGGCAAGGGATGGTCAGGTCCAGGGAAGAAGAAAACTCCAAGCCGTACAGCATCAAAATTGCCAGTCGAAGTAATGTTGATACGTTTATTGAAATCAGCACTTCCATCACTCATGCTGAACTGCGGGAAGCACAGCTATCGGAGGGTGATATCATATTACTTTCGACCGCATCGAAGCCCACGAATGACAAGGACGCTCCCAATTGCCTGGCACGAGTCGACAAGGTCAGGAGGAAGGGCAAGACGGTCGAAGTGGGCTACAAGGCTTTCCCGACAAGTACCAGCAAAGCGCACAACATGCTCAAGCCTGGGGCAGAAATCTTTGGTGCAAAGGTACAATCCATCATTCCGCTCGAGCGAGAGTACGGATCCATCGCGGGTCTGGAATTTTATGATCTATGCGATGAAATCGTCAAGGCTAGACCATCGCCCCTACTCAAGTACACCGACAAGCAGCTCGATCCACTCATCGCCAATTATAACGTGAACAAGGCACAGGCCAAGGCAATAAGATCAGCTCTAGATAACGACGCCTTCACCTTGATCCAGGGGCCGCCCGGTTCTGGCAAGACCAAGACGATTGTCGCCATCGTCGGTGCGCTACTTAGTGATACGCTCTCGACAAGCATTGGGACTACTGCTATCAATCGACCAGGACAGAATAGTAGCACATCGACCTCGAAGAAGCTTCTCGTGTGTGCGCCGAGTAACGCAGCCGTCGACGAGCTCGTCATGCGTTTCAAGGACGGTGTCAAGACCACTCGTGGTGCAGACAAGAAGATCAACGTACTTCGCCTAGGCCGTGGCGACGCAGTCAACAGCGCCGTGCAAGACGTGACTTTGGAAGAGCTGGTCAACAAGAAGATGGGCACTACCAATGGCGACAACAATGCACGACAGCACACGCAAACGATCATGATGGAGCATAAGAAGATATCCGAGGCGCTCCGAGAAGCGCGCGACAAGATGGGAGACGAGAAAACCAAAGGTGACGACAAGTCCCAGCTGCAGGATGAGATCAACAATCTGCGAAAACGCAAGAACGAACTTGGAACCCAGATCGATACCGCCAAAGACGCCGAAAATGCCGCTGGCCGAGATCAAGAGTTGAAGCGAAAGCAGGTGCAGAAGAGCATCATCGATGAAAGCCATATCATCTGCGCCACGCTGAGCGGAAGTGGTCACGACATGTTCCAATCGCTGGATGTGGAGTTCGAGACGGTCGTTGTGGATGAAGCGGCGCAATGTGTGGAGATGAGCGCTTTGATTCCGCTTAAGTATGGTTGTGCGAAGTGTATCTTGGTGGGCGATCCCAAGCAATTGCCTCCGACCGTCTTCTCCAAGGAAGCGGCTCGCTTCCAGTACGAACAGTCGCTCTTTGTGAGAATGCAGGGCAACCATCCGGATGCTGTTCATCTGTTGGATACGCAGTACCGCATGCACCCAGACATCAGCTCCTTCCCCAGCGCATCTTTCTACGATGGTCGACTGCTTGATGGAGCCGACATGGACAAGCTTCGCGAGCGGCCATGGCACAAAAGTGCTTTGCTTGCACCCTACCGCTTCTTCGATGTCCAAGGCCAGCACGAGTCTGCTCCAAAGGGTCACTCGCTTGTCAACAAAGCCGAGATTCAGGCCGCAATGTCTCTCTATTCCCGCTTGACTCAGGATCACCCGGACTACGATTTCGACAACAAGATCGGTATCATCACCCCGTACAAGTCGCAGCTGAGGATGCTGAAAGACTTTTTCGTCAATCGATATGGCGAAGGGATCCTGGAGAAAGTCGAGTTCAACACTACCGATGCCTTTCAGGGACGAGAGAGCGAGATCATCATCTTCTCTTGTGTGAGAGCCTCGCCGGCTGGAGGGATCGGTTTCTTGCAAGACATCAGGCGTATGAACGTGGGTCTTACAAGAGCCAAGTGCAGTCTGTGGGTGCTGGGCAATTCTCAAAGTCTGATCCGCGGGGTCTGGTGGAAGAAGCTGGTCGAGGATGCACAGACTAGAGAGGTGTATACGACTGGTGACGTGATGGGTATGCTCCGACAACCGAGCAAGAACTTTCCCGCCACGAAGCCTGCCGCCAGATCGAAAATGCCTGAAGGGGCAACGGAGAATGTGACCGCACCTGTAAGGCCAAAGGCAGTCAACGGCAAATTGTCCGACTCACCCAGGCCGACTGATATTCCGATGTTCAAAACGGATACCTCTACTCGTCGGCATTCGGGCAATTATGACAAAATGGAAGGCGTCAAGGTCAAGGCTGTCGACAAGATTGCCGGTGTCAAGAGGGAGCGCCAAAGTGAAGACCGCATGGACATTGACATCAAAGAGGAAGAGCAGCCGGCTATCAAGAAACAAGCTGTCGACGATGTCAGGAGCAGCGAGACCCCAAGATCGAGGACTGCCACGCCGGGTGCGCCGGGGAGTCTGGGTGAAGCCAGGGCTGGTAGTGACAATGCCAACGGGTACCACGATACCGCGGACAAGGAGCACAAGGCTGCGCAGAAGAGAGCGAGCATCATGCCGACGGTCAAGCCGTCTGGGCCGCCGCCAAAGAGGAAGGCTCCGAGCGTGTTCATGCCCAAGAAGAAGAAGTAGTAGTAGTAGTAGTAGTAGTAGTAGTAGTAGTAGTAGTAGTAGAGAGCGCCTTTTTTTGGTGGTCATGGTGATGGTGATTTTAGCATAGCGTAGGAGGTGCAGGGTAGCATGGTCAGGGTATGGGGCCTTTTGTCTAGATTAGCGGTGACACATGATCCTACGCTTGCCCTTGATCAGTGAAATAGTAAGAGCGGTGCTCACCTACCTGCTGAGATTCCTTTGTGCATGGACCCTGTGGATGAAAGAGGTACATGGCGTTTTCCCATTTGACGATTACTCTCTTTTCACCCCCACGGCAGACTTCTTCGTCACGCGGCCGACACGTCCTCGAATATATTTTCAGAATCCCTCTGGATCTTTGCGACTTCTCGTCTTGGATCACGCAAACGTGTCGATGTGGTTGAGCTATGGCAAACTTGCCCTTGCGTCCCAGCCGCAGCCAGGACGCCCTGTGCAACAGTCTCGGGGTCTTTCGTCGAATCATCTATGGGCAGACCCTTGGCTTTCCCTGTTCATGCCTAACTCACACATCTGACGGGGGCCCCCCGATGGCCCGGCGTGTAGATACTGACGGAGTTCTTGAAGCTGTAGCATGCAGCTAGCTAGGCTCCTCCTTGCTCTGACACGGTGCACAAGCTTAACGCTGCCCCTCGCATCCGCTGTCCATGGACCATATGTCAAGCTCGAGGTTTGCGTCTTTTCCTCAGATTGTCACTCCTTCGTCCTCTCTGCTGTTTCAATCAACTCTGGCATTTGTTTGGACGCCTCGGTTTCATCTGCCATTTCCCGCTGCAAGAGCCCCATTCTGTGCACCCAAGACTGACACATATCCTCCCATCGCATTTGATATTCTGCTACATCAGATAGCACAGAGAACATCATGTACTTCGGTCCCACAGGCATGGCCGTTGATCCTGTCATACTCCCAGCCCCAGCTTCGAAGCACACCCATCCCGCTTCAAAGAGGAGGTCCGACCCTTTCAGCGACCACTCTTCTGAGCAAGCCTCGCTCTGGAGCGGCAGTGGAGATCCGTTCATCGACGAACTTCAAGCCAAAAGACGCTTGACCACCATTTCTGCCGACGACGAAGACTTGGTCCGCGACATGAATACCTCTACAAGTCTGCTGGTGCTGCCAGCCAAGAATCCCTCGTATCAGCTGGCATACTTTTTGAAGACCACCGGTCCGCCTTTGCCGCCGCCAGAGAAGGCTAAGAGACACCAGCGGACGACTTCAATGCCCAAGGGGTTTTGGAGATTCAAGACCAAAGACAAACGATCTGCGGAAGCTCTACCAAGAAGGTGCGCTGATCGGGTAACAAGTGGCGTCTCCTGCTGATTCGACTTACTTAGCAAGTCTGAAGGCCAGAAGCTACGCGGGATCAACGAGCTTCCAGAGCTTGATGAACGATTGCCGGCCTCCGTCGAAGCCAGAGTCTCCAAGAGTGGTAGGTTCCTAGTGCGAACAAAGTGTTTTTTTTAGCAACTGACCGGGCCAGGCAAGAAGTACTATCAAATCGCGTCTGCAGAGAGCTCGGAAGCCGCTGAAGATTCAGAATTTGTTCCCACTATCGGGTATGTATGTGTTTCAGCGATCATCCGACAGTCCAGACTGATGAAGCCAGCTCCGACATCATTGACTCACGAGTCTCCATCTCCTTCTCCGAAGCACTGGACGAGTGGAGCAACCTTGTCCCGGAACTTCAAACGGAACGTGTCGATGAGCAGCCCGAGCACAGGGATCGTACCGCTAGCGGTAGCACTATTCGTATCATCACACAGCACGATGATGTGCCGGTCCGTCCACCAGCCTCAAGTCCTCCGTCTCCGACCTGCGACTGCGAGCACGATCTTCACGGAGAAAAGACGGGGGAACGTCCTTCTGTCAGATTCGAGCGCGTCGATACTACCACACCACTACAGAGCAATCCCCGATCACCATGCAGCGCCAGCTCTGAGCCCATCAGTGCTGTTCCGCCTGTACCGCCCGTGTCACCTACTATGGCAAAGAGCTTATCAACGAGGCAGAAGAGACTTTCCACAGACACCCTTGGACGAGTAGCGAATCAGACGGGGAAGCCTCCGAATGCCTTGCGTCAAGTCGCGTTCCCAAAAGCCCACCGCAGGAACAATTCTCAGAAGTCTGTCAGTCCGGGTCCGCCACCACCTAAGAGTCCCCTACGGATCAACCGCGCTGCAGGCTCTATTGATTGGAACTTGACCGGCAATCCGACGCAGCCAAGTAGTCCGGACAAAGCCTCCCCGGTCCCGTCATCCACTGGTACCTTCAAGTCAGTCGGCTACCATGAGCTGCCCACCAGCAAGTCGCAGAGCAGCACTGGTAGCTCTGGTAGTAGCGAGCCGGCTATAGCCACTGGCCGTCAATGGATCGTTCAGAGCAAGACAAAAGCCAACGATGTCCCTGTCATTGACGTCCATGTTGCAGCTCCCTCTCCTCGTCCTCGCAGGACACTCCGCCGTGCCCGGGCAGGCTCTTCGAAAATGACCAACAACAGCATTAACAAGCGCATGTCTCTGCATCAGACATCGCAGTCAGCCACAATCACAGCTTCCAGTACCTCCGTCCGAAGTGAAACGGAGCAGAACGCATTTCACTTCCCATCCAATCCCATCATCCGTCCCCTCCCGTCCAGCGGGCCCCCCTTCAACCCCAAGCACCGCAAACCTCGCCCCCTCTCCATCGCCTCCACCTCCTCCAGCAAGCGAAGGGATATTAGTATCCCAGTCCGCCACTCCTCCCATCCCCGCCCGCGCAATGCCCGCATGCTCCCGCATCCCCTCTCACGCCGGCACTCCCGTCTTCCCACCACCCCTCCGCCTTCCTCTCCTCTGACATCCCTCGAAGCCAAAGGCCAAGACATCCAGACCATCTCGCCCATGACAATCAACGCAGGTCTGCCCTCCCCGCCGCCAAAACGGAGTCTACCACCGACGCCCGACGAGAAACGTCTCGCCGCTAAAACCGGCGGGGCACGTACCAAGGACACGTACGGGGACTCCGGCCGATCTCACGAGACAACGGACGACAGTCCGCGACGCCGCATTCCCAGACCATTGACTATAGACAGGGTGGTAGACGAATTCCCCTCGCCACCAAGCAGTGCTCGGTCGGGAGCGACGCAGGGGGGCGGCGACGGCGGCGGCGGCGAGAGCCCGCTGAACCCAGGGGGTGGAAGGGGTTCGGCGCACCATATCGTTCGCCACCTGAGCTCGCGCGGAGTGCCGCCGCCGACGAGTAAATTCTCCCTCGCACGGGGGGGCAGGGGCGTCTCTGCCCTGTCCGGCTCTGCCCCGCTTGTCGTCGGGGACGGTGCGAACCAGGCTGTTCTCGTGGCTATGCAGGCCCGTCTGGATGCCGTGGAGAGACACAGTCGGCTCGTCGAGGCGGCGCTGATGGCTGTGTTGAAGAAGGATGCTCAGGCGGGAGCTGGAGCTGGAGCTGGACCGGGGTGTGTTGGTTGTGATCACGCGGCGCGGGGAGTGTCTGCTGGCTGTGGTTCTGCTTCTGTTTCTGCCTCTGTCTCTGGGGCTGCTTCTGCCTCTGTATCTGGAGCTGGGACTGGGGCTGGAAAGGGAGTCGCTGTGGTTCCTGGTAGTACTGACGTGGCGGACGGTCGGTCGTCTGCCATTGCTTCGTCGGACAAGGAGGTCGTAGATCGTTTGCTTGGGTCGGACGGGACGGCGAGACGGGCCAGTGATGCAGCGTCGGTAGGGAGCCAGAAGAGCGCGCTGGACGCGTACATGAGGGCGAGGGGGATGATGGACACGAGTGGGATCAGCTTTGATTGAACCTCTTTTTTTTTTTTTTTTTGGACGGGCGGACGAAAAGGAACAGAGTGTGATCAGGGTAACAAACAGTGAAACTAGTTCTTCGTGTCATCGCAACCGGCCTTTGGGCCAAGCATCAAATCTATCCAGTCTATAATCTATCCCGATACCGCTTCGCTCGTCAATGCATCCGCCGGCATGCATGCCAAATGTCGCCCCTCAACGCCAACAATGCTGCCTGGCCTTCCATCTCGGCTCGCTCACCCTCTCCATCTACTCATCCTCGTCGTCCGTGTCCTTCGGATGCGGCGTTCCCTTTGGACTGTTCAACCACTCGATATGCCTCAACCTCCTCCTGGTCTCGCGCTCCTTCAACTGGGCCCTGGTCAACTTCTTCTTCTTCCTCGCCCGGAACTTCATATCGTCGTCCTTCTTCCCCTCGGTCTCACTCTGCACCGCGCTGCTCGCCTCGCTTTGCATAGCACTACTTGCGCCGCTGGTCACGCCGCTGTTCAATCCGGAAGCCAGTGCGGAGGCCACGCCCGCGCCGAGACGAGGAGACATGGCGCCGTGCAGGGGCGTCGAGGTGCCGGAGTGGTCTTCGAAACGAGAGCCGTCGACCGCGAGGTGGCCCTTGTGAGTCAGACGGCCGTCTTCGACGTGCCACTGTTCTGGGCAGAGGGCGCCGACGAATTCGTCGTTGTGCGAGATCATGACCACGCCACCTTTCCAGTCGCGGATAGCGACGGCGAGACCACCAATAGCTTGACGATCGAGGAAGTCTGGAGCATGTCAGTGACGGTCAAACAAAAGGAAAGCGAAAAGGTAAAACATACTAGTGGGTTCGTCGAGGACGAGAAGATGGGGATTGTTCCACATTGCGCCTGCTAGGACAACCTTGACTTTTTGACCACCGCTGAGGCCGGAGATGGCGTTGTGATTGGCAATCTCCGGATCAAGACCGACGTCTTCAAAGTGCTTGCTAATGACCTTGGGCTCAAGCTGCCTGAAACCCAGACCCTCTCTGCTGGCTTCGTGATCATCGAATTCTTGGATCTGCTTTTGGAATCCGAGCTCGAGAAGAGTCTCGCGGCTGATCATGGTGTTGTGTTTGGGAAGCATGCCAACCCACTTGACCTCGTATTGGAAGGACTTTTTGAACTTTTGTCGACCAAGGAGGGCTTCGAGTTTCCGCTCACCGGGCAATCCGGGAAGAGAGATCATCTTCTCCATCTGTGCCTTGTCCTCTGGTGTAAGCTGGCGGGTCTGCTTCATCAAAACTTCACGGTCGTCGCCATTGGCATACCGCCATTGCAAGTATTGGTTGGGAGTCTTCTCCAAGTGCATCTCCACGTGCTCCAGAGCGTGTTGCTTGATGTAACCAATACGCAGATTGGGATGCTTCTGCACCTGTCCAGTCTGTGGAATGACCTCTCCCGTAAGTACCTTGATCAAGGTCGACTTGCCAGCACCGTTGGGTCCAAGTACCGCGACTCGGGATGAGAGGGATAGCTGTGCCGATACACCGTGCAGCGAAGGTTTGGGGGCGTTCGGATACGTGAATGTACAATCAGTCATCTTCATGATTGCTCTGGTGTTGGATTTGACGCCGGTCAGGATCCCTGGTGGTGGGAATTTGAACTCCGAGGACGTTGCGGAAAGGGTGTAGTAGGCTTGTGCTTCTGGTTTCATCTTAACAAAAGCCGCCAAGTTGCCGCGATATGACACGAGCTTCTTCGTCTCATAATGAATGATGTCGGTACAGACTTCGTCAAGGAAACCCGAGTCGTGGGAGACGATAAGAGATGTGATCTCCGGGTGGGTCTTGAGATAGTTTGCCAGCCATGCAACATTGCCAACATCCAAGTGATTGGTGGGTTCATCGAGAAGGAAAACGTCAGCTCTCAGCAACATGGCACGAGCCAGAGCCAGCTTCATCTTCCACCCTCCTGACAGGGTACCAACTTTCTGTGCTTGACGTCCCTCCGGTCCAGACGAAAAGCCGACCTCCTCAAGAATTGTGCGGATACGTTCGTCTCCTTCCTTGGCAATCTCCGGATCTTTTTGGCAATAGTCAAAGATGGAAATGTCTGCGTCCTCTCCCTGATTGTGTTCTACCATGACACTGCGGACCTCGTCCTGCGATGGCCAGCCGTCTAGCTTCGAGCTAGCAATACTCCGCATCAGCGTGGACTTTCCGGCACCATTGCGACCGCAAAGACCGTACCGGTGGCCCTTGAGCAAGCGCAAGTTCGTCCTGGACAGAAGAAGCATGCCACCGTAGCCAAGAGAGAATGTGGCGTTGACAATCTCGACCTCGCCATCCTCTGGCTCGGGTGGTGCGCCGAACTTCCTTCGGTCTTCTTCCAGAAAGTGTTTGTGAACTCCGTCAGCGATGCTGGAGGGAGCTCCGTCATTCGTGACAGACTGTAGATAGGGTTCAATGTTGTTTCTGATGCGGCTGATCTGTCGCTGGTTCACGTCCTCAGCCACCATCGAGCAGAGGTATGTCTTCGCAAGCGTCCACAACTGAGGGTCGCCAGGATATGTCAGCAGTCCGCCGTTGGACTGAATCTGCTTGTCGAGGACGATGCCCACTTGCTCAGCGCTGGTTTTCGTGTATGCCGTCGTCGCGCCGTTTTCTTCGCCCATGGCCTTCTGAATGACGTTCAAAGCTCTTTGCGCAATCTCTCTGACTTCGGGCAGAGATGCTCTGTCCTTGACTCCTTGCACACCGGGTTTTAATTTGGGTAGGAACACGCGGGCTTCGACCGGGTTGTGTACAAGCTTGGTCAAGTTCTCGACAACAATGACGGTTTGTCGGATGACTTCCTGTGAGGTGGTGGGCGTGTTGAGGGAACGCTCGAGGAGAGGCGTCAGAAGCGCCAGTACGGGGCTGTCGACCTCAGCGACAAAAGTGGTCTGCGAGAGTGCGTGAATGGCTTTCTGTAGGCTCTCGGTGCTCGGCTTCTCCATGCTGTTGATGAGCAGGGGTATCCGCGGGGCAACATCCTCATTCTGCAACAGTGTGGTCAGGCTGTTCATCGTCTTGATGGCCTGCTTGGCCACCTCGGCCTTCAAGTCGTGCATACCGGCCTCGACGATGGGAATCATGCCCTCGAGCTGCTTGCCCATGGCTGACCGGAGTACGTCCTTGATATCCTCCTCTTCTCCGCTGCCCATACCCATCTTGGCCTTGTCCGCCATTCTGCCGACCAGCTCAAACGCGCCGACGGTACCCTGCCACTTGCCCGAAACTTTTGTCAAGTAGCGTAGAACGATGGGAAGAAGGCCAAAAACCTTGGCCTCGGGGCCAAGATTGTCAAATAATGCATCGAGGGCATATCTGGCCCCTTCCTTGACGGTCGAGGCCTTGTCTGCCAATGCGTCGAGCGCGAGGGTGACGCAATAGTCCTCCTGAAGAAGAAACAGAGCCTCTGCCAGGCGGTGTTTCTGCGGAAATCTCTCGAATAGCGCACCTAGGGCAAACATGGAGCCCTCTCTTCGGCCCGGGTTCTTCTTGTCCGTCGCCGCCGCCTTGAAAGTCTTGAGCACATCATAGTTGATGAGACCCCTATGACCAACGCTGTTGGCCAGCAGATCGGTGAGAGCGTACGCAGCGTCGAGTGACTCTTGCGAGGTCTTGGAGTTGTAGATGGCGTTCGAGATGAGCTCAATGTCGGCCGGCGAGGGGGGTGCCGCCTTGGGCGAGATGATGGAGGGGTTTGCGGCGGCCATGGGAGGCGACTCGTGATGCGGCATTCCGCAGAGACTGAAAGATGGATTTGCTCTCGGCCAACGTGTCAAGTGCGCGGGAGACCTTTCAGGATAATGTGACTGGACGTTTTGCTGCGCCTACGGATGCAGTCCAATGCTGCACGACGCTCTCAGGGAGTTGTAAGAGACGTGGGAGGAGGAGGGTAGAGTGGAGATTGGTGTGGATGTAAGAGCGCAGGCTGAAGAATGAAATCTCACTATCAATCCCCCTCCCAAAATTTCCTGCCGGTTCAGGGAGATTTTCTGGCTCCGCCGCTGGCCTCCGTCACCCGTCGGCCGGGCCCACGTGTTTTGGCAACGGGCCGATCCTCCAATGACTTTGAGGGCAAATACAGGAATGTCGAGGGTCTTTGTGCACTTCCGCTGCTAGATTCTCCCACCACTCGTCAATCCAATGTAGGATGCCCACGACTTTCACAACCTGTCCTCAGTTAGATTTCTATGGTGGTGCAGCTTAGACCGACCGGCTTGTCCTTTTTGCCCGAAGAATTGGGTGCATAGTCACCCTTTGAGCCGCTGTCATGAAGGATTGCCGACGCCGGATCAACGTTCCGATTTGTGACTCAACTCGGTCATGTTCTGTTCATATATGTTATGAATCCTTTAGTTGTGCCAAGTTCCTCAAACATACCATAGCAGTATGGAAGACGAATCGAGAGTTGGGCGAATTGCCCTAGAGTCTCTGCAAGAGGCACAGGCTTCGGCGCAGCCTGAGCACACTGATAGTGACACTTTATCATATCCCAGAAATCACACAAATCCGATGCAAAGACGTATACTCATCCTAGTAAGTTGCTCGGTATTACAGATGCCAATATGGGGTAAGCGATGACAGATGGCCCTTGCGGCTCACGAAGAACTCACCCTTGACCGCAGGTTTCGCCATGACGTACGGCATCATTCAGGAGTACTACCAAAGTGATTGGACTTTGGGCGGCAGCAAGGACATTGCTGGCGTCATTGGTACAACTTCCAATGGAGTCATGTATCTGTCCATGCCATTCCTCTTTGCCGCTCTCAGTCGGCGCTATTCGCGATACCGAAGGACTTCTGCAGTCGCTGGCATCCTCATCGCCTGTCTGAGCTTCTTTCTGTCCTCGTACAGTACGCAGGTCTGGCAGCTGGTTGCTACACAAGGCGTCCTCTCTGCTCTCGGCTGCGCGCTCATCTACAGTCCCACCACCCTGTCTCTCTCTGAGAACTACGACATCACCAACCGGGCCTTTGCCCTCGGCATTGTCCTCTCGGCCAAAAACATTGTCGGCACCACCTGCCCCTTCCTCCTGCACTACCTCCTGACCCACGTTGGCATGACCACCACCCTCCGCATCTGGACGAGCATCGCCCTCGTGTCTTCCCTCCCGGCACTCTTCATGCCGCTTCACGCTCCCCACCTCCCCCCGCCTACCAATCCACGCAATCGTAAGATTCCCTGGTCCTTCCTCCGCCACCCTGCCATCTACGTCCACCTGACCGCCACCCTCCTCCAGTCCTCGGGCTACGGCATCCCCCAGACCTACCTTCCCACCTACGCCCAGTCCCTCTCCCTTCCCGACTCCTCCGCCACTTTGCTCCTCACGCTCTTCAACGCTCCGGGCATCCTCTCCTCGTCCTTCTTCGGCTTGCTCTCCGACAACCGTCGCTTCTCTCTCTCGGCGACCGCCACGGCCGCCATCTCGGCTCTGGCGTCCGCGTTGGCTGTTTTCCTGCTCTGGGGTCTGGCGACAAAGGGAGGAGATGCATTGGTGTTATTAGCGCTCTTCGCGGCCGTGTATGGCTTCTTTGCGGGAGGGTACAGCGCGACGTGGGGCGGAGTGGTGGCGGAGATGGAGAGGGAGGGAAGGGAGAGGAACGAGGCTGTCGATTCTGGGGTGGTGTACGGGTTATTGAACGGCGCGAGGGGGGTTGGGTATGTGTCGGGAGGGCTGGTAGGGGTGCAATTGTTGAAAATGGGGGACGGTGTTGGTATGGAGAGGGGGTATGGGAGTGGGTATGGGCCGCTGATTTTGTATACTGGATTGGCAACTGTTTGCGGAGGGTGGGGTGTGGTGTGGAAGTTGGGGAGGCTGTTGAGGTAGGCGGCCAGGCGTCATGCAGTCGATTGGGTATATGTCGTTGACTTGGTGCGAAAGTGAATGTGTATCTCGTACTACTGTAGCGTATGGGTGGACCTGATGATGGGTGTTGGTGATGCATCGAGATGTTCACTGCGCCCTTTCGGGCCGCTCGCATCTATTCTATTTGATGGCCACTGTCTTTACAGTTGCAAATTGCCAAATGGGGTGTTGTGCATGCGTGGTCGTCGGTGTGCAGCCATCATCAAATCGCACGTGGTCACGTTACCTTGGTCTAGAGCTCCGGAGCTGCAACTCGGCCTGGCCTTGTAGCCTGCAGGCATGCGGGCGAGGAGCTAGTGCCATGCGACGGGAAATCATCAATCATGCTGCGGGAATAAGGACTGTCTCCGCTGCTGCGCGTCGCTTGCTTTCGAAAAGACAACAAGCGCCTGATATAGTCGAACAGGCCAGAGAGCAGAGCTGGGATCATGTCATTGCAGCAGTATAATCACCACAAGCTCATCGACAAGAAAAGCTTCTCCCCCCAGGCCCAGGGCAGGAAGCAACACCTCGGTAAGGATCCAGCTCTCATTAGATGGTCAAAGAGAGTTTTGCGCTACGCTACCTTTAGTGCGAAAATCACAGACGGACCAGCATAATTTTGCAAGAAAAGAAGGGACGGGTGGGGAAGGCTCTCTCTCGAGAGGAGAGAGAGGAGACAGAGTTGCCGTCCCTCTGCCGATCTTCTGCGTCTGCTGATTGTCTGTGGTGATCTGTGATAAACGACGATAAACCGCCCTCTTGTCCCTTTTGTCCCTGGCTGCCACGCTTTCCCTTTTCCAACTCTCTCCCTACAAGCTATACTCTGTTAAGATATCCAAGACAGCATTTCCCATTATTTTCCCCAGCAGCAAAGCCACTGCTTCCCGGCACGTCGGCTCCATCACTTCTGATTGGCGTCGAATAATTCGGATAATACTGTTGTCGCCAGGCTGTTGCCGTTTGTTCCCACCCGGGCCCCCCGTCGCAATAACCCAATAACCCAATAACCCTGAAAGGAGCCCGCCGTTCTTTCCCTCATTCTCCACAGCCGCCCATCCCAAAAGGGCGACCACTAAACCTCAATCGAACAGCACCACAAGCACAGCTCCCAACTTCACGTCATGGCAGAAATCACCGACTCGGCCGGCTCGCCGACCAACCAAGATGACCTCCTCGACAATGGCAATGCCGCCGGCGACCCAGCTGGCGCTGAGAACAGAGGCATCAAGCGACAAAGGACCTCCACCGCCGGCGCCGACGACGACGACGACGACGATGACAAGCCCGGTCGCGAACGCCGGAAGATAGAGATCAAGTTCATCCAGGACAAATCGCGACGACACATTACCTTTTCCAAGCGCAAGGCTGGCATCATGAAGAAGGTCCGTTATCGTCATCATGGACGCGTCGAGTCGCGTCTGCTATCCTACTAGTCACTTCCCTTGTACTGACTGCAATTGCGACAGGCGTACGAATTGTCTGTCCTCACCGGCACCCAAGTCCTCCTCCTCGTCGTATCCGAGACCGGTCTCGTCTACACCTTCACCACGCCGAAGCTCCAACCTCTCGTCACCAAGCCAGAAGGGAAGAATCTCATCCAGGTACGTGAATCTGAACAATGCATCCCCCCAGCGCGTCTGACACATCTTCAAAGGCATGCCTCAATGCCCCCGAGCCTGCTGACGCGAACGGCGTCGATGGCGGCGAAGGTCAAGTCGACTCCCCAGACGATCATCAGGCCCAGGCCGCCAACGCAGCCATGCCTCCGCGCGGCCCCCCAATGCCCCCTCAAGCCTATGGCATGATGCCAGCAGACCAGCAGGCGCAGGCAATGCAGTACCAGGCATATCTCCAGCAACAGCAGGCTGCTCACGGCGGATACCCAATGCCCCAGCAGGCCATGACACAACGTCAGCAGTAGTCTAGCGACCATCTGCTAACACCTACCCCCGCCCCTCGGCAGGGCTAACCCGAACGATGATCTCTCAGATGTACCTTGAAAGAGACGCTTCAAGATGATTATCAGACATGATACCAACGATTCCAGAGGCATCGCTGCCGACAAAATTTTCACTTCAACGGGTCCGACGTATGGGATTGGGGTGCTTTGGTGGGAGAGCACCACGATCGGAACCTCCTGCGTGACGCCTTCGCGCGTCTTTGCTGACCAGTCTGTCCAAGTGGCCGACTCGGTCGACCACGGTCTGGGGGTTGCGAGACGCTGATATGAATATGAGTGGCCAAGGAATTTATTTGTACTCCTTATCTAGGCTCTTCTTGCCTATAGCTTCCTGTCCGTTCTCCTCCATGTGTTGCAATGTTAAGGACGCCTGTCCGCCCTTGCAGATCCTTGATCAAAAGAGGTTCGAGTACGTTCTGCAAGCTCTTGTTGCAGACCTAACGCACATGTGCGACAGACAGCACGTTCGTCGCACTTCACGGCCGTCTCACGTGAATGTTCATGCATGCGCAGTATTCATACATCTGCTCTCCTGGGTTTGAGCACCGGCTATACTCATGACCTTCTACGTCACTCAGCTGGACGACAATCAACTCCGCTCCACATGTCGGGAGCCTACGAATGCCGCCCCCTGCTCATCGCCTCACCATCCAAACCACGCACACTTCCATCCCCTCGAATAGAAACCATTCCATTTACTTCAGACTCCTCTCCACAAATCCCTTCTCCAACCGTCCCACCTGCCCCTTGAACTCCTCCACCTCCTTCCAGCAATCCAGCGGCCGCCGATCGTTCATCCTCAGACACTGCACCAGCTGGTCCTTGGCCTTTTCCACTTCCGCAGTCGGCTTCTCCAGCGTCCGCCTCTGCTCAAGCTTTGCTTTCATCTTCTCGATCTCGGACTTGACGCTCGAGTGCGTCTTTTCGGGCTCCGGGCTGGCGCCGAGCGCGGTGGAGATGCGGGTTGTGAGGGAGGGGTCGGAGTCTTGGTCGTCTTCCGACGAGGAGGAGGAGGGACTAGAAGATGGGTGATCATCGGAGGTGGGGGTCAGAGATGCGGTCAGGTCTACCAGGCGAGAGGCTTCGATGTCGCGGATGCGTTGGAGCTCGGTCTGGACGCGCTGTTGGATTTGGAGCTCGAGGGTGTGGGCGCGGGTTGAATCTGTCTGGGAGGTTGTTAGAGGGGGCCGGTAGGGCGACGGGGAGGGGACTCGTACGTCGGGACTCTGTTGGAGTTGGTCTAGGACTTGTTGGGAGAAGCGGACTGGTGTTTCCCTAGACATGGGTCAGAGATGTCTAATTGGCTCTGTGGAGGGGGGGCATACGCCGAGAATACATGTTGCGACGAATCGCCTACTTGTTTCGAGCCTCCGTTACCCATGTTGGCGACGCAATGGCTGAGGAATCGTAACGAGCAAGCTTGTACTGTAACGCAGTCGGACTTTGTCGGGATGAAGCCGAAGTTTTGCCCCGGAAAAAGTGCCAAGACCTATGCCATGTCGCGAGTCGCGTGCTTCACTTGATGCTCCTTTCCATGCCGACATGTCATGCTCGAAGTGGCAGCCGACGATCGCACGGTGATGCTAGGACACACGACAGATCATGCAGTCATCGATTTCGGCATGGCTCAAAAAGGCTGTCATTCCCAAAGAGAGCCTTGACAGATCCCCCAGCACCGCCAATGCGGAGTCGCAACGACCATTCCTCCCAACGCCACCGCCTGAACCCCATACAGTGGACGAGAACACGCAATCGAGAAAACCATCAGATCTGCTCAGGTCTTCTTCGAGATATACTCTCCAAATCAGTCGATCTACGGATCTCCACCCCAATATCTCCCTCTCTCCGATCACCAGCGACCATCTCTCCTCTTTCAAACGCATAACCTCTCTTCTTCTCCCAATTCCCTACCCCAAATCATTCTATTCCGAGATCATCTCCGATCCAGTCTCAGCCTCTATTTCCCTCGTCGCTCTCTGGCATGATCAGCCCGGACACTCATCGCTCTCTCCCAAAGCAGGCAAAGTGATAGGCGGCATTCGCTGTCGTATTCTCTCTCCTTCTTCTCAGGGAGTCGAAAGGGGCATTGCATCTTCCTTCCCCAGCTACGGACTTGGACAGGCGCGCAGAACGGCGCAGCGGCAGCATGGTGAGAGCATTCTATATATATCGACGCTGGCGCTGCTGTCGCCATACAGAGGACTAGGGGTGGCAAACGCGTTGTTGGAGGCTGTGGAGAGGGTTGCGGTGGAGGAGTATGGGGTATCGGCCGTCGGAGCGCATGTTTGGGTGGAGAATGAGGATGGGCTGAAGTGGTATCGCAAAAGAGGATTTAGGGACGTGGGAAGGGAGGAGGAGTATTATCGGCGATTGAAACCTATGGGGGCTGTCGTCATGCGAAGGGAGATTGACGGTGGCAAGTACGGCTGAAGAGACACGACCAGCCAACGGAGCATTGGAATGACGCTCGCATACGTCTGGGGAGTCTATTGTTTCCAAAGCCGCGGAATGTGGTCCCTACGAATTGGCCCTTTCTCCAAGGAACACCAAATTTCTCGTTTGGACTAGCGAGAAGGCTCATGTTGCTCCGTGAACAGCTCGCGCACCGGCCGGTCAACGAGAGGATCACCTCGACTCGAGAAAGGCAGCACCAAGCAACCTGCTTCGACTCACCAAAACATCCAACAGTAGCCTGCCCTACGCGCCCTTCCCCTTCTCCGCAGCCATCATGTCCGGCCTGACACCCAAAACGAACATTCTGCCACCAAATATCACCCCCAGCACCCCCGCGCCCCCCAACAAAAAGACATCACTGAACGGCCCTCCCCCTTTCGCCCACCACCCGATCAACGTCGGCACCAGCAGCGCCTCCCCAAGTCCAAGCGTCGCGTACGCCCCCCATCGATTCGCCACCCCATTCGGCGTATCCGGATACGCGACCAGCAAAGGCACAGCGAGCGCCAGAGTGACGCAGCCGAGCATTTGAGCCAGGGACGTGGAGAGCGGGGTGATGGACGAAGAAGAGCGGAGGATAAAGGAGAGTTGGAGAGAGGGCGTGAAGAGCAGACCGAGGCCGCCTAGGATGTTGCCTAGGGATTCGACGAGGAGGGCGGTGCGGAAGGGTGATGGCATTGTGGCGGGAGTAGGGGTTCGATTCGGCGCGCGCGGACGGACGTTCTTTGTGGGCGGGACGATGAACTGGATCTTCTTGTGGGATTATATGGTAACTACTAGGATCGTTCAAGTGTAGGTTGGACTGGTAGATGTAGGAAGGGGAGATGCGTGGTGGGAAGGTGTCGTGCACACCCCCCGGCATCGAATTGTACCCGATGACGCAACGTGCCTGATGATGCGCGACGGGACGCACGTCGATCGGATCTGCTCCCCGCTGACGATCACGTTTGACATTGACAAAGAATACATGTCTTTCGTCCAAGAAGACCTTGTCCGGTTGATTGATGATTGTGCTTTGCCTGTGTTGGATGCAATGTACTGCGACTGCGCATACGTTGCGCCTCGATTACCATTCGATATTTGATTCACACGACATACACATTTGGGAGCATCATCATACAGCCATCATCCAACAACCAAAACCATGCCAACTCTCATGGTCCCTCCGAATCAGGCCTTCAGATCTCCCCTGGCCGTCTTGTCGGCTACAAGCGCAATCAAGGCAGCTCCCACACCAGATCCGTCCTTTGCAATACCAATCCGGATCCTCTTCTCTCCCCACTTGCCGATTCCCTCAATCTCCCTGAGCGCCTCGCGCATGTAATCCTCGAAACCGGGATAAAACTCTACAAGACTCCCATCTACACCCACGTCCACAATCTCGTCTTCCTCGGGGTCCTTCTCGCCTACAGTGGAAATATCGTTTGGCGCCTGGAGCTTGCCGGTTGACAGGACCACAGCCGCAATGGCCACGGCGGAGAGACGAGCGGCGCGACGGCCGATGGCACGGGCGATAGCCTGTACCGCTTCTGCGTCTTCCTGGCTGGGCGCGGAGACACCGTATTGGCCGTCTAGAGCCTGACGGGTGACTTTCAGCCCAACAGAGGAATCACCGTGTGTGATGGAAAGGAAAGAGGTGTCAAGGCCCCATTGCTGATAGAGCTTGGAAGATTCGGAGATGCAGGTCGTGCTGCTTACGTCGTTCCTCGAGCTGTCCTCGTCGGCGAAGAAGCCAGCTTCCTTCTTCTTGAGTAGGGAGAGGATGGCGCGACGGAGAATTTCGCCCAGGAACATACCAGAGACACGCTTTTCGAACATTTGGATGCCGGGATTGACAGATTCTTTGTCGAGAGCGGTGTCGTACGGGGTGTTTGGCAGGTGGGACATGGCATTGTCGAACGAACCCCACTCGGTGTTGATGATCATCTCACCAGTCGATTTATCATAGTCAGCAGAAGCGTTGTTTGCAAGCTTTGTGACCTTGCTGAGCTTCTCAACATATGCGCCGTTCGTTCCTGTGCCAAAGATGGCGCCGAGGAGCGTGCCGGTCTTGCCAGGGGAAGTATACGATCGGGCCATGAGCGTACCAACCGTGTCGTTAACCAGAGCAGCTACACGGACCGGCAAATGCAGAGCGTCAATCTCTTCTTGCAGCATGGCGCACACATCCTTGCCGATGGCATCCGCAATGTCGAAGCCTTTGGTCCAGCGGATCAAGGTTCCCTTGTTGATGCCGACCTGATTGACTGGAAAGGAGAAAGTGAAGCCAAGAGAGAAGATCTCCTCGTCCTTGAAGCCGCGGGGATCCGAAACAGTTGTACGTCTTCGAATGGTCGAGTGGTAGTGGTCATTATGATGGGTCTCCAGGAACTTGGCAATCTGCTTCGCGAGGAAGGAGAACAGCTCCTTCGATGTCTTGGCTACCATGAGCTCTCGCGGTATGGCAACCTTTGACTGTGTGAGCGAGAAGGTGCTGTTGCCATGCAGCTGTATCGAGCAAACGCGGAAATTGGTGCCCCCCAAGTCCACCGCCATATATAGACCCTTCTCTGTGCCGTTCGGTACTGCCGTGACATATGTTGGTATTTGGCTGAGTTGCGCCCCTTCTTTTCCAAGTCCCTCGTCTGGCCAGTGTCAGCGAACCTTCTATCATGTGCGAGTGCTCTTACCCATTTGCCTGATGAATTCTTTTACCCCATTATTGACATCCTTCGCCGAGTACTCAAACTCTTCGGCCACCTTTCGCGCCTCCTCTGCGAGCCCCATATCGCGCAGAACTGGACTGTAGAGACTATTGGTGCTAGGCGGAGCTGGCGGGTCGAGACAGACGCTGTCTCGAAGGAAAGGGTTGGGGAACACTCTGGCTGGTCGAGCGAGCTGTTGGGGAGATCTGAGTGTGACCTGAATGGGCAGGTATGGCCAGAGGAACTGTATCACAAGCAGGAAGACGACAAGGAGGAGAGAGAAGTAGTAATGCGGTTGCAGAAGAAGTGGGTTCGAGACGGACCGACTTTGGAAGCGAGCTGGGATGAGGTCACTGTCGATGGCGGTGAGGTCCTCGGAGGAATTGGCCCTGGAGAGATGGGGGAGAGACTTGGAACGCGATCGGAATGCCAGCTTGAAGCTCTACCCAGGTAGGAATGCTGTGTCTCTGCCTAGGTGGCGCTGTTGTGGTATGCGAGTGTGCAACACAGGCTGTCTCTTTGATGCTGGTGAAAATGATGAGAGGTGGTGGGGAAAGCGGGGTACAGTACAAGCCACACATCCTCACACCTCGCCTTTTTTTCTCTCGAAAAGACACACGGCAAAGGACATGTGCATCATTCATTTCGAAAGAAGTCCGTCTTTTACCCTCGACACCTGCGATGTGGTGCACAACGACTTTCGATGCTGAAGTTTAGACGACAGCGCGTAGCCCCCACGGACGCGAACGCAGCACCTCATCAATTCCGGCAGCTGACGTTGAGAAGGCTTCTTCCATGTTGTTCTAGAAGTCATGTCCATCGATATAATCGCACTGCCGGCGCTACCAGGGACAGATGCCTTTGATATGTCTACGCGAGGGCCCGCCAAACAAGCTGAGCCGGTCTGATGGCACTTGCGGCTCAAGGCTACCTGCGGCCGTGTCACGCTTCAGCAATCAAAACTATATTGGTATCTTCCTTTTCTCCAAGAGATAGCGAAGATTAGAGAGGCTGTGAAAAGCTTACGGAAAGCCCCGTAAAGGAAGGTTGCACGCCACTACCGAGCTCCAGGGTGGAGTATCCTCTGCAGAGCGTGAGCACCGCCCAGAGCCCGAGGAGCGGAGATCTACTTGGCGAGAAGTCCGCTCTGCTGCAGGGCCCATCGTATACATGCTTGGTATTGGCGCTCTATCCCAGTTCCGGCAGGCGATCCGACCATGCTCTGGCTTCGTGCCCGTACGTGTCAAGGGCTTGGGTGAAGGAGAGATGATCTTCCAGGGCCGTGATGAGGCGACTGACCTCTTCTTTATAGCTCGTGTCCGGGCCAGCCGCACTATAAAGACCCACGATGCGCTCCTCGAGGTAATTTGAGCAACTTCCCTTACCAAGAGTTCCCTACACCTGTCACCGCAAAGATGAAGTTCGGTCCGGTCGCGTTGGCGCTGCCCGCTGTGGCTAGTGCTGCTCACTTTCCCGCAGAGATGTACCGATCCGGTCAGGTCCACCAGATGATCTTGGACATGAAGAACTCTCAGTGGGATGCCATGGAGGCAGCTGGTCAGCTCAACTCGAGCCAGTACCCTTCATGGAGCACCTGGGATAAGCTTGACCCCAAGGTCAAGCGTGACCGTCTGCGATGCGAGAATGGTCTTGCCATTGCAGAAGTGGGCAACGCCAATCAGACCTTCCGATGCAACAATGTAGGTTACCCGTCGAACAGGCTCCCGGGACATCGTGGCTGACTCAAGACAGATGGATGCTTATGATTTCCTCAGCCACGAGGACATGGGTGGCGGCGAGGCTGATCCGCGGTTCCCCAACCGGCGAGGGTCCTCTATCTGGGGTTGGGTGTCCCCCAAGGGCCGACAGATTGCCCTTGTTGGCCAGCAGACCGGTACTGCCTTTGTCGAAGTGAGCCGAAAGGGCAAGATGTCCTACCTTGGCCGTCTCCCTCGCCAGGACCCTATCGGCTCTTCATGGCGCGAGATCCGTGTGCTCAACGACCTCGCAATCATTGGATCCGAAGCTGTTGGCCACAACGTTCAGATCTTCGACATGAACAAAGTCGCTGACCTTGACGCCCGCTCTCCGGTAACCTTCAACCAAGAGACCGACCTTACAGGTCTCTTCACCGATCTTCCTATCGGTCGTGCGCACAATGTGGTCGTTGACTGGGACAACGAGTATGCCATCGCGGTCGGTGCTCAGCCACGCAATACCTCCTGCCAGTCTGGCCTCGAATACATCGACCTGTCTGATCCTGCGAACCCATTCAAGCCTGGTTGTGCCAGCTCAGACGGCTACACTCACGATGCTCAGTGCGTCAACTACAACGGTCCTGACAAGCGTTATCTTGGTCGCAACATTTGCGTGGCCTACAACGAAGACAGCGTGACTGTCTGGGACTCGACTAACAGGACCGGCAACCCAGCCTCCACTCTCCTCAGCCGTCTCTCTTACCCAGGCGCAACCTACACCCATCAGGGCTGGTGGACTGAGCGTAACTACCATCAGTTCATCCTCCTCAACGACGAGCTCGATGAGGTCCGTGCTGTTGGCGATGCTGCCTCTGGCATTCCAATCACCCATATTGTTGACCTCACGGATCTCGAGAACCCTATCTACACTGGCAACTTCAATGCTGCCGATCAGCGAGCGCCAGACCACAACCTTTACATCGAAGGCGGTGTGATGTTCCAGAGCAACTATGGCGCCGGCGTCTGGGTACAAGATGTTCGCTCCATCGCCAAGTACCCAGATGGCAGTCGCGTCAAGCCCCTTGCCTTCTTCGATATGTACCCCGAAAACGATGCGACGAACGGCTCCGTTGACTTTGTCGGTACCTGGGGCAACTTCCAGTTCCCATCTGGTATGATTGTGGCCAACACTTTTGAGCGTGGTGCCTGGACCCTCAGGGTTGCGAAGGGTATGGGTCGCGATGGTGGCAAGGGCTTCGGCGGAAAGTCTAATTTGTAGATCAGCTCCTGTCATGAGACGCTCGTCATGATAATTTATAGTGTTTGATGAATTCGAAAAAGTCATATTCAGGATAAATTTGGTTGGAAACGTGGTGCTGCTTACTCTCCCTGTCTGCGGCCGATCTCTCATTCGGAATTTGATTGGTTGTGGCGAGCGCCAGATGACACACCTCGACACGGTAACACCCTCGTGCATTGTCACCTTGCCAGAGAATGGTGAACATGTTGCTGTCACGTGCGTCGAGACGCCTTCATTCACGCGCGACTCTGCCCATGAGATATTGAGAGTATATACGTCGAGTGTAGAATCTTTGGCGTTCCACAATTGCGAGAATGCCTCGAGAGATGGTCTTTGATCTGACCGCCTTGACGGAGAGTCTTGTGAGCGAGCTTGATAGTCCTTTGTTGGCACCAAAATATTGACATGCCACCAGAAGGAAATAGACCTCATAGGAGATGCTGCCCCGCCGACACCAGGTCCGGAAGAGGACCTGAAGATATCGATCCACGACCGGATTCACAACACGATTGTCTCCTACATCATGTCCAACAACGCCAGAATGGCCATTCTGATGTCGAAGCATGCGGAAATGGCTGCCTATAGTCTAGACGATGTGAACTTTCTCTTGGGCGCCAGGAAGGTGATGCCGCAGGACACGCCGCATTCGGTACAAGCACAACTGTGACAAGAAGACTCTGGTAAGCTGACAATCTCTAGATATGCATCAAGGCAGCGGGGGGCTTCCTGAGTGTTCGGCCAGTGGAGAGGTGGCCGCAAAATTAGCTGAACACGAGTACGACGGATTGATGCCAGCTGTACTTAGGAGGCATAGAATCATTTGCCCTGAAGACAATCTTGCCTACGACGTCTTCCGCATCATTTGACGACGAGGAACATGTCGGAAGGAAGCAAGCCTAATCGCTACGATAGCATACAGATGTACAGACACGGAGATTGTTTCTTGTCGGTGTCGGGAGCCCGGGAGGACTATCACCTCGCGCCACTTTACTTCGTCCGACAGTCGCTGGAGTCGTCTATGTTGGCCTCTTCGGAACAATCATTCCCTATGCGACCTCAACACTATATGCAATTCCTTTCCGATCATTCGGCTGCGAAACATGGTCCAGACCAGCAATGTCTTGGTGGATTTGGAGATATCATGCCACTTCCTACCTTTCTGTCTTATACAATCGTACCGAAGGCGGTTCACCCGTCGTCTATTTGTAAGAGTAGGCAAGCCTGTGGATATGTCCGAAGTCAAGTGCCCTTACCAGCTCCTTGCTGCATGATAGCTAGCCAACATTGATCGATATGGAATGCCAAGAGATGATGCCATAGACCCATAGTCTGTATTTCGTCCATGTAGCCATTGTAGAGTCCATCACTCGATATTTGTGCAAGAACCATCTCAGGGGCCCCCCGGCTGCTAGTCAGACATGGTGTGGCCTCGGCAGCGGCCGGAAGATGGAGGCCCGGCTTTTGGAGATCGGTGCATCTCGGAACGCGATACCGGCATCCCAGCCATGACGATGTCAACAATTTTTCCCTCCAAACTGGAACAACTCACGTCTACGTGGATACTGGAGTCAAGTCCGATCAATTGACTTCTACGAGCATCCATTTGCACCTCACACATCTTCCACAGTTCCCGCGACACCTTTACCCATAGCTATGCAGCGAATTGCTCCTGCGGGCAAGAGAATTGCCTCGGGAGTGCCAGGCAAAGCTTCCATCCCCGCTCGCCGCCTCCATGTGGCATCACGCACGCCAGGTCAGTAGCCGATTGTTTATCGAAAAGTACTGCGTCTCGCATCTTGGGTTTCTAACCCCTTCCCAGCTTTCTCAACATCTGCTCGACCATCATACCCTTCTTCTCTGGTACAAACAACACGACCTGTCCTCTCTACAGGAGCAAGATACTTCTCCCAATCAGTGCCAATGGCGACCTCAACGAGAACCGAAAGCGATGCTTTTGGTAACATCGAGGTGGAATCGGACAAGTATGTCATACAGTCAAGAGAAGGAGAGCAGATACACGTAGGAACATGGAGGAACTGACATGTGGCAGGTATTGGGGAGCGCAGACCCAGCGATCGCTCAAGAACTTTGATATCAATCAGCCTTTCGATCGGCAGCCAGTGCCCGTGATCAGGGCTCTCGGAATCCTCAAGGGCGCGGCGGCGACGGTGAACATGAAGTACGGCCTGGACCCCAAGATCGGCGAAGCCATTCAGCAAGCGGCAGCAGAGGTCGCATCGCTCAAGTTGGTGGACCACTTTCCCCTGGTGGTATGGCAGACCGGTTCCGGCACACAGTCGAACATGAACGCCAACGAGGTCATCTCAAACCGTGCCATTGAGATTATGGGTGGTACTATGGGCAGCAAGAAGCCTGTCCATCCCAATGACCACGTCAACATGTCCGCCTCCTCCAACGATACCTTCCCCACCGTTATGCACATTGCCGCCGTCCTCGATTTTGAGGAATCTCTGCTGCCGTCGTTGAGGAGTCTAAGGGACGCTATCAAGCAGAAGGAAGAGGCCTTCAAGCACATTATCAAGATTGGCCGAACACATCTCATGGACGCTACGCCTCTCCGCCTGTCCGATACCTTCTCAGCGTATCGGCAGCAACTTGACTACGGTATTGAGAGAGTTGAGTCGGCACTGCCACGTCTGCGATTGCTCGCCCAGGGGGGTACCGCCGTAGGAAGTGGTCTTAACACATTCAAGGGTTTCGCAGAGGGCATTGCCGAGGAGGTCACAAAGATGACGGGCAAGCAATTCCACACCGCACCAAACAAGTTCGAGGCATTGGCTGCGCACGACGCCATTGTAGAAGCTCACGGACAGCTCAACGTCCTGGCCACATCTCTGTTTAAGATCGCTCAGGATATTCGCTTCCTTGGATCCGGTCCGCGATGTGGTCTGAGTGAGCTCAAGCTCCCAGAGAATGAGCCGGGCTCATCCATCATGCCCGGAAAAGTTAACCCCACGCAGTGTGAGAGTTTGACCATGATCTGCGCACAAGTCTTTGGCAACCAGACTGCCGTCACGTTCGCTGGATCGCAAGGCAACTTCGAGCTCAACGTGTTCAAGCCCGTCATGATCAAGAATTTGCTGCACAGCTCGAGACTGCTTGCGGACGGCATGAGGAGCTTTGAGAAGAACCTGATGGAGGGCCTGGAGGCAGACGAGGAGCGTATCAGCACTCTGATGCGCGAGAGGTAAGCAGGAATTACTGTGTCAAAGTCATGCCACGTACTAACGCGTCACAGTCTCATGCTGGTCACGTGCCTGAACCCTGTCATTGGCTACGACATGGCCTCCAAGGTAGCCAAGAATGCCCACAAGAAGCGCATCACCCTGAAGGAGAGCGCGATGGAGCTCAAAGCACTGAGCGAAGAGCAATTTGATCAGACGGTCCGACCAGAGCTGATGCTCGCGCCAAAAGAGAAGAAGTGATGGGGTAGATAGTACCTGTCCTGTATTTCATTGTAGTAGATATCTAGCGTGTGCTGCAAAAGACTAGTCTGTTCACAGTTTTGTTCTCTCTGTCTATTTGATCGATCATGACATGTACATGCACCTATAAGCCGTAGCCGTGCTACCGTACCTAGTTACCCAAATTGTGGTGTGATACACGCTTTGTGTGGCTGAGGTCCAAGTCCAAAAACTCCGCGCAAAATGTTGCGTCCCCCTCTACACGTCCGATGGACTCAACCACGCAATTCCTGAACGAGGCCCGGACGTGGATCGCGCGCTACGACTGGCAATTACTCACCAGCTTAGTGCTTCTGGCAGCCGGCTATTCCCTCTTCCTGCAGAAAACAGATCCCGAGCTACCAGTCGATTACAATGTGCCTGTACCAAAGGAGTGTAGCCCGAGCTGGGAGGGCGAGGTCCTGTCCGATCCGTCTATAAAGGTGACTTCCAGAACACTACAGTATATTCGATGGGGAGTATATGACTGACATTACGCAGATCGCCGGGTCTACCGCGGTGCAATGCTACTGTCCCGCCACGGGCGAGTCACTGGGCATCGTCAACCCAGCGACGCCGGATAGTATCGACAGAGTCGTCGCTCGCGCCCAGGAAGCACATGTCGAGTGGGCAAAGACGACTTTCTCTCAACGTAGACGTGTTCTGAAGACGTTGCTTGGGTTGGTCGAGAGGAATGGATATGAAGACTTGCACATTGCTGACATGGGCAGGTTTCTTCTAAGTCACCAGGATGACATCGTCACGGCAGCGTGTCTCGACTCGGGGAAGACAAAGGTCGATGCGCTGTTTGGCGAGATCTTGGTCACGGCAGAGAAGCTTAAATGGACGATTGATCATGGCGAGGCGGCATTGCTGCCGGAACGGCGTCCGACGAATCTCTTGATGATGTACAAGAAGAACACGGTACGATATGAGCCTTTGGGAGTGGTTGCGGCTTGTGTGAGCTGGAAGTTAGTCATTTCTGGTCTGTCACTATCAGTTCGTACGCTAACGACAGGTAGTTATCCTTTCCATAATCTCGTCGGCCCCATGATCTCGAGCTTGTTCACGGGCAATGCCATCATCGTCAAAGGATCGGAAGCCACAGCGTGGTCGTCACGGTACTTTGTCGAGGTCGTTCGAGGAGCGCTCACCGCGTGCGGACATTCGCCGTATCTCGTCAACTCGATCACTTGTTGGCCGCAGGTAGCAAATCACCTTACGTCGCATCCAGGCATCTCGCACCTGACCTTCATCGGCTCTCGACCAGTGGCCCATGCAGTTTGTGCGTCCGCCGCAAAATCCTTGACGCCAGTCGTTGTAGAGCTCGGCGGCAAGGATGCTGCCCTCATCCTCGACGACCCTTCCGGCGCACCCACGTCGGCTGGCGAAATGAGCCGTATCACATCGATCCTTATGAGGGGAGTGTTTCAAGCAGCTGGCCAGAACTGCATCGGGATCGAACGCATTGTAGCAATGCCTCACTCGTACGATCGCATCATCTCCATCGTCGAACCCAAGATCGAAAGCCTTCGTCTAGGCAACGCGCTGACGGAAGAGATCGATGTCGGGGCTATGGTAAGTCCTGCTTCGTTCCCCCGCTACGAAGCGTGGATCGCGGAGGCTGTGGCACAAGGAGCGAAGCTACTCGCGGGCGGCAAGCGGTATCATCACCCGAAATACCCACACGGCCACTACTTTCAGCCGACGCTACTGGTCAACGTCACACCAGGCATGCGCATCGCTCAGGAAGAGGTCTTTGGACCGATTGCCGTACTGATGCGGGCATCCACTGTCGACGAAGCCATCTCGATCGCCAACAGCACGCCGTACGGACTCGGGAGCTCCGTCTTCGGACCCACATCCTCGGCCGCCGGACGTCTCAACATTGAAAAGTGTGTGTCGAAGATCAAGTCTGGCATGGTAGCGGTCAATGACTTTGCGTGCTACTACGCTGTCCAGCTTCCCTTTGGCGGTGTCAAAGGTTCTGGCTATGGCAGATTTGCTGGAGCCGAGGGCTTGAGGGGCTTGTGTAATATGAAAAGTGTCTGTGAAGATAGAGTGTCGTCGCTGGCCAGGACGGCGATCCCGGGTGATCTTGACTATCCGATGAATGCGAAGAGGGGCCCAGAAGCTGGCAAGGGGGTCGTGGAGTTGGGCTATGGGAGTGGGTGGAAGAAGGTGGAGGGCTTGAGGAAGATTGTTGGACTATAGCGACTGGTGGGTGCTTGTAGCAGCGGCGGCATCGTCGAGAAGCCGGAACAATACATAATGTAGCAGGTGTAGGTGTCCAGCCCAGCGTGGCGTGCAAATACAGCAAGGGTCGTCGTCCTCCGCGCCCCTCCCCCGCGCGAGGAACCGTTCCGCGCCTCGGCTCAGACTAGGATCAACAGCTCCTCCTCATATCGACTGCGGCTCCTTGTGCCGGCACACCCTTTGGAAATAAAGAGGTTAGTCTCGCCATAACTGTCACAGAGAGAGCGAACATTGTGCATACACTTCTCTAGCTAGGCCTGCTCGACCACTCCTTCGTATTGGCCACCCATCCAAAGCCCTCATCATGAACGCCTTCCAGGGAACCACGGAGCCCGCTCAGAACGGCGATTTGAAGCAAGAAGTCAAGAAATGGGGTGCCTACCAGAACGAGATCTACGCAAAGGGAATGTTCCAAGGCATCCTCCCGACCGTGACCACCGACCCCAACAAGCTCGAAGCCCAGGCCAAGGAGAAGATGTCCAAGACATCCTACAACTACGTCGCCGGCGGCGCTGGTGAGCGCGCCACCATGGACGCGAATCGTCTTGCCTTTCGCTCCTACAAGGTCAGCAGTTTACCCTTCTCCCATGCGTACCGGTGTACCTCAAGAAGAAGACTAACAGTTTCAACAGCTCGTCCCTCGCATGCTCCGCCCCTCGTCCGTCCGCGATCTGACCACCACCATCCTCGGCACCACCTACGCCACCCCTATCGCCCTATCCCCAATCGGCGTGCAATCCATCTTCCACCCCTGCGCCGAGACAGGTATTGCCAAGATAGCCTCGCAGCTCTCCCTGCCCTACACGCTCTCGACCGCGTCCTCGCGCACGATCGAACAGGTCGCTGAAGCCTCTGGCCCGGGCTCTCCGCGCTGGTTCCAGCTGTACTGGCCTCAGACGGACGAGATCACGCTTTCGCTCCTCTCCCGCGCCAAGGCGAGCGGGTACTCGGTCCTGATCGCCACGTTGGACACGTGGTCGCTCGCGTGGCGACCCTGGGACCTGGACGAGGCCTACGTCCCCTTCATGACGGGCACGGGCAACCAGATCGGATTCTCGGACCCCGTGTTCCGGCGGATCTATAAGGAGAAGACCGGGAAGGAGGTCGAGGACGATGTCGTGGCCGCGAGTATCGCGTGGCAGCAGGATGTCTTCAGTGGGCGCTCCCATGCCTGGGAAGACGTGAAGCTGTTGGTCGAGAACTGGGATGGACCTGTGGTTTTGAAGGGGATCCAGCATCCGGATGATGCGAGGAGGGCGGTGCAGGTCGGGGCCAAGGGTATCATTGTCAGTAATCATGGAGGACGCCAGTTGGACGGGGCGGTGGGCAGTCTGGAGATGTTGGAGGAGTGTGTCGCTGCCGTTGAGGGGACGGGCGTGGAGGTCTTGTTTGATAGCGGGATCAGGACTGGGGTGGACATCATCAAGGCCTTGTGTCTCGGGGCTAAGGGCGTCTTGGTGGGCAGACCGTGGGTGTATGGCATGGGCATCGGCGGCGCGAATGGGGCGTGTCAGGTTCTGCAGGGCATTCTGGCCGACCTGGATCAGAGTATGGGCCTGGCTGGGATGGCGAGCATCAAGGACATGGACAAATCGTGGCTGAAGAGGAGTAATAATATGGGAGACAGACATTCGTGTAACTGAATGAGCAGGGCAGGTGTGTCTATGCCATGCTGGTTCGCGGACTAGATCCATCTCCTCTACATTCTTGTCGAATTCTCAACTTCCAAGACCAGTCCTCCAGATCCGACTTTCCCTGTTCTCGGAGCAATCATATCAGCTCCCATCTCGCCAAACGCCCGACAACCTCGCCCGCGTTCCTGACGATACAGACAGACTTCAACTTTTCAACAAACTCCCCCATGACCGTATCCCTGAGCTTCCCCAGTCCCACGCTACCAATCGCCGTTCCTTTGCCCTCTCTCAAATTGAAGCCGCCACTCGTCACGAAGCCGATAAGATCCTCTTGTTTTGGCACAGGCGGGTGCTGGCTGCTTCCGTCTTCGACTGAATCAAGGCCGACCAAGTCCCGAGCCAGCTTTTTGAGGTCAAGATTGTGTTCACCAAGGTCTGATCCTGGTTTTGGCAGGAGTCGATTCGGAGGTGCCTTGTGCTCCTTTTTTCTCTTGCTCGTGGTCTCGTCAACGAGCCGGACCCATTTCTCTCTTAGCGCGACATCGTTCGATGGAAGACGGTAGATCCTTGCGGCTGGATCCGGCGTACCACGACCCAGATACACCAGTCGTACTGTCGTGAGTGCGTGGTCAACAGCTTGCTCCGCAGCAAGCAGCATAGGTTCCGCTTGAGTCGTGGGAATATCTGTCCCGTTTGCCATCTCGACGTCTGGCTGCTCTGCTGTCACCTGCTTCGCCTTCAATAGCTTGCGCGCAAGGCTGGTCGTGCAATGCCACGGTTTTGTCTTCTGTGCCGCTTGTGCAGGCTTCTCTGGTCCCGCTGCATCGTCAGCTACCATCCCTGCTCCTTCGCTAGCAGATACTTTGCCAGCTTTGTCTACTTCCCTCCTTACCGGCTCACTCCCGATCTCTGAGGCTACGACCTCTCTCTTCAATACCAAAGCCCAATCCACCGCCCACCCATGTCCCCTCTCTCCTATCTCTCCATTACCCAGCTCCAGCACATCGAAATTGACCCTCCTACTCGGCGGTTTTGCCTCCCACTCTTTCTTCCTCCCCTCCGTCTCTCTGTTCACCCACAAATCCCCAGCCTGTGTGCCCGGATAATCGCCTGGAAACCACGGAACGCATCTCTCAAACGCCAATTGCCTCTGCTCCTTCTGACCCCCAAAGCGTACCTGGCCTCCAGAAGACAGAGGGTAGTACATCAGGCTCTGCCAGACTGCTGGTACTGCCTTCCAGGGGAGAAGGACGGACCAGCTCGCCAGCTTTTGAGAAAGCGCGTGGGCGGAGGTGGCCACCGAGGAACTGTACAGAAGAGCGGGGATGGAAGGGTCTGTGGGGAGCGACGGCGGGTAGGTGCCTGGATCAGATGTAGAAAAACGGCGATTGATGGCCTTTTGGGACTGCATGGCTGTTATTGACGCGCGGCAGGTACGGGAGTCAAAGAGGGCTTGCGGACAGGCGGGCAAGTTGTCATTGAAGGTCGCCAGCGTGGATAGGAGAGTAGTCAGGTCCGTAGAGGATTCGATCGTGCGAGGCGGGTGATGGAGACGAGGGTCCGAGATCTTGAATGCCAGCGAAGCATTGGCAGGGAGGGAGCCGGGATTGTCGAGACCGCAAAGGGATTTCCACAACGCGGCGGATGGATCTTTGTCAGCCGTGGAAGATGGCCATAGAGCACCTTGCAATGCCTCAGTCGATCCAGGGCCTGTGATCTCGATGCTACCAATCTCGAAGCGGAGGTCCTCAGCTTTCACTTCCGGCTTCTGCACTTTGCAAAGTCGTATGACCTCTTCCCACAGCTGATGGAAAGCGGACGGATGTACTCGTAGCAGCAACTTCCTGCGAGGATATGCCCGCCTCTTCTCCGGTGTATCGTCCGATGCATTCCGCTGATCCTGCTCCTGCCAGATAGCCGTCACACAAGCAATCGCGTCTTGTGACTTTGTATCTCTCGCAAAGGCCCAACCCTGCCACACTCGACGGCCTATCCTCCAGAGTCTGCCCTTGTTACCCGTCAAGGCTGTCTCTTCGATCCCGAGGCCTCTCAGGAGGTTCAGTAGACTCTTCTCAACACCTTCTAGACCGACAGTAGAAGTATAGCTTACATCCCAAGCAATCGCACCCCTCTCCGATACGGCCCTATGAGTCGGCCGATAGCTCTTCGCAGTCGGCGTTAGCGGCAATGCGAATCTCCAAATCGGCTCCAGTGCAGGGGACATGTGCGCCCTCTTCGCATGATACATGTGCGTCGGCAACCACGTCTTGTTGATCTGCCTCTTTCTGAACCTCGCTTTCGGCACCGGAGGATCCTTCAGCCTGTTCTTCCTCGCCTTAGCCGCCCTCGTTTCCACCTTCTCTGGAAGAACCCCCACGACCTTCTCCCCCTTCCTCTTCGCCCCCAACGCCCTCAACCTTCGGACCGTCTCCCCCCTCAACCTAGCTTCCCTGGAAACCTTACCCCTCCTCTCCCGTCCCGTAGGCGTGTTATCCTCCCTGACCTCCCGCCGCGCCTTCTCCCTCCTGGCCCTCCCCTTTGGCAACCGTCTGACATCCCACGCGCCCGCCCGTCTCCTCATCTCGCGCGGCACGGACTGAAACGCCCTCTCCATCCGCGCCTTCTTGTGTCGCTGCAGGCCCTCCTGCAGGGCACGGATTTCGAATTCGCGCGCTTTGACAAACGAGGCCACGTCTAGGGCACCCGAGGTGAAGGCCTTGGAGGTGGTTTGCGTGGCGAGGGTGCGGGCGTCGAGACGGGCGGTGGTGCGGCGGTTGCGGGCGGAGGAAGGGCCATTGGATGACTTGGTAGGGCGATTCTTGGAGGACAGGTGCTGGGGGTTGGATCTGGGATTCTGGCCCGAGGGATGTTGCTTCTGAGGGGGGCCATTCTGCTTCTGGTTCTGTTTCTGATGTGACGCCTGTTTCTGCTGCTGCTGCTGCTGCTGCTGCTTGTTCTTGGGCTGATCTACAGTCCGCCCGCTCCTGACAGGATCATGCTGGTTGGGTTTGGGCTTCTTCGCCGCGGAGGAGGAGTCGGCGGCATCGCTTTTGCGCTTCTGCCCGGCCTTCTGAGGGGGATTTCCCGGCTTCTGGGGACTGGCCATGGCTACAAACTGCAGAGTTTTGTATAGTAATCGTCCGACATTTGGGCTTGCGTCGAACGTGGTCGCGCGACTTGACAAGCCTCTGTAGAAATTTTGAGATGAGGTTGAGCTGGAGCTGCGCGGGGATGACGCGGGCTCACGCGACTCGGCGCAAGCACTCAGGACAAGGCACGATTTGACAGAAACAGCTCCCTAGCATTTGCTCAGGGATACAAACGCACAGGACCGAGATGTTGAAGCCGTACATGACCGATTAACGACGCTAAGGGTATCCGCAAGGCCCAGCCTAAAAAGTATGCAAAGAAGTGAAGCATCATCCCCAGATCACATCTTGTACCTCGTCCCATATCATATCGGCCTTCTCAGAAATCCACTCAGACCTCTTCTCTCCTCATCCGAGACGACAGTATTCTACCTCATCGCTCCCTTCATGTCCTTCCTGTGTAGCCGGTTGCCCTTCACCTCCTTGGGTATCTTCCCCCCGTTCTTCCTAATCTCCTCCAACCTATCAATTGCCTTGGGGAACTTGTAGCTCGCCGCTCTGCCATACCATCGCTTCGCCTCCTCAAGGTTAGCTGGACATCCAATGCCTGTCTCGGTGTAGTATCCCATCGCAAACATGGCTTTCGCCAATGGCGGATCCGCGCTTGCGGCCTTGCGAGCCCAGAGATAGGCCTCCTGGTCGCTGTTCTCCAGAATGCCCTCAGCACCAGTCAAATACCTGTTCTCGTCAGCCACACATCTTTCAGAGATCACATGCACGGCACAACTCACCATCCGCTCAGCGCCAATTCAGCCTGGTGATCTCCCTGCGCCGCCGCCTTACTGTACCAAGCAATGCTGTTCCTAGCATTGACCTCCAATCCCAGCGCTCCGTACTCATACGCCTGACCCAACCTGTTTTGACTGACCCTGAACCCCAACTCGGCCGCCTTGAAGAACAATTCTCTCGCATACTTCTCATCTGCGACTACCTTGCCTCTCACTTCTCGATCCGGATTATCCACCTCGTACAGACATCCCAACTCGTGCAGGGCGTGTGGATTCTCCTTATCCGCCCTCTCGGCCGCGCGTTTCAACCACCGTTCCGCCTCGGGGATATTCTTTTGCTGACCCAATAATCCCTTGAGACAAACCATACCCAGCTTGAACATTGCCGAGACATCCTGCAGCTGCGCCGCTCGCCGATACCACTGCACAGCCTTGAGCACATCCCTCCTCGTGCCCCCTCCATCCTCCGGCCCCAGTTCGCAGCATACGGCCGTTCGGTACGCGGCGTTCGCGTGCCCCAATTTGGCAGCCTGTTGATACAGATTAAACGCCTCCCTGGGATCTTCCTCGAGTCCCAAGAGGCCTTGACCGTAGCAGTCGGCGAGGTAGAACATGGCGTCGGGATAGCCCGCGGAAACAAGTTTCTTCACGCGGCGATGGGCGTCGAAGATGTATCGTTCACGGTTCTTGGTGGTCTGACGCGCGTCCAAACGGCCATTTTCGGAAGCCAGGACGGTGGAGGCTTCGACCAGTTTCTTGGCGAGGAGGAGGGCGGTGGCAAAGTCTTGCGGGTGGGCGTTGACGAGAGATTGCAGGTGGTTGATCTCTGCCATGGTCACGGGGCCGGATTGAATGGAGGTGCGGCGTGAGTCGACGGGGGAAGTGGTAGGTGGAGGAGCGTAGTTGCGCATTGGGCCGGGCGTAGCGTTGAGGGGCTGGCCGGAACCTGGAGGGGCGCGACGAGCCGAATTGTTCGACATGGAAGATTGACTAGACGGTGGGCGGTCCATGAGACCTGGTCGGACGGGCACCGGGTGATGAGGTAGGGCGTCGGGGTGAGGGCTGCCGTTCATGTTTGGCGGCGGACCGGACGGATGAGGAATTCCATAGCCGTTCTGATTAAGGGGAGGAGCGCTAGGCGCGCGGCCTGACTGACTGACGCCATTGAAGTTGGGTCCGTTGCGATCTCCGCTTGGCCGACCATATGCATCTGCTGTGCCTGGGCGTCGTGGAGCTGGACGAGGACCGAAGCCATTTGAGGGCGTCCCCATGGCCTGTCTCGAATTTGCGTATGGATCGCGCGACGCGTACTGATTCTGATAAGGCTGAGGAGGCTGGTTCGCCGGGTGTGGGCCCATGCCGCCCATGACATTTGGTCGCCCTTGACCTGGACCCGGCGTACTACTCATGCTTACCTGTGATCTTGACGCACTTTGTTGCTGATACATGCCTTGCTGGGGGGTCATGTCCCGAGGCATTGGCGGCGGTGTCTCCGCAGCCGGACTGGTGAGATGTTCATCGACTGTCTTTCCTCGTTTGTGCGCCGTGTGCATCTGGGCAGCGTTGTCAAAGTTCGGCATGTCTTGCTCAATCTCTTCGTCTCTCGTTCTCGGCTGATTTTGCGGCGCACCGAGGTCGCTCCCGTAGTAATCTGCATAGATCTCGGATTGGCTGTGATTCCTCGCATGCTGCGGAGGTCCGCTCGGATGGCCATGCCCATTCATAGGCGGTCCTCTGTGGCCGTTGGGCGCAGTGCCTGGACGCATGGGCAAGGGCATTGTTCTTGAGCTATCATAGGAATTCTGCTGCTGTGGAGGCGGACGCACTTCCCGCACTGGACCACCTTGCCGACCGTCGGCACGGCTTTGCGACTCGTGGCTGTATTGGCGAGGCGGACCGGGCGGTGGTTGCATCTGCGGGGTTGTGTTGCCAGACCGAGCGCCTCTTGATGCACCGTTCCCTGCTGTTGAAGGTCGGTCCTTCCCATGACCGGGGGCTTCACGTAGCTGCTGTTTGGATGGCTTTTGCTTCGCAACCGGGAAAGTCGGGAAGGCATTGTCTTGGGGGAGTTCAGTTGGGGAGACAGGCTCGATCAGCGGGACGCGATCTCCCTTCTTGAGCGGTGCCAGATCGTCCGAAAACGATCTGTCGAGCGGCGGCGGTCGGCTCTTCTGTCTGGACTGCCCGCGCGGTAGATCGAGGGAGTGGGTGCCCTGCATTGGGGGGCTCCGCATTGGGGGGCTCCTCAGACCGAAGTTGGGGTGCTGGGGCATGGAATTGGCGTACTGCGGCTGCTGATAGACCTGGCGTGGTTGTCTATCGTAGCCATTATTCTGGTTCTCATACTCGTGACCATGGCGTTGCGGCGGTGCTCGAGGACCAGGCTCCTGCCTCGCGCGTGGGGCGCCATGGTGTTGCTGTCCATTATTATGGCCATGTCCGTACTCTTGCACGTAGCCGGGATGTCCATATCCTTGGTCGTATCCTTGATCATGTCCTTGGTCGTATCCTTGACCATATCCGTGGTCAACCCCGTGGTCTTCATAGCCGTTATAGCCTCTGTTGTAGCCTTGATCGTAAGCTCGGGGATCATGAGCAGGCGACTGCTGTGGGGGATAGTAATGCCTAGAGGGAGGTTGATATGCGGCGTGCTGATCGTATGCCATGGTGTATATATCCTTTATCGCGACAAGAATCGATCAGCCAAGCATCACCAGGGTGAAGGAGTCGAAGAGGCGACGGTATTCGATCTAGGGTGCGATACTTGTCTGCCACTGGCGATGTCTCGGAACTCCCGCGGGATTGGAGTAGGCTCTAGGGGATTCCGTGATCAGCTGGCGGACTATCTGGGTATCGCGGATCCGGGTGCAAGGACTATGGCGCTCGTCGTCGAGTCCCGAAGGTATCGTGGGAGTTGTGTGTAGGTATGGTGTATCGGGACCGTTGTGTTGTGCGGGCGTGCGACGGGGCAACGCAACACTACCGTCGGTAATGAGGAAAGAACGAAGAAGAAACGAGAGACCCTAAAGGAGTGGAGGGGATGAATTGAAACGCAAAGAGATGTTGCAATTGATTGTTGGTCGTCAGCGGCTGGGACAGGCAGAGAGAGAGTACGGGAAGCAGGGAATATGTGCGGGATGTGCTGCACGCTCTTTGAGTGTTTGACAGCGTGTCGCAGATCTGAGCCGGGACATGGGCATTCGATTCGTCCGTTTCATGTCGCGCGTTGTAGATTGCGCCAGGTTCCAACACTGGGAAAAAGCGGAGAAGGCTGTGGCGAGAGTATGTGTGGCGCAGGGCTAGGAGGCGTACATGTGGCGCTGCGTGAGGCGCAAGCATGTGGCGCAGGATAGAGAAACGCTCCATCCAGCGCTTCTTCCATTGGTCTGGTTCCTTTGCTGTCGGTGATGGTGATAGGGTACATTTCTACGTTGGACTACCCGACAGCACATCAGTATCGCGCAGCGCAGCGCAACTCACACATGGGTCACCATTCTCTGGGGGTGGTCAAGCTCGCACTGGTCAAGCTCGCACTGGTCAAACTCGCACTGGTCCATGCTTCCGAATCCGACTGCATCACGATATGACACAGGAGAAGTGCAGCATGACCGTCGGATGTCATGCAAGGGTGAGGGATGATGAGTCGCCGGACCACAAGTCTACACTGCTGTCTGTCATGATGTCAAGGTAGGCCGCCCTGACCCCTTCTCCAGGAAGTCTAGGCTGGGACGAGTATGTATCAGGTGCAGTGTCAAGTACAACCTTGAGCAAAAGACCATGATGGAAGGACGAACCCCAGATCTTTAGAGCCTAGCAACCCCGCCCATCGTTTGTTGCTGTCTGCCGTGCTGAGCCGCCGTGTCTTGTCCCGGCCGTCGCGTTCCCCAAACTTTGCGGCTCTGCTCTCTCCCAGCTTCTCCATACCCGAGGGCTTCTTACCCTCGGATGCGGTACAACGGTCGACCTCTCGACCTCAACCTGCGCGCGACATTTCATCTGCCGGTCGACATGAAGCTTGTCTGCCCTCATCTCATATAGCTTCTTGACATTCCCGAATTGTTGGTCCGCCATCTTGCTCTCGCTTCACCATCCTACACGTCCCCAGTACATCGCCATCATGGATATAGGTACGTTTCTTCTCCAATCGGGGAAGCTCTCCGGCTCGAGAAACAACATCGTCCAAGTGCGATTCTTCTGCTTGAGCTTGACTTCCTGCTGTGCTCGCATCAGTCCGCATCAACTAAGCAGTATCCGGTCCTGACAAAATGCCTACAGATCTGGGAACCGCAGCGCTCGCTGCCGCCGGCGCTGTCGCCTCCGCAGCTTATCTCGACGCCAAGCACCACTTTACAAAGGACCTGTCTGGACTCTACAACACCCGCAAATATGCCGGTCAGTTCGAAGCTGCCGCAAAAGCCAACAAGATGTCTCTGTGGTACTTTTTCGAGCAATCTGTCCGTCGAATGCCCCAATCCGAGGAGTGCATCTGGTCCAGAAACGGCATCTACAACTGGCAGACCACCCATGCGAACGCTTGCAGATACGCCCAGTTTCTCCTTTCCCAGGGGTGCCAGCCCGGCGAGCTAGTTGCCTTCTATCTCATGAATAGCCCCGAATTCATTTTCAGCTACCTCGCCACATGGGCCATCGGCACCGCTCCGGCCCTGATCAACTACAACCTCTCCGGCGACGCCCTCATCCACTGTCTCAAGCTCGCCGGCAGCAAAGTCATCATGGTCGACGAAGACGCCGAATGCCGTTCCCGTATCGAAGAGTCCCGCTCCCGCATCGAGAACGAGCTGGGCATGAAGATTGTCATCCTCGACAAGGAAACGAAAGCCTACCTCCTGACCGTCGAACCCAAACGGCCCGAACGCAAGTACCGCGCCGTCGTCAAGCCCACCTGGCCCATGTGCCTCATCTACACAAGCGGTACCACCGGCATGCCAAAGGCCTGTCCCTTCCCCATAATCCGCGCCTGGTCTATCGGTCCCTACCGCCAGAAAGCGAACAATCTCCGCCTCGGCCCCGGCGGTGACAGGTGGTACGATTGCATGCCCATGTACCATGGTACCGGCAACACCGTTGTCGTGGGCTGCATGATCTCCGGCCTGACCCTCTGCATCGGTCGCAAGTTCTCCGTCTCCCGCTTCTGGGACGACGTGAGGGAGAGTCGTAGCACGACGTTTGTGTACGTCGGCGAAACTGCGCGATACCTCCTCAACGCACCGCCGAGCTCCCGCGACAAGGATCACAACGTAAAGTCCGTTTGGGGCAATGGCATGAGACCGGACGTCTGGGAGCGGTTCCGAGAACGATTCGGTATCCCGACCATTTGCGAGTTCTTCAATTCTACCGAGGGCATGTTCGCGCTGTGGAACAAGAACAATGGTAGCTACACGGCTGCTGCGGTGGGTCATCATGGTGCGGTCCTCAGGAGACAGTTCAACGATGTGTACATTCCCGTGGCCATTGATCACGAGAAGGGGGATATCTGGCGGGATTCGAAGACAGGGTTCGCACGACGGGTGCCGTATGAGGACGGTGGAGAGATCATTGTCTACGTGGGAGATAACAAAGAGGCGTTCCCTGGATACTGGAACAACAAGGAGGCGACGGAGAAGAAGTTCATCAGTGATGTCTTCAAGAAGGGAGATCGGTACTATCGCACCGGGGACGCATTGAGACGGACCCGGGACGGAAGGTGGTACTTCATGGATCGTTTGGGCGATACATTCAGGTGGAAGGGCGAGAACGTAAGCACGGCCGAGGTCGCAGAATGTCTTGGCCGGTTCGACGGCGTGGGAGAGGCGAACGTCTACGGTGTCGAGTTGCCATGTAAGTACCCACGATCCCGCCGAAACTGGATTCGACTGACAAAAACAGCACACGATGGCCGAGCAGGCTGTGCAGCCCTCTACATCGACCCTGCCGCCCGAGCCACGTTCAACTACGACGCCCTCCTCGCACACTGCCGGAAACAGCTTCCCAAGTACGCGGTGCCCATTTTCTTGCGGTTGATCGAAGAGCAGAATCTGGGACACAACAACAAGCAGAACAAGGTGCCGCTCAGGAACGAGGGCGTCGATCCGGACAAGGTAAGAGATGGGACTGCTGGGCCCAAGGATAAGGTGCTTTGGGTGAGGAGCGGGAAGCATACCGCCTACGAGGCGTTTGGAGATGATGAGTGGAGGGCACTCAATGGAGGGAAAGTGAGGTTGTAGTGCTCCCAGTCACCAGCCGTCGATCACACCTTGAATCGCCACGGCTGCTGTAAGCTCGGTGTGTTGTTTATGGTCAAGGTGCGTGTTGTATCAAATTGCGTTCCAAGCATTAGGAATCTTGAAAAGAGAAATTGCATGTTGTTCAGAACCAAAGTTGATACCTACCTACCTATCTGCTTAACTACCGGTACCTTGGGTACCTAGCGTACGTGCAGCACAACTAAACACCGCGTTCCGCTCCGTGTGACGACAATATTTGACCTACCTAGGTAGCCACGGTCACAAATAAGAGCATAGCGATGGCAGGTCACACACGGCGGATGCGACCATGCCTCACCTTTACAACTATTGGAACACTATGCAGCGGGCTCCTTAGGTTCTCTGCTGCTCGCTTTCTGTCCAGGTCTTGAGTTCTCGCGATTAGGTCGGACTAAAGACGAGAAGCACACTAAGAGACTTGAGAGCGACGACTATACGGAAAGACGTCTGACGACCAATGAGCGACAAGGAGTAGCCTGTTGTGTCACACAAAGGTTCGTGCTACACAGTGGTGACAGTTGCGCTGGCACCTCTCAAGACATATTGAGCGAGTATGCTTGCGTTGATGAACCCTTGAGGTTGGAAATTTGGTCACATGCTGTGTCGGCTGTAAAGACTACAAAACATGTAGATCGTCGCCTCGCGCAGCCTCGATCATTCCAAAAGACTCGAGATCTTCCAGGTCCAGGTCCACAGCGGCTAATTATCCAAGAAGTGAGGTCCTGTTAAGCGCAGCCGAAAATAGAACAAATCTCGGCACTGTCGGAGCATCTTCGCCGCTCTTCGCTTCGTCCTCTCGACCGCTTCGCATCTGGCAATTACTGCGTAATTGTTGCAGTTTCTCAGCAATGTAAGCAACAGGTTGCTCTTGTTTCTGGCCCGGCTTGGTAAGAATCATACCGTTTGTGGTCAGCCTCGAAGGTCCTCGCCCTGCTCGCAAGCTTATCTAGTCAGGCCGCGCAAAGGCCTACAGTACAGCTGATCGGGCCGGCGCCACAGATGACCGCATCCAAGGAGCTATTGATTGTTTTCAAGACATTACAATTGGCCGCCCAGCTCCATGTCGTGATCCGACTGACTTGATCGTGGTCGCATGCAGCCTTCTATTCCCTCCACCAAGGCTTGTTCAGCCAACCGTCCGGGTGGCTTCATGGCACCAACATTTCCTCGGAAGGCCTCATTATTCGAGCTACCTCCAATTTTGCTACTTCGGCGCTGGTAGTTGTACACCGGAATCACTAGTATGTATGACCATCAGGCTGCGGTGATCCGGTAAGCATATGAATGCCTGATAAGGACCGTCGACGTCCGGCAGTCTCTTCGCTCTGCTGTGCGTCTCGGTCGGTCGAACCAACATCGCAATGATAACTTTACCAAACCCCCCACTTAAATCGCTTGCAGTACGGCCCGCAGATCATCAGGCCTCTTCAAGTCTCTGTGTGTTCTGCATCGGCTTATGACTTTGGACACGTCCTGTCGTATCGCTGCTACCTCGAAACGACAAGCCTTCTCGCTCCTCCTACCAGGCGCAACGACGCAAGCCATGCTTCGCCAGCTTTTGCATCCCTACTTGCTTTCTCTGTCACTTTCTCAAGGCCTGATACAGGGGCATTGAGCGTTATTATGGACGACGGCCAGTCGCAGATCCAGCGAATAGACGGTGCCGGAACGAGTCTCGGCCCAGAACTCCTTCGCGTATCCATCGTTCTTGCAGTCCTGACAGTCCTGGTCGCAAGTCACAGGCTCTTCTTCGTCTGGACCAAGAGAGGGACCGTAGGAATAGAGGAGATCCTTCTTGCCATCGCTGTGGTAAAGTAAGACGATGTGTTGCGCCTACTCATTCGCTGACTCGGGTAGCTCTTCCTCATCGCACTGACAGCTACCGGTGGCGCAGGTCAGTGCTGATTCCTTCGCGACATATACAGCTGCCTGTTACTGACTTGCAGTCAGCTGTTCACAACGGACTCGGTCATTATCTACTTGCATTCCCTAGTATCGGTGGTAGCATCACTGTGGCACTCCAAGTATGGGGACGCTCCTGGTTGATCCGCTCGCATCACTAACGCACACAGCTCAACTACGCCTCTACGGTCCTATATCAAATCCTCATCCCCCTCCGCAAATTGATCATCCTGACGCTCTACCTCCGCCTCTTTCCTTACCGCCGGATCCCTCAAATCACCCAAATCGCCATCGCTATCACCTCGACGGTGTCCTTTGTCTTCCTGCTCCTCACCGTCTTCCAGTGCCGGCCTGTCAGCGCCATATACACGCTCGCACCAGCCATCTGCCTCGGTAGATCGGCCATCCAATATGCATTTACGGCCTTTTCCATACTCTCCGACATCGTCATCTTTGCGCTCCCCATCCCTGCGCTACAGACTCTCAAGTCTAAGCGAGCAAGGCATGTTTCTACGGGGACACTCTTGATTCTTGCTACTTTATTTGTGGCCCTCGCAGCAGCCAGAGCAGGCGCCATTGCCTCGACCTCCAATGCCCGCGATCAAGGCGATCTCACTTACGCGCCGGTTCGCGTTCTCATCTGGAATCACGTCGAAGCTAGCTTCGGACTCATATGCACCTGTGCGCCGAGCCTCAAACAACCCGTGAAGAAGTTTTGGGGGGTCAGCGTAACACTGCAAAGAAGCGTTCGCTCAGGGGCCAGTCATGTCGGGAGTCAAATCAGTCACGTAGCCACAAGGGTCGAGAAGGGAAGGACTGGAGATCATTGGGATGAATGGGAAAGGGAGGTGGGTAATTTACCGATGGTCCGGCAATCCGAGAGCGGGGGACGACTCCTGGGGGTGTCCGATACAGCGTTGGTGGGAAGTCTGGTCAGTGTCAATACTATTGGAAGGAAAAGCAATGATACTGCGAGAAGTAAGCACAAGAGTACAGAGAGACGCAAGAGTGCGACGACGAGCGTCAGAAGTACGGCAACTACCGCAGTTAAGGAGGAACAAAGACTCCGAGATATGCAAGACGTTCTGCCACTTGCATGGGCAGGTCCGACTTGTCCCGGACAAGTATGGATGCCGAGCACCAGTCCGTCCGGAGGGAGCGAAGGGGAGAGTTCACAAAGCACGCCAATGATCAGGAGCATACAAGACAGTAGCGAACGGCTATTGAAGTTGGAAAGTTCTTCTGCTAGTACCCCGAGCCTGGCGACAAGTCCATCTCAGCAGTTGAGCAGTCCGGACAAGTCCGGAGAGTCACGAGATGCTCCAAGTCAGCCGCAAATGAAGTCGACCAAGTCGAGGCAGGCGAAACATATAGCACAAATGAGGCGACAGAGTGATGACCCGGGGTCCAGCAAAACACCACGGAGAGATGATGTTGATCTGGAGAAGGGGTCTGTTGCTGACACGGGCAAAGAGAGAAGGCACACTACAGACGCTATACTGGGCGATGGAAGCACATATGGGGACGTGGCCGAGCTCAGCTATGCCATGAGTTGGGGAAGCGATGGTGGAGAGGAACTTGAGGAGGTCAAGAAGATGTTTCGAGCGCTATGACGGCCGCCTTTACATAGTGTGTCATATCACAAAGCCATTCGTACCCAACGCATCGTCTTTCTCCACAACCACCTCCCCTAGTCCAGTATAGAAAGCTCTCCCCGCGACCCTGATTCTGACAGCACCTGTACCCGATCCTCCCTCCACCGTGCACTCCTCCACTGCCGTACCAATGAACGCGCCCTTGGACCCCATCTTTTCACCAACGATCGATTGGAAAGCCTTGCTACCCCCGACTTTCATCGTCCCCTTGGCAACCTCGACGGCCACTCTCGCAGCCACAGCACCGCCAGTGGGACTGCAATCGACCTGCTGATCCGAGAAAACACACCACCCGATCTCAGCGTCTTGGACCCCGCACTCCCTCTTCAACTCGTCTTCACGCTCTTTCCCAAGCCGACTCCTCAGCACCACTCCGTAGAGCTCCCCGTCCCGTCCCCCCTCCGTGGCCCGGATCAGATCCTTTAAATACTGTCTCCCCCACCCCAGGAACAGGTTTGACATGTAGCGCAACATGTCTGTCCGTTGAGATGTATCGTTATAGAGGACTGTGTCTAGGGGCTTCTTTTGCATGTCAACGAGGAGGTACCATGCTCCTCCGTATCCTAGGTCGACAGTGACGTCCCTCCAGTAGGTCTGATCATGGGTGCTTTCGAAGAAGCCGGCCAACACTCTGTCGTGTGTCTTGGCTGAACTAGTGAGGAGGCGGTGAAGACCTCTCGCGCCCGGGTCGTGGGCGTGGATGCTGATGTCCGGGATAGCGTGGCTGGGGACGGAGAGGAAGGAGACAGGACGGGACGAGGTGGAAGGGGAGGTAGAGGATATGGCTGCGACGTGCACGGGGAGGGTTCCACAGGGAGTCTCTAGTCTGATTACAAAGGTATTGGCAGCAGAGTCAAAGTGGTAGGTGGAAGGATGCGGTAGACCGTCTGGAGCCTGTGAGTCTTGGAAAAGGAAGGGCCAGTCGATGAGGAAGCGGCCGAGGGCAAAAGTCGCGTGACCACACATGGGCGTGTAGCCTTTACCACTCGCGCAGATGAAGATCACTTGGATGTCTGGTCTGTCGTTCCTTGGTCTGGGGTCGGAAGGCGAGACGGGGAGGACGTATGCACCGTATGATCCAGAATGTCCACGAGGCTCTTGCATTAGAGCTTTGCGAAGATCATCGTGGTGCTCGATCAGGTAGTCTCGTCGGTCGTGCACCGTATTCATGCTGAGCGGTAGATCCGGCAGCCCTGCGTACACGATCGTCGTAGGCTCACCGGTCGTATGCATGTTCACCGTCTTCAACTGGGAGGCGAAGGGCAAAAACTTGGTTTGGCCTTCGCAAGGCGCTTCGTCCGCAGACTCCATGCGAGGTATATTCGGCATACCTATTGCTTCCGCCGCTCAAGGGTGGGCGCTCCGGAGGTCGCAGTGCACCCAAGGCATCACATCGAAAGAGCAGCGTTATGAAAGAAGAGAGGAGCGCTTACTGATGAGCAGAGAACGAAATGATAACATTGGAAAAGTAAATGTCATCAGCAACAAATATTGAACGACATTCGCTACCTCGACAAAGCTCGGAAGATGGCTTAGTAGAGAGATGCGATGCAGCTGTGTAAGAGTCCACCGATATCGGCTCCACAACTGACCTCACCTCCCTCCTGTAGCCATGTTTCTCAACTGAAAACTCATTCGATTAGTACATGATTGGCAACCCCTTCCCTTCACTGGAAAAGGTGATCATAACAAGCACAATTGTATCGGCCTGATATATTTCTACAGCACAGTCATGTCAAGGAACGGCTGATAATCAGGCTTTCAGATCTGATGCAATCAAACTGGCCGAAACCAGCCCCAACACAGCGACAGTGACAGCGCCGAAAGCTCGTTTAACGATACACTGGGGTAAGTCCTCTCACGACCGACTGTAGGGATTCCTGTTTCTGAGCAGACCGACTCGTGCGTGCCTAAGGATGTGCGCCTCTCATTTCCTTGATGTTGTTCAGTCTATACCATAGAGAACAACACGTTTCTTTTGCGTATTGAGCGAGTGGACTCGGCCGAAAGCTTGAATATCCCTCGCGAACCCTGCAATTGGAGAGCAGAAACCTTGCAGGCTGTCTCTTCACGAAAGTTGTGTGAATCCCGTTTTGTATGATTCGTAAATCGCAGGAGTGGCTGCCACCTTTTCAATGGTCAATTCCCAGCAGATGCCATCGTTTCCTCGAAAACACTCTGTCCCACCAGCTGAGTTATTGAAATGAAAACAAAGGAGCTGGATTGTTACATATAGCAAAGTACAAAGTATGATATATCAATTGCGATTCGTCCGTTGCGTTCCAGCCACATCTACCATGGTTTTCGTACAGATGCATAAGTCTCCACAAACTCTAGATACGCGACACTCGACGCGACGCAGATCATATGCTGGCACCAATGGCTTACGGCCCACAAGTGCAAAGGGTTGTGATGAGCTAGCAATCACCATGCCCCTAAGATGGAGGCCAAAGACGGCTTTGCGTATAAGAAAATGCATGCTATCGACCCCCAAAGAGGATATAAACAACCGGGAATTATAGAGCGCCCTCGAAAGTCCATCCGGCCCATATACAACACTCCTAGGGAGCCCCAACTACTCTTCCCACTCATCGACCATGTATGACTGGAGAAGGCACGAATACAACCGTAGCCACGTGCTCGTTGAGTAAAGTCTCCTCTTGTGCCAGGATGTGATGGGCATCGCGCCTAGAGTACGTCAAGCACCAGTCGCGGGTCAAGACAGCTACCCCGAAGACGTTCTTACAAGCACGTTTGCCCTCATGTCCGTCGTTCTTTGAATGTTAAAAAATCCTCGCCGCAACACGGTTTATACGGCCACAACCCGCCTTGAGAGGGTTGTCTGCGGGGTACCGTCTTCGGTCACACGACGATCAGGCACTGTGGTTCATCATGTTGTGCTCTCCAGTCTAGAATTTTTGGCCAAAGACACATGAGGAAAATGGAATTAGAGCGGGATTCGACGTGATCAGGATATGGCCAGTCTTGGGGAAAGATCGATAGTGGTATGGGCAGATACAAACAGGCCATAGGTATGTCGTCCGAATCACGAAGTAAAATAAGACGATCCATCATGGCCCCAGTGGTGGGACGCGCTGAGCAAGGGTTCTATCGCGAGATTATCATACTCGCGCTCCCCATGTCTCTGGTAGGGCCTTCATCACGGATCACGCTACACATCCTCTTTTACATGAGAGGTTCCATGTGTGAACATGGTCCCACTCAATTCAATCTGCGTACTCAGAAGGAGGCCTGCGAGAACACTCATGGTCACTCTCACTGCAGTGTCGCAAGTCAGGTGATAGACACTTTGTGACGTTCCATGACCTTGGTGTGTGTTAGACTTCAATCAATTTCCTGTATAGAGATCCTTTTCTTTCGTACTGCCAGCCACTTCATCGGTCCTCACCAGGTCTCCAAATCCGGTAGTCGAGGTCTCGTACACTGGCGGAGATCGGAGCCAGCGGTCCGAGATCCAACGGGCAGGTACGTCACTTGAGCCGCAACGTCGCCAAGGCTGAAAACCACCAGTCACAGAGCTCAATACATCTCTCTGATCATCTGCCCGCAGCTGACTCGAAAATAGGATCTCAGAGATAACGATGACCTCCCGCCCTGCTTCAGTCGCTGCTCTTCGACGATGAAATAAAGCTGTTTGCCATCCGAATCGTGTCCCGGGCCTTGTGAGGCTTCCCATTCCCCTTCAAGGCCTGCCCTTCGACCACGAAGCAGTCACGCGACTGCCAGACCCCACTACTCGATGCGTCCTACACTTCGACCCTCTCTCTCCCACCGCAAGTCCTCGACACCTCATTATCAGACCTTCCCTACCGCACCTCCTACCTCGCGTGGCAAGCCTCCTCCGTCCTCTGACCAGCCATCACCCCGCGACGCCTCCCATCACAGCCGAAACCCTTCTCGCGCATCCTCCCAGCACCATGAGTCGCCCCTGCCGAAAGGTCAGCTCGCAGTCCTGGCCATCATCGCACTCGCCGAACAAACTGCCTTGAATAGCATTTCCCCCTACCTTCCCGAGATGGCAGCCTCATTTCCTGGAGTCAGTGAAGAGCAGGTCGGGCTTTACGTCGGTCTGATAGCGTCGGCCTTCGCTCTTGCTCAATTTAGCACAAACTTCTTCTGGGGCTGGCTGTCGGACCATATAGGACGGAAGCCCGTCGTGCTCACCGGCACGGTGCTGACAGCAGCGTGCTTCCTCGCGTTCGGATTCTGCAGGACACTGTGGCAGGCGATTGTTGTGCAGGCATTGATGGGGCTGGTGAATGGGAACCAGGGCGTCATCAGTACTTGTCTGGGTGAGATCACGGATCGGACAAATCAGAGCAAAGCGTTCACGTATCTGCCGGTCGTTTATGGGATTGGCGGCATTACGGGACCATTGGTCGGCGGGCTCATGGTGTGGCATAACCTGCCATGGGATCAGAGCAAACCGAATCCATATCCCTACCTCGCGCCAAATGTCCTTAGCTCGATAGTCCTGATCGTCGACGTCGCAATTGCGTACATGTTCCTAGAGGAGAGCTTGGAGGAAGCGAGGGATTTGCCGCCTCTCGGAAAGAAAGTAGAGAACATGTTCACCTGGTTATGGCAATTTACTGGGAGCAGCACACGACCGAGCTACGTGCAGAGAGCAAAGAAAACGCAAGAGATTGAGCAATACGAGGCGCTGCGGAGAGGCGAAGCAAGTGGGCTGAGTGACGACGAGGAAGAGGATGACGACGATAACGACGAGGAGACATCGAGTCTACTACAGGAGAGCCAAAGCTTGAGTGCAAAGACAGTCTTCAACCGAGATACCGTTCTCCTCCTGGGCACCTTCCTGATCTTCCAGTTGGGGAACATCTCATACAATTCGCTCTATCCCATCTTCGGACAAGGCAATCCACCAACTGGACGTAATCTCACACCAGAGGAGAATGGGATATCACTCGGTTTTGCAGGCGTTGTGACTATCATCTTCCAGATTGGCATCTTTGGTAAGCTGAGAGATAGAATCGGCAACAAGATTTCATATAGAGTGGGTCTTTTGGGATACGTCGTCGCATTCGTGTTGATGCCTTTCGTCGGGTACAAAGATGGCAAAGATGGCACTGGCCCGCCCACAACACATGGACGGGCTATCTTGTACGCAGAGCTAGGCGCCGTACTCATCCTCAAGACTGTCAGCGCAGTCGGCTGCTTGACGAGCTCGCTGCTTCTAGTAAGCCTTCTGGACTCTTTTTCATACCTTGCGAGCTGCCCACTAACGTGTCTCAGATCACCAACTCTGCACCTAACCATGCTGTCCTCGGTTCTCTCAATGGACTGGCTCAGACCCTCTCCGCTGGAGGCCGCGCAGTCGGTCCCTTCATCTCCGGCGCACTCTTCACGGCTTCCGTCCACGTGAAGCCCAAGGGCGAAGCCGTTGCCTTTGGCGTCTTTGGTGGAGTCGTCTTCGTTGCCTTCCTTCTTAGTTTGGGCATCCGAGGCGAGAATCTCGAAGCAGAAGGTGACGAAGACGATGACGAGGATGACAGCGACGCTGGAAGTGATGAGGAAACGCTACATGGGCGGTGAGCGCGTGTTGCATGAGTAGATTTTGGCATTGCATCGCATGGGACTCTCCTTGCAGCGTTGGCGTTTATGGCATGCGGCAGTCTGCAGGCGAGGCATATTTCAATGTACAGTCATGTTCGTCCATTGTGAACTGTGCTTGTGAGCAGCGGGCTTATGTCAATGACCGGACTGTCCTCGCGCGAATCTCTGAATGAATCCTTGATGTTGCCAAAGCAGAAATTGCCTGAAAGGCATGTCAGAAACCACTGGTGAGCTCTTCCGCCGCTCGGGAAGTGAATAGTGGACTTCGAGAAACTCCGCGCGGCTCCCGCGGCTCTCAACGCCTTCATCGGCGAACTACTCCAATCGCGGACGACCTCTGGCAAGAAGCAGTAGTTATTGTCAGTCTAATCAGGAGAGTACCATCTAGCTGTTTACTACAGAAAGCCGACTCTGCCATGCTAAGACGGGTGGGGCGTCGAACAATGTAGATGCCAGAATTGCGACGCGATATGCATCTCACGACCAGGATCCCAAGTCAGCGTTGATACCTAGTCGTGCAGGCCTATATCGACATCGACCATCCTTCCACGAGCTGTCATGGCCGCCAATAACGATCCGACACTCGCCTCCGTGGCCTCGTACATCCTCAACGAATCCCTCATCTCCGTCATCCACTCTCTTGTCCTCGACATCCACACCTCGGAGACCGCCATCCTCCGCTCCTGCGACCCCAAGACCCTTCTCCCCCTCTGCCCTTCCTGCTCCCTCCCCCGCCTCCTCGAACCGCCTCTCTCCATCTCCCGCCCGGATAAATCGACACAGTACTGCTCACACGTCCCCTGGTCCCGCAAGGCCGGGCACGACATTTACGCAAACCCCTTCCCGGTCGCAGGGTCGGACAAGCCACCGACCAAGAAAGAGCGAGAGGCACGCGCATTGCAGGCCAAGAAGGAGAAGGCGGGCGGAAAGGACGGCGGGACGCCGGACAAGAAAGCTGGGGATCAGGACGAGGACGACGGGCCCAACATTGCTGGCGGGCCCGTCGACAAGAAGGCTGCCAAAGTCGGGGAGAGACTCAAAGACGGGAGGTACGTGCCGTGGCACACGTGTCCGAGTTGCAAGAGGAGTCTGTTGATTACGAGGTTTGCGCAGCATCTGGAGAAATGTCTTGGGATTGGCGGGAGGGGAAGGGCGGCAGCGAGGAATGGTGGGAACGGGACAGGGAGTCAAGGGAGTGGAGCTGGACAGGGGAGTAGAGGTGTAACGCCGGTGGGGAAGGACAGGGCGAGGGACGACAGTAGTGGGAGTGAAATGGAGGGTAAGGATGTTAGGAAGAAGGTGTTGAAGAAGGGATTAGGGAAACTGAAGAAGGCAGGCGAGGAGAAGGAGGGGAAGCTGAAGAGTGTGGGTAAGGAGAAGAAGGAGGACGGGGCAAAGCGCGAGAGGGAGGAGGATGATGAAGATACGACGCCTTTGCGGAAGAAACAGAAGCTGCAGCGACAGCTAAGCACCGCTAGTGTCGGGACGACGGGGAGCGCGAGCGTGGACAACGACGCGAGTGTGGTGGGCGATGAGAGCGTGGATGGTAGCTTCGTGCATAACGATGAAGAAGAGGCTAGTGAGGAGGACTAGTCTTTGTGTTCCAATTGGGATGGTGAGCAGAAGATCGGCATCAAGACTTAGCGCGATACCCGGCAGCACTCGCTTCTTTGAAATGCAACATTCATGATCATAGGGATATCATAGGTCTATCGTCCCAAGCACCAACGCCATGCCATTTTCAGATACCAAAGTCAAGGATGTCCCTCCTTGGCCTCCTTCCAATCCTTGTCGAATCTTGCCCACCCGCCCTCCGGCTCTTCCCACATGGCCAGATCACGGACGACCATCTCGTACCTCCCATCATCCGGCAATCTTCCCTTGCATACATTGCCTCCCATGGCCACATTGATCAAGATGCGGTAATCCTTCAAGCTCCTCGTCCCCTTTGGCTTGGAAGCCTTCATCACCGGCCGGCCATCAACGTACCAGATGATTCTGCCCTCGTTCGAGTCTTCACTCTCGTCCCAGGCAAGATCGAAGCGTACACCCTCATCCGGATGCCCAGAAGGTCGGATCTTGCTGCCGAGCTCAGTCTCCTGGACGCGGTGCTTGTCCCAGTCATCCCCGTTGAAATGACCCCAGTGCAGACAGCTATGGTTTACGCTCGAGCCGTCCCAGGCTTCGAAGATGTCGACTTCGCCATCAGTGGGCCAGGTGAAGGGGTCCTTGGGGAGGAGCCAGAATGCAGGCCAGATGCCCTTGGCGACAGGCGCAGTGATACGGGCGGAGAGTACGCCCCGGCGATGTGTCAGTGTCTGATGGGATGTGAGACGCGCGGAGGTATAGTGGTCGCCGTGGCTAGGATCTGCGATGGCGACGACGTGGATAGCATTATCGGATGGAGATGTGGAGAAGAACGAATTCTTGGAAGCGTCGCAGTATGTTTGTGCTTCGTTGTTGCCCCAGCCATGAGCACCTATTTCGTGGCGAAAGTGCTCGGAGATGGGGGTGGAGGGTGTGAAGGATGGGTGCCAGTAGGCTCTCCGCCTAGATGCATCCGGATGGAGAGGTTGCTGTTGTTGGCTTTGCGGTTTAGTAGCGTGATTAATGTGTGGTCTCTGAGCCTGTTTGTGGACAGCCTCCTCGAGCTTGTCCCCAGCTCTATTGAGGGCATTGGCAAGGGTATTGAACAGCGGCATGTTGACGTTGGATGTCTACGTTGTGGAGAGTGTGGTAGAGGACTGGAGGGTGGTTTAAAGACTTGTAGGAGTTTATGAATGATTCAATGATATTACCTCTGCGCCACAAGGATGTTCAGGCACCAGAATTTCAATGAATGAGAGCAATGGATACATAGATGGTTGGTGCTAAGCCTCAGTACGCGTGTGAAGTGTGAGATGGACGGGAAGGAACACCGGGCCCGATCGGCGTTTTTGCCAAGTGCGAGTGACGTCGATCCTCCAGGCACCCAGTACCTACAGCATCACCCACACATCGACTATTCGTTATACAGAAGACTTTTACCGACCAGGCAGTCGACCTCGGTATGTGTTTTCAGCCTCAGTGTGTGAGGCCCAGGCCTCGTCGACGTGGTAGCCTCTGAAAGCCAGGACTAGCAAGGTTGAAGGAAGTGGGGACGACATGGTTGTCACATTCAAACACCACACGATGGACAAAGGACGGTGGCGTCATATCTCCATGACCGCGAACTGACTTAACAAAGTATTTAACCCCAGAATAATCATACCGTAGCCTGTGCCCCTGGAGGAGCAGCTTACTAGCTTTGTCCCTTGCAGCTCCAGACTTGCTCAGATCCATCAAGTACTCTCTACCATCCCCGTGTGCAATCATAAACTTGCCAAATCTATCCACAACTGAGGGCGACTTCTCAGTCGAGAGGAATACCCTCGTACTCTGCATAGCCAAGTGCCAGGTTCATGTTTTGCAAACACTGCGTAGCCGCGCCCTTCAGTAGATTGTCGATGGTGACGTTGATCACTGCCCTCTTGCCACTGCTGTGGACAGCGAAACTACCGATTTGTACGTGATGCTTGCCAGCGATCTGCTTAACTGAAGGCGCTTCGCCGGTAATCTTAACAAGTTTCTCACCGGCATATCTGTCCTGGTAGAGTTGTCGCACATCGCGCGATGCCATCTTCTCGGCCAGTGGCAGTGATATCGTGTGGTGGATGCCGGCGAACCAGACTGCGACATGCGGAATGAAGGCTACCTCTCGGTCCAGCTGTGTCGAGATTTCCTTCTCGTGGATATGGTCCGTCAGACTGTACGGGATCAGATTATCGGTGAGATTGTTGACGTCGTTCTTTGGGCTTGGCTTTGTGCCAGCGCCTGAGTAACCGGACACGCCAAAGATAGTCGGGTTGGCTGGCGATGGGGCGAGGAAAGGGATAAGAGGTGCAATGCCAAGTTGAGCGGCTGTGGCGTAACAGCCAGGGTTGCTTATCCTTTTGGCCGACGCGATACTACCTCGCTTGACAAGCTCCGGAAGCCCGTACGTCCATGCCGGGTCAAAGCGGTAATCCGCTGAAAGGTCGATGATGACATTGTCCTTATGGCTCGATGCGTTGATGGCGTCCACGTACGGCTTGCACACACCATTCGGTAGAGCCATGACCCAGCAGTCCACGGCACCTTTGTCTGCCATCCTTCGAACATCATCGGGGCTCAAGTTCTCGTAGATGATCTCACGTTTGGTGTAGTCGGCGAGTTGCTTACCCGCGAGTTCTCGTGATGATACATGACGCAAGTCCATGTTCGGATGTCTGTTCATCAGTTCGATGAGCGCCTTTCCGGTGTATCCTCGAGCACCAATGATGGCAACCTTGGATGGATAGTCTTTCTCGCTGTTCTTGATGCCGAGAGGTGGGTTAGGGTTTGTCGAGGTTGCGAATGTCCGTTTCGATATGAAGGATCTCCTGCGCTCCATTAGAAACATTCAAAAGCAGCAAAGTACTATGACTGACCCAGCTTTATGATTGGCCTGCTGCCAGTTGCGTGATGTAGGTCTCGCCGAGGTTGAGTATGCCCGCGCCTGGCTCAAAGACTCGCGGTGTGTTTGGAGTCTTTGAGCACCTTCTCGAATCTTTACGGCTGCTGCCGCCGCCCTGTGAAGTTGGCTCTCAAGGTTGACGTCGCCAAACATCTGTCGACCGTGTTGGACGAACTCTGCCATAAGCTCACGCACCTCCTCTGGTGATTCGATGCCATACCAAAAAAGCACCTCGCCGTTCCTTGCTATGCTTCCGTCGGCCTTCTCCGAGAACCATGTCAGGTTCTCATCGTCTTGTTTGACGGTCCATGCCAGTTTGGGAAAGTCGCGCTTGAGACTCTGGAACACATTGTCCGCAATATTGGTAAGCCATCCACTTCGAGTCATTGTGAGGGTGGAAAGGTGAGCCATTGAAGGTGAGCCTGAACCCTCCGGTGGGAGCACTACCGCGAGTGCCTCCATGCCGTCGTCGTAGTAGGCCTTGAAGGTGCGATCCTTCAGAGTATCCAGGTATCTCTCCACAACAGCCATTGAGTCCAAGCCCTCGCGTTCACGAACAAGTACCTTCTTGAGTTGTTGCAGGTCTCCGAATTCTTGAACGCTGCTCGCTTCATGAAGCTTGGTGCCCCTTCGAATGAGGGTACCAGCACCGCTGTGAGTGAAGAGTTCCTTCTCGAGGTTCTCCGGGTGGATGATGGCAACACTCGATGATCGTGGTAGGTTATCCAGCAGGTCCTTGATATCTCGGATCTTCGACCGGGTACCGTGAATCACCCAAGGCATACCCATGAATCTGTCGTACTCCTCGTCCAGATTGATAGCTTCAATCAGCTTACCGGTTTCCTTGTTGTGTAGACCGCCCTTCTCGGAAAGATAGACAATCTTCAGGGGAACCAGTGCTTTGGCCAGTTCCGCGGCGGCTTTGTCGGCATTGACGTTCAGCACTTGCCCCTCCTCGCTCTCGGCCATGCAGGTCAAGACTGGGATGTATCCATCCGCAATAGAGTTCTTGATAGATGCCGTGTTGACCTTGTCGACCTCGCCAACTAGTTTGAATGTATCGTAGTCCTTGTATTTCGCGCCCAGCACGCCAGAGGTGATGGGCCTCGCCCGCACTCCCCATGATTCGAGAGTCTCGACCAGTTTCAAGTTCTCTTGCAGGAAAAGCTTGCGAGCAACACCGAGAGTCTTGCCGTCAGTGATCCGAATCCCCTCATGATATTGTGGTTCCACCCCCGCCTCTTCAAGCAATCGGTTCAATTGGGGGCCAGCTCCATGTATGATGACCGGAAACAGACCCATCTGATTCAAGTTCCGCAGAGAAGCGCAGAGGACATCAATATAGTCCGTGAGGATGGCCCCGCCGACTTTGATGACTGCGAACTGCTGGGACTCGACCGAGGTGAATTGGGCAAGGTACTGTTGGACCTCACGTTTGGAAGCAATGTTGTTGAGGACATTGATGACCGCAGAACGAGCAGATGCATCTTCGTGCCTTGCAGATAATGCCGTGGCGTATGGTCGAGCGAGGGACCCGATCTGAGGGGTAGCACAGATTCGCGACTGCTGGGGTCTGACCAACCGGCGCAGTGACCGGAGGGCCGGCCTGGCCAGCATCTTGTTGCAATGGGAGACTTTACGAATCGTCAATCGTGATCGAGCGACCAACAAGAAACCATAGAGAATTGAGGTCGAAGTGGGCGAGGTTTGTGCTGGCAATGCCCGTATTCACAAAAAGATGTGACGAAATTTGATAGCAGAGATCGAGTCAACGAACGCCGCTATCGGCACTGGGCAAAGCTCGTCTGGGTAACTTACTCATGTCGAAGAGCCCCGCTTGTCAGACAGATCACTAGACTGAGGCCTTGGAGAAGTGACCTGGTCTGGAAAATATCACGACTGGATCATGAATTTTACAATTGCCGTACTGCATGGTGGCAGGCATTATCATCTTTCGAGACTACCTATTCCCACTATCGAAACCAACTTGTAAAAGGTGTTCGGAGGAACGGGATGCTCCCGAGCAAACGCCGAGATCGGATCTCCTCTTGGAACCCTTGGCCAAAGCGCATCACGTCGCGTTGTTGCAACGCGTGGGCACTCACTGCTCCCACTCCCACTTGCAAGAACGAATCACTGCAGAACGGCTTCTCGTAGCATCCTACGATGGCGGGCAGTAAGCGCTCGTTGCTCTCGGAGGATGAAGAGGATGACGAGGCTTCCCTGCAATCTCAGGAGCTGGACTTTGGCAGAAGCAAACGCGCAAGGATCGGCGAGACCACTGACGAGGTGCACTCACACCATTTCGACATGAACCATGGGGGATGCTAACATTCATAAGTCTCCGTCAAGGCCGGTACTTCCGCGCAGCTATCGCGCCGACTCTGTGAACGGACGACACGATGGAACTTCACCCCTTCCGCACAAGCCTGGATCTATCGTTAGAGTCTCGCTTCGTGACTTCGTCACGTACAAAGAGGTGGAATACCTTCCAGGTCCGAGTCTGAACATGATCATCGGCCCTAATGGCACCGGCAAAAGCACTGTCGTATGTGCAATATGTCTTGCGTTGGGCTGGAAGACGGAACACCTCGGCCGAGCAAAGGATGTTGGCGAATTTGTTCGACACGGGTGTTCCATGGCGGAGATAGAGATCGAACTAGCCAAGGATCCAGAGCGACATGCAGTAAACCCGATCATCAAGCTGGTCATCCGCAAAGCCAATTCGCGGCACAATTCGGACGACAAAACCAAGAGCAATTTCTCACTCAATGGCAGAAATGTATCTCGCAAGACGATTCTCGAGGAATGCCGATCGTTCTCTATTCAGATCGACAACCTCTGTCAATTCCTTCCCCAGGACCGCGTAGTTGAATTTGCTGCACTAAACCCTGTTGATCTACTTGCACAAACTCTACGGGCCGCTGCACCAGAGGAAGTTACGACGTGGCATGAGCAGCTGAAGGAGCTATACGCAGACCAAGGCAAACTCAAGGGCGATCAGAAGCTACACGCTGACAACTTGAAAGCCCTTGAGACTCGTCACAATGCTCAGCGCAGCGATGTCGAACGGGTGCAGGAGCGCGCGGCGCTTCAGCAAAGAATTGGTGCCCTCGAATTATATAGGCCGATGCTCGTCTATAGAGAGGTCAAAGCCCAGCACGATGAAGTGAAAGCCCGCAAGCTAGCTGCCGCGTCGGATCTTGAGAGACTCGAGGCTGATGTAGCTCCCGCTCTTCAGGCGCTTTACAGGAAACAGGAGTATGTGGGTCAGCTCCGGCAAGCCACGAGCGCGAGAGGGAGACAGATTAAACGTGCTGAGGAGCATGCATCGAGTGTCATTGCAAATCAAGAAAGAATCCAAGGCAAAATCGACGATGCAGGGCTGCGCATCGAGGCGGAGCTGAAGAGGGACAAGGAGCTCAAAGCCGCCAGAACTCGCATCACAACTCAAATCGGCGATCTGCAGTCGAGGATGAAGTCGTCACCGCCAGAATTCGATGCGGCTAGGTACAACGAAAGGCTCAGAGAGTTTCAACGAATGATGAACGAATCGGCTGAGAAGATTGACGAGGCGCGGGACAAGCAAAATGACTTCAGAGCGCAGATTGCGGAAAGGGAGAAGCGTATCCCTAGACTGCAGAGCGAGATGGAGGCATTACGTTCGCAAGCTGGTAGACAGGAGGCGAAGCTGCGACAGACATCGGCAGACACCTTTAAAGCCTGGAAATGGATTCAGGCCAACACAGAAAGGTTTCAAGGACCGGTTTATGGTCCGCCTATGATTTGCTGCTCAGTCAAAGACTCACGATTTGCCAATGTTGTTGAAAGCGCTCTCGGAAACACAGACTTCCAAGTCATCACGGTCACCAATGATAAGGATTTTCAAATGCTGCAAAGGGAACTCCTGGGACAGCAGCACCTATCCGATGTCTACATCAGAACCTCGAAGATACCCTTGTCCCATTATCGGTCTCCCATACCGCGAGAGCAACTCCCATCTCTCGGGCTTGATGCGTACGTCGTTGATCTCTTGGACGGTCCAGAGCCGGTACTTGGAATGCTCTGTGACGGTCGATCCATCAACAAGACCGCAGTCACGCTCCAACAGTTGTCGAATGATCAATTCGAGCGCATCCGCCAGACGGATATTCAGTCGTACATTACGAAAGCGGAGATCTACACGATCACACGCCGACGAGAGTATGGTGATGCGGGGACCTCGACCAGAACTCGCAAAACGAGGAACGCGCAATTCTTCAACAATTCGCCCGTCGACACTGGCGCCGAAGCGGCGATTAAGCACCAGATTCTGGAGATCAAGGGTGAGATAGAGGACCTGGAGCGGGAACAAAAGGAGCACTTGGCTTCTGTCGGCAGTGCCAAGGCTCAATTCAACGACACAAAGAAGCAGCACGACGCCGTCCAAATTGAGAAAAGTGACCTTCAGCGCGCAGTAGCAGCCTTCAACGGCTTGCCCGCTAAGTTGACTGCCGAGCAGGATAAGCTACAGGCGAACCAGCAGAACATCGAACATGTTGCCGACACCGTCAACGGGATTCGGATCGAAATGGATCGCCTGGTGCTCGAAAAGGGTGGCGAAGCACTCAAGGTTGCCACAAGTATGAACGCCCTACAGAAGACCCATTCAGCACTCTTTGAGGTAGAGCTTCTGTTGATCGAAGCCGAGTCGGACCTTGAAACACTGGAAGTAAAACACATAGAAGTCAGCAATTCGCTTGATGAGCGCAGGGCAGAGGTCGAGAATCTGGGATCCGAGCTAGAACAGGTCCACAGGGAAGCCTTGGCAGCACAGAGGAAGGCCAATGACGCGATTAGAGATGCTACGGAGGTTGACAAGCAAATACAAGACGAGCAGCCTAGCGATCAGACAGTGGAGGGGCTTTCAGACGAAATCGAAGGGTTGGAAGCTCGCCTTGAGATGTTTCACGATGGCAATGCGAACATCATACGAGAGTTCGAGGACAGAGCCACGAAGATCGAGAAGACGCAGGATAAGCTAGCACGCATCAACAGGGAACTAGAGAAGATGGAGAGTCAGATCGGCAGGATTCGTGAGGTGTGGGAGCCGAAGGTCGACGCTTTGGTTGCGCAAATCAGCGAGGCTTTTGGTGACAATTTTACTCGCATCGGCTGCGCCGGCCAGGTGGAGGTCCTAAAGACCGAGGACTTCTCGAACTGGTCGATCATGATCCAGGTCAAGTTCAGGTACGCCATGAATTGTTTCTGTCCGAGAATGAGCTAACACATTGGAGGGAGAACGAGCAGCTCTCGGTGCTGGACTCACACCGACAATCGGGTGGTGAACGAGCCGTGTCAACCATTTTCTATCTCATGGCTCTTCAGAGCCTTGCTAGGGCACCATTCCGGGTTGTCGATGAGATCAACCAGGGCATGGACCCCCGCAACGAGCGGTAAGTCGCCTCGTGATGATCCTTTTCGCCGGTGCTAATGGATCGGTAGCCTCGTTCATGCCCTTATGGTCGACATCGCATGCGAGACGCACACTTCCCAATACTTCCTTATCACCCCGAAGCTCCTGCCCAACCTCAAGTATCACCCTCACATGAAGATACACTGCATCAACAGTGGAGAATACATGCCCAGCGACCCCAAACAGCTGGACTTTCAGAAGCTTGCGCGAAAGGCTCTCACCGTACACGGTTTCTGATTCGGTCTCGATGAGATCGTGAGTATTGTTACCGGGGGACATTTCACAGATAGTCGAATCGCGTAGATACCCAAGCCTGCTTTCGAAAAATGCCATTTTACTTGCAGAGCTAGCCCATTTGATCATGTGATTTTCGCGAACCAATTTCGAGACGGACGCGTTCCCCGCCAACCTCAAACTCGCCAAACCTGCCGCGAGAGCCCAGTTTCGTACTGAATACAAGTATTGAACAGCGCCTGCTCAGGCATGTCTAAATGCTGCAGTTGCAAGAATGGACCCATGTGATGATATAGGGCTAATCTACTATCCGGGTCGGCATTGCTTCACCCTCATCGGACGGAAATGAGGTAGATGTCGGACTGAGTGCACGTCTGGTTCCATCGAATCAGAGCAGCGCGTAGCTAGTCACGGCGCCCTTGCGCACGACATCGCATGCCACCTCATCCATGAAGGACCTCAACAGCGACAATGGAGTGGCCAGGACCACCAACACCCGAACTCGCCAGCGCTCGATATCGCATGGTGCTCCCCTGACGGCATCTCGCAGCCGGCTCCCATCCCACTCAGGCTCCCCCGTCGCGGCGCACACGTCGTTCGAGACTGGCTCTTCCTTGTCGTCGCCTCCAGATTGTCTCCACTCACCGAAGTCGTTCCCGAGCCGTCACGTCGCCGCCATCAGCCACGAGATCCCAAATTCTTCTGGCCTGCTGGAAGATTTCTCTGGCGATGACGGATCAGCTACCTTTGAATCGGGTGGGAGTGAGATTCCAGAGGGAGACGTCTCGTATGATAGCGGGTCCGAAGACGACGATATAGAGGCACTCATAGCGAGCAAGAAGCAGCGCATTGCGGCGGATGGAAGTACAGGGTCAGACCCACAGGCAGAGCCTCACGAGCAGTATGAATTACGAGAACGGCCGTCTAAGCGTGCGAGGCGCGATCACAAGCCACCCAAGGCATACCTCACGCCTCCCAAAAAGGATGCCAGGACTAGCCTCCTCGCATTACTGAAAGCCCGACAGAAAGAGGAGGCGGAAGAGCGCAGGATCAGGGATCTCCAGGAGAAGGTCAGACTCGACGATGAGAAGCACGCTTCATATCTCCGCACACTTGAGGACGAGGACGGGCCCTTAGCCGAGAAAGCGGAACAAACGCTCGAAACTGAGGATGATGCTGGAGTCAGGCTCAAAAGAGCACTCAGAACAATGGATGCACTGGAGCAGGACGTTCGCTTCCACTTTTTCGATTCGGTCCTAGAGAAGGATCCCACGCGGCTACCATTCCCACACATGTCCGGGGAATGGGACGTCTGGATCAACATCCTCAAAGGCGAGCAAAGTACCCAGGGTTACCAATACATAATGCTGACATCTGGCAGAGCAATCGTCCCGCGAGAAAGCTGTGCTCTCCGGGTTTGTGGCAGATCTGTGCTTGATCCATCCGCTACCAGAAGAGCTGCAGGAGTGGCTACTGGGAGAGAGTATGACCGTATCTCTGTTGCATGGGCCCAAGCTGATGTAACCAGTCATCTTCGAAGATCGCGACGAGTTCTCACGTGCTTACGCATCCATCCTTACTGCTTGCGCGCAGTACGAGAAGACCTCGCAGCTGCTAGATTTCCCGATGCTCAAAGACTCCATGATTCGCCTCGGGGCTAAAGCCGACATCATTTGCGATCCCGTGAATGACGAAGACAAAGATGAGACCAATGACCAGCGACGGACACTTAAAGCAGGTCGCCGAGGACTCTCGGACTTCTTGCTGTTGCTTTCGGGCCTACGCGATAAACTCGCACCGCCCGCCCAGGAAGCTGCATTGTATTATTGCAACCTCATGCTTGCCGATAACGATATTGTTGGCGATCCACAGCTACTTAGTCGAGTAGGACTCACGGTAACCGACCTGCTCTCGGCGATCCGAGTGACCTCCATTCACAAGCTCACTTCGCGTCTCGCCGTCGGCTTAGTACGAAAACTAGAACACCCTGTCCTGGTTGCACGCCTCATAAGCCACTTACCCTCACGCTCCCAGGCATGTGCTTTGTTCAAGCGACAAATTGCCATGTATGCGAGCACGGGATACTTTCCGACAACAGACGATATGATAACGTCGTCCTTGTGGGACCGTATCCAGAGAGTGCTGGGATCAGAGCAGTTTGCGTTGGATGAAAAGACAGGTTTCGGCACGCTAGCTGCTCGTATTTCGATTTTGGAAATAGCCATAGGTACTGGCTTCAGCGATCTGAGCTTTCTACCGGCCCCAAAGCCCATCGAGACTGTAAAACCCCCTGAAAGCGAAGCAGCCAAGTCACCGGTGGCAGGAGACTCTCTCCCAGAGGATGGCGAGATTGGTCAAACGTCATCAATAGACGACGTGTACAGCATCTTCAAAATGAGCAGAAAGAAGATCGGTCCGCCACCTCTTGGAGAGGAGGAGAAAGCATTCATCGAAGCGGTGCATAGTGTGATCAAGTGGGCGAAGAAATTGAACGGAAGGATCAAGGATGCGGGAGCTGCTGGAGTGAAACGGACGGAATGTAAGGGGGTCATTGGGGGAATGATTGTGAGGTTGGAGTATGGCGTGAGGACCAGGGCGGCGACACCAAGCGTTTTCTAGCGGCTTCTTCTACGCACACGAAATGATTATGAACTCCGGTATCTTCGGCTTCTGCGCACATGATCTTTTCTGATCATGCGTCACTCTTGCTTCTCAGCGTGTGAACGGCAGGATTCTTGTGCAATAGCAGAAACCTACATAAATTGAAAACAGTTACACTATACGGTTTTCCTCGCCCTTGCGGAGAGTGATGAGGTGGTGGTAGTTAAAGACCTCCCAAGCAGCTACGCCCCGGAGAGCATCCAAGTAAGCGGATGGTGGTGCATGCTCCGTGGCAGGAATGTTACCGGTCAGGAATCGAGGCAAGAGTCGGACAGCTGTCCGCTTCACCAGCTTGATGGACACCAATCGATGCACTGGTCCACTTTGATACTGCCATGACTTCTCGAGCCCGGCGTCGGGCTGACGACTGGAGGGGTGGTCCTCGGTATGTGAACGCAATGCCGCCACCAAGGCCACTGCCTCACCTTCAACGGCAAGTCGGATAGTAAGATCTGCTAAGTTGTTCATATTGGGGAAAGGAGGTTGGTCACATCGACGACAGCTGACAACGTCTGTGGCTTAGTCAGCGATGAGTAAAGCCGGCGACTTGCTGGAAAGATAGAATTACTATGAATCCAGACTTGGGAAGCCATGGTGGAATCTCTCGAGTCGTTCTCACGCTCAAAATGTTCGTATGGCGTTGACATGTACATGACAGGTGCCATTTCGTATTCCTAAACGCGGTCTTAGACGCGGCCCTCACGCTGTTTACGAGCCTCGCATCGATTCAGGCTCGAATTGCATGTCATATCAGAGCTCACAGACAAGTCATCCAATCCCAAAGTGACCAGTATTCCAATGTCAAACGGTATTCAAAGATCCTTCCAACTACCCTGCACAGGTTTTCTCCCGGGAGGGGCATCGCTGGCGCCATAAAATCTCTCTCCACTTGTATTACCAGTACCTTGCGATGACAGCGCATCCGTTGACTGGTATGTACTTTGACCCGGATATGCAGCATAACCCGACTGCGGCGGCGGGGGCTGTGTCCTTGTTGGGCTGTAGCCGCGATATCCTTGTTGCGGAGGCGCTTGTGATACGGCGTATCCAGGGGTGGCTGTGTAGACAGGACTTGTGTTACCATGGTCGTAGCCATGATCGTTCGCGCCTTGAACCCCGTACGAAGGTTGACTATAGTTCTGTTCCTGTCGGCCGTATGAGCTGTTGGCGTTGTATTGGCCGTATCCGCCATTTGTCCTGTACTCGTCACGCTGTCCGTATGGCGATTGCCGGGCTTGTTCGTATCCGGGCTGTGCTTGACCACGTTCTTGTCCATATCCTGCGCCCGCGACATTCGAGCCGTACGAGTTCTGCCTGCCATAGCCATATGCACCCGCTGCTGCGCCTGCGCCAGCACCGACGGCAGCCGCTGTGCCCACACCAGCAGCACTCCCATGCGCGCTGTCGCCTCTCATGTAGTTGTCGCTTTCAAATTTGGGAAGTGTACCTGCACTGTTCAAGCGACCCATCTCTACATCCTCGCCCGGCCGCTCTGGGCTCGTCTCCTCGACTCTTGTGCTCCTGGCGTCGTTCCAGCTCGGCATCGCCGGCAGGGCATCTCCATTGACATTGCTCCTCTTGCTCGGCTCTTCGAACGTGGCCGTTGCGTACTTGGGCGCAGGTTGTGATCGGTACTGGCCCTGTCCGGCGTAACCTGGTCCACCGCTGAAGGCACCGACATTCGAATGGTTGCCAAAGCCGCTCTCGTATTGGCTGGGGTTGACGTAGCCAGTCTTCTGGGCACCGTACGGGTTGTCGTGGGCGAGCGGGGAGACGTACTGGTTTCGTGGTGGTCGGGAAGAGCCTCCACTACCTCGACAGCAGCGGCAACAGAGACATTTGGATATGCTGGCGCAACAGAAGCAGCACTGGGCGCCGCAGCAGATGATCTGTACCAGGCACCAGAGTACGGAGAGGACTATGAGGGATCCGATGATGATGCCAGCAATGACGGGATATCTATACGAGTGTCAAAGGAGAGGCTTGTGAGATTTGGGCCGTCGGTACCTACTTGCAATAGGATCGTGCCATGCACGAGTTCCATCCTGACTGGAAAGTCATGCCACTGAGGGGGTTCGGTATTCCAGACATGGTGAACGCGCCGTAAGAAGTTTAACCCTCGTCGCAGTGTGGTCGAATGACAGATGTAGGATTATTCGAATCGCGAAAGTAGCTCAGCGCGCTGGGATATAGAAACGAGAGAGGGGTCGATTAGCGATTACTAGCGGGTGGGCATCGCGTGCAAGCCCAAAGCCCAAGTCGATTGGGAGACGCAGAGGGGCAGGCGGACGAACGAATGATGTCGGCGATGCGAAAGGTGGTGCAGAAACAGGGCGGACTCGAGATGGGAAAGGGTTCGTCGAGATCTTAGTTACGACATGGTGAAACGCGCCCAGCCTTTCTCCCTTTCACTCGATTCAAGGACCAAGGGACGATTATCACCAGAGGAGGCTGAACGGCGGGTGAAATGAAATTGCGGGGGAAAAGACGTTAATTACATCCAGTACTGCACTGTTCCCATCAAGGGTCTTTGTTATACTGAAAGCTTATGATGAATGATAAAATGGTCCATTACCACAGTCCCATCACAGTACAACGTGCAACGTCTCTTTGTCTTTTTGCAGTGTTTCGTGCATCCACGAATTGTCTCGAGTGTCTCGGAGTAATCGCAGTCTCGCACGCGGAAGCCATGAGACATGGCACCGGAGGCCAGGCAGGCCAAAGGCGGGACGCTTGTACTGTACAAGCGAGTCATCAATCAGTACACGGTCACTACATGACCTTGTACAATGTTTCTAAGCATCAAGATCTAGTCTCTCTAGTAGTGTATCCAACTTTCCCAACAAGATCTGGTAGTTCAGCGCATCCTGTGCGAATTCATCACCAGCAATCTCACCATCGAGCGTCCGGATAACTCCACCGGTGGTAAACTTGTCTATATCTGTTGCCTGCGCTTCTGGCCTCTCCGTTGGTGGTGCATCTCCCGGGCGTACATGGACATTCTCATCGTCATGCGGCAATGGACTTTCTTCCTTGCCATCCATCTCTTCCCCAGCAACATGGTCTTCGTCCATCCACTCTGCAGATGCATCCTCCATGCGTAATCGGTAACGGTCTGACAGGTAATACCGGATACTGCGGTCAATTAGCAGGGTGGATTGAAAAAACAGCGTGCGGCGTCTTACTCATCAACCAACTCAACCGTGTCGGTCTCCTGTCGACCCTGGATCCTTTCCGCACTCTCCTTCACGATCCTCGCAAATTCCGGGTCATCGATGAATCTCTCCAGCCTGTATGCGATGTACCTTGCTCCGAATTCCTCAAGCCGATGCACTCTCGTGTCCCATCCAGCTCGTATGACATCGTACACGTCCACCACATCGTCGCCGCCATGCTCTCCACGTGGATTTTCGGCCTCGACGACACTCGCATCACCATTTCCGAGCGTCGAGATGATCATGGCTGCCCTCTGCTTCAACTTCTCGATAAAGAGTAGGTCGGCGGCGAATAACACATCGACCGCGACATCAAGACCAAAGTCTGCGCGTTCGGTATACAAAAAGGTGAGCACAATCTCGAGAACTTCCGGGCTGCAATCGATTGGGATAATTTGCAGGTGAGTATGAGTTTGTGATTCGCGAAATCCGGAGGCGAACATGGCGCTGAAGAACTCGGATCGGAGGAGCATGGCGCGGTGAACGGGATAGAGTACTGACTTCCGAGGCTGGCGAACGCGAGATGGTGACCGCGAATGCGATGCAAAGGCTCCAATCGGGATGCTTTTCGCAGGATTCATATCAGCTTCGACGGCAGGCAGTCCCGTCTCACCTTCACTCTGTGGTGATTCCGACACATCAGCTCGGAGAAGAACATCAGCAAAGATGGAATTGTCTCTGTCCCACTTCACATCGTCTGCCTTGTCAGATTCGATGTTCACCTTGTACCTGAGGATGTGATCCTGGAACCACCTGCCGAGCTGATCCCGTCCGCGTTGTATCTCCTCTGTCCTTCTTTGCCTTGCTCTTCTACGATCGCCCCGCTCGACGATGCTCTCAAACAATCTATCGATCTCGAGCTGTTTACTCAGCTTGTCGACACCCGCAAGAATTGCCTGCTCCTCTTCGTCATCTCCGAGATCTCCAACAACCTCGGCCATGTACAGATACCGGACCGCTATCTCGAACGACTGAGTAGGTATCGAATGCGAAAGCTTCCATGATGTCGTATCCGGTGCCGACTGGAGCTTCTTGGCAAAGTAGGGCGATCTCGCTGACAGGATGAACTTGTGCAGGCTTAGTGAGGTATCGTACGTGTTGAGTGTTATGTCTGTTGTCCGAGGCTCATCCCTCGAGAGTAGCGAGGTGATGTGAGCGGCAAGCGGCTGAAGAGGGTCGGTAGATTTCGAGTAGTCATACGAGAGTAGCAAATTTCGTATCCTATCGTTCAAAGCGTTGTATAGGCACCTTTCGCCCTGGAAGGTATCACGCTCGCACAGGGCGCCGGACTCGAGAAGGTGCTGAACGACTTCATAGTGGCCGCACAGACTAGCCTGGTGGTAGACTTCAGTATCACTCCACGGTCTTATTGGAACGATGATAGGTGATTGGAGAACGCGCTATCGATAGTCGAGGGGGTGGCTTACAAGAATCAGCGGCGTGTAGTCGTAACGATCTCGCGCGTTGAGGTTCACTCCCCGGGCGATTTGTTCTTGACAGACCTTGAGATCTCCTCTGCGGCAGGCCTCGCAGAGTAGTCTGAAGTCTTCGCTCGTGTCCAACGGATTGTCCTCCTTCAGTCGTCCAGCAGCTACCTCCTTGGTCTCTGCATGTAGTGCCGCTTCGAGTTGAAACTTGTTCAGAACCATGCGTTCGGTGTTGCCAACGTCTGTCAGACTGGTGTCCCGATGGCGAGTGGGATTTGTTGACCGGTGAAAAGCCTCGTGGTGGCTGCTATGGCAAGGAGGTATAAGCAATCGACTGTTGCAACGGATGTCGCGTTGGACCGAAGCCACTGGACTTTCTCAAAGACGACGTCACATAGCACGGACCAATGCGGGCGATCCGACTGCCCGACAAGGCCGACCCTGCCAAGCTTTGATGGTCGTCGGAGAAACATGTATTCATTTGCAAACAATGGATCTCGAATGTCGTTCCTCAGCTATCCCATTCTCTTACCACGCCGTCAGTCTTTACTCCACCATCCCAGCCGTCTATCGCTTCGCCTGCCGTAGGATGTATAGTGCATGATTAGCGGTCTCATCCATCTCTTGCTTGCTACATAACATGGCTACTGAGGCGGACAAGTATGAGGTGCTGGAGCGCATTGGTAATCTCCACCCCATCCGTCATGCAGGTACCGGCAGTATTCCGAAGCTGTGCTGATACAAGTGCAGGTCAAGGATCATTCGGAGTCATCAGGAAGGTCAGACGGAAACAGGATGGACTCGTGCGTGTCAATAATCATGGCTTCAAGTGGCCAAACTGTGCTCACCGTCGTCAGATCTTGTGTCGGAAAGAGATATGCTACACCAAAATGTCCGACAAAGAACGACACCAGCTCCAGGCGGAGCTGAACATTCTCCGACAGCTCGATCATCCTAACATCGTCCACTATTACGAGAAGGAACATCACAAAGAATCCCACGATCTTCACCTGTACATGGAGTATTGCGGCAACGGCGATCTGGGCATTATGATCAAGGATCTCAAGAATCGACATGCTTTTGCAGATGAAGAGTTTGTATGGACCATCTTTGCACAGATAGTGTCTGCTCTCTACCGATGTCACTACGGCGAAGACCCCCCAAGTGCGGACACCACTGCTGTTGGCCTTGCAAAGAACGCCCTACCCATCAAAAGCAAGCAGGCTTGCGACCGCATGATCCTCCACCGGGATCTAAAGCCCGAGAATGGTAAGTCATTGCATGTTTCGCTCAAGGATCCTCGCTAAGCTCTCGCAGTCTTCCTCGGCGACGGCAATGCCGTCAAGCTCGGAGACTTTGGTCTCTCAAAGATCATCTCATCACACGACTTTGCGTCCACATACGTAGGTACCCCCTTCTACATGTCCCCAGAAATATGTGCCGCCGAACGATACTCTCTCTACTCGGACATCTGGTCACTCGGTTGCGTCATCTACGAGCTTTGTGCAAGGGAGCCTCCCTTCAACGCAAAAACACACTTCGATCTTATCCAAAAGATCAAGATCGGTAAGGTCGCGCCACTACCCAGGACTTATTCGCGAGAGCTCTCCGAGGTCATCACAGCCTGTCTGCAGGTCAATCCTAACTCGAGACCCGACACCGCCGCGCTACTCAATTTGCCCCGCGTCAAATTGATTAGGAAGTCCCAGCAGAGCGCGCTCATTCTCCAGTCACACCTCGTGGCGAAGGAACGGGCGGTGGAGGAGTTGCGTCTGGCGAAGGAGCACATTGTTCGTTTGGAGGCCGAACGGCAATCGGTCTACGATGAGATGAACAAAAAGCTGCACATGGAGTGGGAGGCCCGAGCTCACTTGGAGATCCAAAGGCAGGTGGACATCCAGGAGCAGGCTATGCGACAGGAAATGGAGAAGCAAATCACAGCCGGCATCGCTGAAGGCGTCGCTGCATACATGGTCTCACAGTCCTCATCTCAAACGACAGTTACATCCTTCTCATCATCACAATCTTCAGCCCTCGACGCACAGCCGTTGGCACGCTCCTCAACACCGACTTCTCTCATCCCAAGGCAGCCATCACGATCTTCGCTACCAACACTTTCCGAAACCTCCCCAAGCAGGCCTGCCGACATCTCCACGCTCTCCCTTGAGGATAGTCCACTCACATCAAAGCCGAAGCCCATGAAGAGATCCTCCCGCACGCCGTTCACCCGCGCTCGAACGATCGCCAACGCCGAAGAGATCATTCCATCTCCGATGGATATCCAGATGGCAGATCCCTCTCCTATCCGCAACATCGCCGGCCTTTCGTTGTCCCCACGACGGAACGCCCCGACCGACTCCGGCCTTCGCCAACCCGCCATTCGCGGGAACATTTTCTCCCAAGCCTCCCGCCCCCACCCCCTATTCAATGTCGACGGGGCAGACAGGGACGTAGAAGATTTCTCCGATTCGGATGCATCAGATGCAGACAGCCCGACACGCGCAAAGGCACCGGCAAGTCTCTTCCCTTCAATGGGAGAGAAGAAGGATCGTGATCGTCCCTTATCAGCATTGACGGCTACCGGTCTAGGCTCGAACCTCAACCGGCCTTCCATGCTTCGTCAGAAGACCACGCCCGCTCCCTTCGGACATGGCAGAATGAAATCAGCAGGCGCAAACATCTTTGCCATTGCGGCACAGCAGACACAGAGCGCACCCGTTGTACCCTCACTGGCCCGACCAAGCAGTCCGAGAGATGTTGAGAACATCCGGCCCGGAAGTCCGAATCGCAAGGTCGCAGGCACAGGATTGATGAAGACAGGCCTCTCAAGTCCGGTGAGAAAGGCGCCTAGCATACCGGCAGGTGGAAGCCCAACGGCGAGGAGGCTGCAAGACGGCGCTGTGGGGCAAGGGCTGGAGAAGCAGATCGCTAGCAGAAAGGTGCAGGGGCGTACACTGGTGGAGCTTAGTCGAGACGAGGTCTCCAACCTGGGCCTGGTCAGGGACCGGGGCAGCTGGGATGGGAAGGGACTGGAGCCGCCGATATGGGATCCGGAAAGAGATGAGATGCCTAGCCCATTCTTGGTCAGGGGTAGGAGAATCCTGGCTGGACGCGGATGATATGTACGTGGGTATTGCGGCTTCTTGGTGCATGGCGGGCAGGTTTCGGCATCTTGGGGGGCCCTTCGGTGTATGGTGTTGTGGCGCATTAGATGTGCAGCTGTGAAATCAGCAGATCCATCTCCATCATGAGGTTTACTCAAAAATGGCAGTTCAATCTTGGTCCAGGTCCCAGTATATGTCTAAGAGTATTTGGACAGCATGATCTAGCCACGGCCGATCTTCATCCCTTCCAAGAACCATTCCCCCAGTCCGTCCTCGCATTCCTTCAGGCCTTTCACAATATCACTCAGATCTTCCACCTCCTTGAAGTCGATGCTTGTGCCTGCTCTCACCAGTGATGGCGATTCGCGGACCTCACTCCCTCGAACCTGCAAGGCTTGCCATTTCAGAGCTTTAATGCGAGTCTCGAATTCGTCAACGTTGACCTCGATGCCTTCGATCACCACCGCGCCTGGATAACCTGGTCTAGAGAACCCAGACAAATGTAGCTCTCGTGCCCAGCTGATGATGTCTTTCCGCTTGGACGTCGCAAGCAGGTGGTGAGACCAGATCAAGAGTCGCTTATAGCTCTGCGGGATTCCTTGCTGAAGGATGTCGGCGTCTGGAGCCTTGCCGCACTCACCATCCTCCCCAGTTGTCGTATCAAATGATTCGAGTGCCGACGACAGCTCCTGGATCAGGATGTCGAGACACTCACTGCCAGCTTCGAGCCTGTCACGTATATTGGTCAAGACCGATCGCGCAGCCTTTCTCGTATTAGTGCTCACGGTATCGTCGCATTGCAGATATGCCGATGGTTTGGACGAAGACGGGTATGAAGCTGGCAAAGTCACTTCGAGCGTGTAAACTGGAGAAGGGTCAGCACCAACTTTCGCAAACGACGCATGTTACTAAAGACCATGCAAAAGAAGATAGGGGTACTCAAATGCAATTGATGAAAACCTCATACCACTTATTCTGAGCCCAAATGATACCTCCTTGTCTGATATATCGGAGGCTTCCGTGGGCTGTTCTGATGGCGTTTGCCACGAAAAGTCTTGTGCGTACATGCTCTGCAATAGCATGAGCTCATCCAATTGCCTTTCCTTATCGCCCATTTCTGACTGTGGTGGAACCAATCTAAATTTTTTCAGAAAGGAAAAGCGTACAACAGACAGTCATCGAGGTTCATTGGGCTGATTATGGAAGTGCACGAACAGAGTGATGGAGGGGATGTGTACATTGTCGAACATACACAGCAAATCCCAAGAAGAGGGCTTGAATCTCTATCAAGCGCATCCACTCCTACCTCTACATCATAATGACATTCATTACAACACCGCAATATTTTTCACAGACTTCGCTTCAGTCGCATACGAGCATATATTGTTGGCAGGTCGAGAACATAGCAGCAAGGTACATGTTTTTCGAAACCATAAGTCCCACTCACCGTCCTGCCACGTGCTGCATCTCAAAAACCGGAATCCGGGCCGAGCTCTTGGGAAAACATTCCCCAAATAATGTCCATTGTTTAAGTTCAGTCCCTCATCACCACGACCTCCACATACTATCCTCATCTCGTTGTCATGATACCGTCGCTGCGCGGCGGCATGCAAGTGCACGCTGTTCCAGATAACGAAAAAGCTTTTGACGCAAATGGCAAGCGTCTACCTTGGGCATACGAATATGCAGAGTGAGTGCCTCTCATGCAGCTCACTTAGTGACCTCGCACAGCTTCGTATTATGGACACCTTCATGGATTAAACGACGAAATGGAAGTATTTGCTAACTTCGTCAGCGCCGACACATCTCGTGGCCGACCTGTGACCGAAGAGCGCGGCCCCTTTGGTCGATCCACGCGCCGGAGAGGCTTCTCACGCTCGAAGACCACGACCCCTGCCAATCCTCGAGACACCGATCGCGTAGCCAGTGTTCAGGCCGAAGATGCCATTTTCAATACCTACAAAGCGACACAGAGGACGCGCGATGCACTTGCAACATCCAAATCCGCCCCTCTGATCTCACATGATGCGAATGTCAATACAGGAACAGGCAAGCCGGGCATGGGACAGCAAGAAGTTGAGAAGGAAGCGACCGAGGTGATATTTTATGGATACGGTTCAGGGCAGGAGTGGGCCGCAATCGATTTCTACGAGAGGGTCAGTGGGGGCGCAATATTGGAAGACTACGACAGAGTACCCCCTCACACCAGGTACGACCCCGCCCTCTCACTAAGTCGAGCAAAATCACAGCGATCACTTTCCAAGGCCGCACTGGCGAAAAGGAACAGGTACAATGGTGGCTTGCACTGGATCAAAGTCACATTCGACAGTCATGAAGCCGCAGACTTGGCTTGTGATAGAAGCCCCCATACGTTGCGCGGCTATCTAGTCTACGCGGAGCCCTATAGAGGCGTCGGCCCCCCGAAGGACGCGGCCATACCTTGCAGTCAAGCTGGAGCCATGTTGGACGGTGACAGCCTGCCTGCAACATTCAGCAGCAAAACGGCCAGTAGGATGACGGATACGGCGACCGAGAGCCCCGAGAGCAGCCAGACCGTCAGCAGTGCGACCATCGGTGAACCTATCAGGATGCGGGATCTAAGAGCCGAGGCTGGACTTCAGGTACCAAGAGCTGTCGAGAAGAGCGTGACCATGCCGAGCCTGTCTACGGCTCCAGGGGCCTGGTCGGTGAGCATAGAGCCTGTTCTGCAGTCCAAAGAGCCCAAGCAGAGGCCACCGCGTATTCAGGGTGCGAAGCGAGCTGTGCTGAAACCCGCCGAGCAGGCCCTGATGCCGACGTCGCCGAAATACACTGGCATCCTGGCAGTCATACCCTTTCTGGGACTTCTTTTTGGTAGCAGCAAGGCTGACTCAAGTGGCTCAACCATACCGAAGCTGGAGAACGGTGAAGTGGACTGGAACAATGCTGGATTGTATTGGTTGTTCTTTGCTTGGCTCGACGGAATCTTGGGTACAGATATGTGTGGATTGAGAGGAGAAGAGTGAAGGATTTGGCCTGCTGGCTATGGTTCCTCCTTTGCAGCAGCCCTCTGCCCCGCGCAGCCTTTGGACAGCGATAGAACAGACGCCATTGCTCTTGAGGTCTTCTTTTGCTGCCGCTTCGCCCCTACCGGGAAGCGTTTCGTGGTCGAACAATTCAGGCACTCAATCACCAATGTCTCGGCGTGAGCCTTCCTGGCTTCAAGGCTGGCATTCTCGGTTCTGATTAATGAGGTCTCGCCTTCTAGCAGTGAGGTTGAGCAAACTTTGCAAACAGTTCTTTTGATACCCGGAGCAATCCTTAATTGAGCCCGTTTGGACACTGTGCGGAGATGTGAGGCGAGGACAAGTGGTAGACCAGTGCTCATTCGGCCATTCCGCTTGCTGTTGGTGACACACTCGCCATCAACCGCAGGGTTGATGGTCTTCCGGGTCAGCAGTCTTGACGCTTCGTGCAAGAATTGGATGCGAGCTTGAAGATGCTTTGCCTTGTTATCCTTTGCCATCACGCAATGACAGGAATTTCCCAGTGGAGTGTGACGCTGAAGTCACAAATCATGCGGAAGCGCGAGTCATTGAAGACGCTATGCCATTTCCGGCCCAGCAACAATCCAGCTTCAGCCAGCACTCAGCTTTGCTTTGCCTATCTTTCTTCACTTCAACCCCCACTACCTACTCCATCACGAGCACGAAACTCACCGCAGCCGTCGCATCACGCCATTACATTCTGAGCGATACTGCTGTCACCGAAGCCCCACTCTCGAGCGCCTCTTCTCACTACCCACCAACCTCAACTATCACAATGTCTGCCGAAGAAGATCTCATCGACTACTCCGACGAGGAGGTTCAGACCACTGCGGCGCCTGCCAGCAATGGGGCTACTGCCGCTAATGGAGATGCGAAGAAGGGTGACCTGACTGTCACTGGGGCTGGTGCGAAAGGCTCCTACGTTGGTATTCACTCGACTGGTTTCCGCGACTTCCTGTTGAAGCCCGAACTCCTACGCGCCATTACAGATTGCGGCTTCGAGCATCCTTCCGAGGGTTAGTCAATGAGCGATTCCCTGATTTCAAGTTTGTACATCGACCGAGCGTCCGTCCATCTGCTGGGTCCATCAATGAGGAGCACGGCCAAAGTCATTGCACGCGTAAGATCTGGTTGAGCATGCTACATTACGGCTGTAGCTTGGCGACGACGATCACCGAGACGCGAAGTGGACGCGAAGAGCTCAGACACGAGCTGTCCTAAAGAGGCCGAGATGATCTGGTGAGAACGAGATCATTCCAATCCTGACGCCGTATCTTGAGACGGACCAATGGCGAGCTTGCAATGGGCATCACGACTCCAGAAAGAGCTGGAATGCGCAGATTTGGTCGTAAACGATGGACGGACGCTTTGATCGCGCACACTGCTTTGCATTTTGTTACAAACAATATCTGACACGTTCCGCACCAGTCCAACAAGTCTGCATTCCGCAGGCCATTCTCGGCACCGACGTCCTTTGCCAAGCCAAGTCCGGACTCGGAAAGACCGCGGTCTTCGTCCTTGCGACACTGCAGCAGATGGAGCCGATCGATGGCGAGACCTCTGTCCTGGTTATGTGCCACACTCGTGAGCTCGCCTACCAAATCAAGAACGAGTACGCACGGTTCAGCAAGTATATGCCGAATGTCAAGACGGCTGTATTTTACGGCGGCACACCGATGCAAAAGGATATCGAGCTCCTCGCCAACAAAGAGACTCACCCTCACATCATTGTCGGCACACCTGGTAGGCTTAATGCGCTTGTCCGTGACAAGAAGCTGCGCCTTGGAAGCATCCAGCGATTCGTCCTCGATGAGTGCGACAAGATGCTTGATCAGATCGGTACGTCGCTCGGCCATGATTTTGAACCCCCGTCTAATCATATCAGACATGCGCCGTGACGTCCAGGAGATCTTCCGCGCCACACCCACACAGAAGCAAGTCATGATGTTCAGTGCCACACTCTCGCAGGAGACTCGACCAATCTGCAAGAAGTTTATGCAGAATCCCCTGGAGATCTACGTGGATGATGAGACCAAGCTCACTCTTCACGGTCTCCAGCAGTACTACATCAAGCTCGCCGAGTCGGAGAAGAACAGGAAGCTCAACCAGCTTCTCGATGATCTCGAATTCAATCAGGTCATCATCTTCGTCAAGAGCACGCTGCGTGCCACGGAGCTTGACAAGCTACTGCGTGAATGCAACTTCCCGTCCATCGCTGTGCACTCTGGCGTCAGTCAAGAAGAGCGGTTCGTAATCTCGCGTTCCCGATCACGGCATCACACTGACATACTGCAGTATCAAGCGCTACAAGGAGTTCAAGGAATTCAACAAGCGCATTTGCGTCGCCACTGACGTCTTCGGGCGTGGCATCGATATCGAGCGCATCAACCTTGCCATTAACTACGACCTGCCCGGCGATGCCGACAGCTATCTCCACCGTGTAGGTCGTGCCGGACGTTTCGGAACAAAGGGTTTGTCGATCAGCTTTGTCTCCAGCGAGCCGGATGAGGAAGTTCTGAAGAGCATTGAGAAGAGATTCGAGGTTGCCCTGCCAGAATTCCCCAAGGAAGGCATAGACAGCAAGAGCTACATGGCCAATTAGGGGCTCCATGCTAGGTTGGGAAGTTCAGTAGTATCAACTTGGAGTGTCATGAAGGGACACGCTTGCGACCGAGGAGACGTAGTTGACGGTCTAAACTCAGCAGCAATACCAAAAGAATGGAAATTTTCGGCCTTTCAATCCCGAACCGTTTCGTGCCTCTCGGCCAGATCGAGACCGAACATCCTCATCGCTTACCTCATCGGAACTAACATTCCTCAGTCAGTGGTGGGTTCAATTTCTGTGGATCCGGGCTTGAGCTACGATTGACTCCTCACGAGTAGCAAACATCCACCGATGTATTGCGGCCAGGGGTCGGGAGATGTCCAAGTCCGTTCAGGCGGGAGCCGCCTTTCGTACCCTGCTCACATACGGAGCCGTGTATCTAGCAATGAACGAACACATGGTCGGCAGTCCATCACCCTTCAATTCAAGCTTGGCAAGCTTTGTCTCGTGCCTTTGACGTTCATGCGAGGTGCTTATGAAGGCCAATCCTCAACTAAACCAGGGTTCTTGTCAGTGATGGTCGTGCCCAGGAGGAGGGGGCGGCCACATCATGACCTATAAAGACACCCCTTCACCCTTTTGTGACGTCCAGTCCGCCGCGGCGATTCCTTCTCCGAGCTTCATGGTGTCGACAATTTGAAACCAAACCGAGTGTATAGATCGCGAAAGTGCCTTGTCCACGCTTCCGGCCATAGCGTGCGACCTGCAGCCAGCCTTCGCTCGGTACTACGCTGTCTTTACGAGTTCTGAGCCCAGACCCTGCCCTCGATACGCCTCGTCCGTGGCGAGGAACCACATGTAGAAATAGCCCTCCCCCTTTACGTAAGAGCTTTTCCTCTCGCATCTTCGCTCAATCTGGCGCATTCAAAGAGCATTCTCTTGCCGCCCCTGAAGCCAATATTCCAGACTGCGCCTGGCAGACCGGCTGTAATGAGCGCCCTGAAGATGTCTGTGGAGTGGTTGGGCGGCATGACTACCGAGCAGGACTTACAGTCTTCTCCCTCCTCGAATGCATCGTTGTTGAGTGACGCGATTTTGATAAGACTACGGGAAAAGGTGTAGAGATATGGTTGTCGCTCGTTGACGGAAAAGTTGCAGAACATGTACATTACCACTGGGTCGGAGTGAGAGGCCTGTTGACACAATGTCGCCGCTCGCCGGAATGACTGGAGTGTTTCTGACATTAATGCGATAGAGAGGCCACGGTCCAGACAAGCAAATCGGCTACGTGTGTTCTGCAAGGGACTCTCACATGGCACGAATCCGAAGGAGAGCGTGTCACATAAGCCTAAGTTTCGAAAAACCAGATGACTCACAACCAGGCTCACGGGATTGCGATGTTGATGACCGCAAACGAGTTCCCTGGGGCTGAGGTAAAATCGACTGTCAAGAGACGCCTTGGGACTTGCTCAATCCACGTATTTTGAAGGCGTGAACGTGAACGTCAACAGCCGTTAACTTTCAGGTCAGTTGATATGCCATCCGGGGGGGAGATTGGTGGCTTCCCATCTCGAAATTAGGAAGCAGGTCTACACTTGCAGCTGCCGGGTCCTTTCTTGTTGCCTATCCACTCTATTGGCCGAAGACTTGCAAAAGAGGAGATGCGTAGATGTGTCGTCACCCGAAATTGAGCATTTGCAATATTTGCAAAGCCATGCGTTGTAATGTTTGCAACAATATTTTCGTAAAACACTTTGTCCTTTAACACTGGGACAAGAGCTTTGCTCAGATGTCCTGGACCCCTTGGCTGTGGTCAGGCTCACCGTGTGATGCGGCTCGACATGCTAGAGTCTCGTCAGAACTGTTCACCAACGTACAGTAGGTACCAATGGATCAAGTGCGCCTGGAAACTGAGGCCGACATTATTGATCTTAAGCAAGGTAACATGTCGTGGGAGCTGCGGTTCCGCAGCAAACAAGGTGCGGCTATGATGGATCCCGAGCAGTCGAACGGCGATGATCGTCCGCTATTCTGCTAGGATAGGACACGCGGGTGCGTGGGGAATTGCGGACAGGATGCGGCAGCGCGGGAAAGGTTCATACACGCGAAATGAGTAGATGCCCGATCGGTGTTTCCGGATTCGATAGTCATTCAACAGGCGGCCCAACATGGCGCGGTCATGGGAAACCAGGTCCGGAGAACGCAGACCTTGACGTCTTGGGTGATGACCAGCAGATGAAAAGCAGGGAACAACAGGGTACAGGCTGTGATTGGAAAAGTCGATGCTGTGATTGGCTGCATTTGAATCTCTGACGGCCCCGAAGAAAAGCATATAATCCGGGACATTAGCGGGTCTTCCAATACCAGTTTGACGGAATAATGTGTGCTGTTGGTATACAACATATCTCAGCATTGTTCGTGGCAAAGTGGGAGCGGAACGAGCAAACGATGAATCTACGTGTGATAAGGGAAAAGAGACTGGTCTGTCGAATGAGCACCTAACATCTTCGTCGAAGGAGTCGTCAATCGGCATACGCGGAGGCGACACCGCGCGTGCAGGACATGTGGTAACGTACCGTGACTACCGCACGGGCAACTGATCGGTGGATGACAGGCAGACCTGACACTCCTGAGGACCTTCGACCAGGTACGTCCCGCTATACAAGCTTTCTCAAACGGGACGAGCCGAAGTGATGATGCAGAGTGGAGGTCCCACTAACTTCCAAGGTCGCTCTGGTGTTTGGTGTTTGGTGGGCGACGGAGCGTGACAGGGTGTCGCTGATCCTCCCAACAAATCGATCGGATGAGTTCTAAGTTATGCTGACCTTTCTGGTCGACGGGCCTAGGTCCATGATCAAGGACTTCGGTTCGCTCTTATTACAGCTTGCTGGGCGCACGGTGGCAGTCATGTAAATTACTAGGGTGACCCACTTACACACCCGCAAAGATTTCCAATCGTTGATCATGGAGCACAAGGCATCAACTTCCATCTCCGATGCCATTGTGAGGAGTGCTAGGGAACCCCTCCTCTGTAGGCGCGGCAGCCAATCCATGGCTAATCTTACGTCAAGCTTTGGCGTCTACTGTGATCTGCACGTCCGCAGATGGGATCGCTCCGCCATTGAAAACAGAGAAACTAAGTTACCATCAAATCATGTACGTACTCCCAGGGACTAGGGAAAGGACGAGCACAAGGAATATGTCTACTTGCTGGAGAAGGCGTCATTATCATTCAGGCGAACGTGTGGCTTGACAGAAAGAAAAATAGCGAGGGTTGCTATTCCTGATCCAGGCCAAGAGAAGCAATCCCAAGGCGTACGCCGTGTGCCGCGAAATGAGTCGTGCTTCATATCTTTCGTTCATCATTTCTAGTGGTCAACGTGCGCTTGCCGCGCGGCGTATCAATTGCCCTTCCCATGCCGTCCTGCACACACTAGAGTCAAGGAGTGTTTGTCGTCAGCAAAATTTGCATGTTTTGCAAGGCAAGGCTGACGTAGTTTTGAGACCTCGGCCACGCCCAAATAATTGTCTCTGCTGTGCGACTTCGCAAGGCTCTCACGTGAAACACATGCATGCGGCTGCGGGAGTTGGCTGTTCCTGGGAACCCGGCCGATCCTTTGACAGCCGTGTCGAATAGATGAAAAAATGGGACGCGGCTATCGAGTGACCTCCTTTACGTTGACCAAACAAGATGAGAGCGTGAAAATGATAATGAAAAGACCAGAAAACTCTGGCAGCGTTCTAGCCATTCAGTTTTTGCGTTTCTTGTGCAATGCACCAAAGCGTGCAAGCGGAGACTGGGCCAGGGCAAGTTGGATCGGGCGAATGCAAAGCGCACCAACGCCCGGCCGGCCGCGTCCCTGCGCAGCCAAATAAAAACGATGACTTGGATGAAGAACAATAGGGCAGACCATTAACATTTGGTCAAGAAGGGGTAAAGGAAAGGGCACCTTGACCGAATATACAAGAGACAGCAAATCTGGGCTGAAGTTTGCCAGCGTAGCCGCAACGAGCCGACATGTTCGCTTACAACCTTTTCTTTTGTTTTATCATTTCATCACTAACTTACTAACTTAGTTCCTCACAAGCTGACCGGGGTCTTGGTGGTGCGCCGGAGACTATTCTAGTAGTTGCGTCGCCAGAGATTGATCAGTCAGACATAACTCACATGCACAAGGCCGTGGTCATTATTATTGTTGTAATTATTGCCTAACAACTCGTTGGGCCAGCGTCGAGCGGTCATGTCGTGACGCACTTCACTTGATCATGTACTGCTGCCCCTCGCGCCTTTTGTCACATGCGAGTGAATATACATGTACTTGAGGTTTTATTACCTACTGCAGAGCCGTGAGCTTTTGTGAAGGCAAACATCGCTGAGGAGAACATCACTGAGGAGGTCAAACCCGGCCGTGCCTTCCTTCCCGCAAGCCCGCAAGCCCACAAGTGTCAGCCCGCGAGTCCGCCAGCCCGCCTAGCACTGCCGCCGCAGGTGTGGTTGCCTCCAGCTCTGCAGGTGCTCTGTCCTTTTAGGTTTCTAGGTAGAGTGATCAACGCCAATCCCTCATCCTTCTCCACCTTCACTAGTTACTGCCAAACTACCATACACCCTCTCGCTCTCTCATCGTTCTCTCTCACTTGTGTCAATTTCTGCGCAGCCACTCTCCCACTCTCCTTCGCCTCCCCTCCTCCGTCGCCAGCCCTCGGATCTCGCGACCACCTTTCAAGCACCTGCATGTCTTTGTGCTAGACGCACCTCACGCTCGTTACTGTTGCCAGCTGCATGCCGGCTCGCAGCGCGTCACAGAAACCGTTGAAGTTTCGCGGCCTGGACTGAGATTCCTGCTTTTGTTCACGCGGTCTGATACGCCTCGACGGCGCATCTCGAACTCACCCCCCGCTCCAACGACGCTGCTGCAGGAACTGGTGCCTCTGCATATACTACCATTTGCCCAGAAATCATGGCTCCAACGCCCCCAAGGCTCAAGATCTTATCCGGTACGTCTCCGTAACGGTTGAACACGCACCCGCCCGCATCAACTTCACACGCACACACACACACACCCACACGTCCTCACGACGCGGCCCGCATACTTTCGTGCCCGTTCCCATTGTTTCCTTCACATCATACCCTCTCTCTATGTTCCGATGACACCCAAGATGAGGCGGTCGAACAACAAGATTAACTGTCTCGCAGTGGGCGGCAATGCCGTATCTGCCTTTCTCTCCTGGCGACTCTCGGCCACGAATGCCTGCGACGTCACCCTTGTTTGGAAGTCGGGCTATGACACGGTTGCACAATATGGGATCACATTCAAGTACGGACCACCGGCGACATTGCCCACCCTAAAGAGAAATGGTATCTGATACTTTATTACAGGTCGAGCAATAAAGCGCTAGGCCAGGAGAGATTCAAGCCTCGATCAGGTTCGTTGCAAATTCTTCGCCCAACCTGCCGGCCCACTGACATGCTATCAGTCGTCCGCACGCCCGAAGAGGCCGCCCAGACAGCAAAAGCGCCATACGATTACGTCCTGCTTTGCGTCAAGGCCCTTCCCGACGTCTATGACCTTGCAGCCATCATCGAACCCGTAGTCTCGCCCCAGCACACCTGTATCCTTGTCAACACCACACATTCGCTCGGCATCGAGTCATACCTCGAGTCCAGATTCCCCACTAATGTCGTGCTCTCACTAGTCTGCGCTGCAGAACTCACTCAGGCAAGCACAAGCGAATTCGAGCACACTGGCTCCACCGAATTCTGGGTGGGGGCTGCCAACGCAAATCCTGGCATCCCGGCGTCGATTCAGTCCGACATGGCCGAAGCGCTGGCAATGACACTCAATTCTGGCCAAGTCGATTGCAAGGTCTCGACCAACATCCGGCAACAGCAGTACGAGAGGATGATTGGGTGAGTTATTTCAAAAGACCGTTTCATGCGTAGACTAACATCTATCTCCACAGGCCAATCGCCTTCCAACCAGCCAGTCTCCTTTTCGAAACCTCGAATCATGCAGAACTGCTCCAGAAGACTGGTGTGCGCGGCTTGATCACTGGCATTATCGAAGAGCTTGTCTCACTTGCTGAGGCACAAGGATGTGCCTTTCCCAAAGACTTTCAAGAGCAGACAATGGACACCATGATACAACCAACAGAAAGCCCGAGCATGATGTATCAGGATTACACGTCGAGACGCCCGCTGGAGATTGAAACTTTCCTCGGATCTCCCATCAAACTAGCACAGGAGGCCGGCCTGGCAGTACCTCGCATACAGACACTTTACGCCTTATTGCATAATCTTAATATCAACAATCAGAAGAGGCCACTCCAGCATCCCGCATCACCAAGCACCGCCGCTCCGCCCCCTCGCATGTCTTCAGCAGCGCCTGGCACGGTTAATGGCCACATGTCCGGGCCCCCAGGACCCCCAGGACCAGGTCGTGGCGGTATGCGACCCGGCAGCCGACAGCCATCCATGAATGGTGGTACAATGCCAGGTCCAATGCGTCGTGGTCCTCCGGGTCCAAATGGCTATCCTCCGCGCGCGCCAAATGGCCATGGTCCAGCTGGCCGTGGGCCACCGCCGATGACTCGCCGTCCCTCAGAAGAAAACCTCGAGGAATTCAGTCATCTCATGCTCTACGACCACCTGCCCGAGGGACAGGTGCAAGAACACGGCGGCTATAGTGATGGCGGTCCGACCCCGTCTTCCTCCGGAGAGCTTGCCCTCCGTGAGAGGGAATTTGCACTTCGCCAACGCGAGCTTGCCCTCCGTGAACAGGAATACCACATGCGCCGCGGCGGGGCTGGCGGACATGGCCCTTCACGTCGCGCTCATCCTCATGCCATGTACGACGAAGACGATGACGACGAGGGTGATTACTTCGTCAGCCACGGACCTCCTCCCGGACCGCCCGTGGATACAGATAACTTCGACATGATGAGCGTGACTTCTCGTCGTACCCGCAAAGCCCCTAGCGCACAGCAACTTCGACAGAACCCCGAGATGATGGGTATGGGTGGAGTTCGATCCAGCCGCAACCCGTTCAGCAGACCGAAGCCTCAAAATCGCGCGAGTGCCCGCATGATGGCAGACGTGCCAGGACTCCACGATTCGATAATGTCGAATCCGCTTATTGGGTACTCGTCTGACCGCTATGGCAATGTGGATCGGGCCAACCTCAAGGCAGAGTCGAGAAGCAACTCATTGACAGCAGAGCGCTTGAACGAGTTCCAGTCGAATGGCTACAACGGTCCATTTCCGCAGCGTCGTGCGAGTCAATCCCCGGGCAATCCACTGAGTCCCCGTCCAGGACCAGGGCCTCAACGTCGCTCACCCCCGGGTGAGTATCAACGTTCACCGCCGGGAGAATATGCTGCCAACGGCCGCCCGTCTCCACCAGGTATGCCAGCCCCCATGCCGAGGCATCCGGGCAACATGAATGGTGTTGCGCCCCAGCGGGTCGAGCAACAAGTCGGGGTGAGCCATCTCTATCCACCTAGCAAGTATCGCAACGGAGAACGAAGTCTGACTGGTAGTGCGAGTGCTAGCGCGGGGAGTGGTGAGAGTGCACACTCCGCCCGTCTTGATTCCGACCCGTCCGCCCACAGCAGCTCCAGTAGCTTAGGGCCACGACCACCCATCGGCGTCCGCTGAGGACACAGATCCTTTTCAGTCTCCCGCACCAACATCTTCATCGCATTGGTCCGACCACGTACTATACCCCTTCATTAGCTTCGGATAGTTCCGCGTCGGCTCTTGATCAAGTCTCTTGCATCTCTTTGATGACCTCCCCTGCGAGCGGTAATGATGCCAACGCTTCGCACCTCGACGCAATGAGCAATCTCCTCTCCACAAATCACTTCCGGCTTCACCTTTCTGTATTGGTAATTTCCACCAGGCACGACTACATCGTCACCTCATCCGTACATACAACAGCGAACCTGTCGGGTGAGAACCACCTCTGCTGTTGGAAGCGAGAGAAGAGCAGGGATGATCAACGAGGCATCTTTATCATGAGTTGTTGCATGTTACGGACAATATCATGTAAAACCTTTCTTTTGATTCTCCTTGGCTATTGGATTACAAAGGCATTTTGCTAGCGTGTATGTGTATGAACATCAGAATGCCCAAGATGAACTGGCATGCGAGACGTGAGGGTCGCAAAGAGGGCGATTAAGGGAAGAGGACACGATGGAAGTAATAGCTATGTATCTCATACCTTCATCAGTTGCCGTCGCGCTTTTCGTGCCAGGATTATGTGTAGATCTTCGCCAACCGTAATGCCAGTCTCAACATTGCGGAAGTTTAACTTGCGGACTCGTCCCGCATGACTTGCCTCTTCACTACCTATGATCATATCCCCATCTCGTGTGCCTGTGCTAACAAGTGGCATTTGAGATCGCAATCACAGAACCTCACTTCACTCGCGATCCAGAACCGCGTCCCTGCAGTTGAGTCATTGGCTGGTGAGAGGCGGGTATCTTGAATCGATTTTCACAGCCCTGCACCTTCTATGCGACTGACCGCTTGGGGGTTGCTAGACGGCATCGCAAGGTCAAGACATGACGACTCCTCGAGTATTCATCATTCGCCACGGCGAGACAGAGTGGTCCTTGAACGGTCGCCACACTGGCAATACCGACATACCACTCACCAGCAACGGTGAGAAGCGTATAAGAGCCACGGGACATGCCCTCGTTGGAGATGATCGGTTGATCGTCCCGAAAAATTTAGCTCATATGTACGTTTCTCCTGCGTTCCTGTGTCGATGGCACGAAGAAGTCTTCAATCGTGGTCACATGCGTCGACACTAGGCTACCTCATAGATCATCTAGACCGGTCCAAAAGATCTAACCCTAGACAGATACGTCTCACCTCGAACACGTGCTCAACGAACTCTAGAATTACTGGACTTGGGCTGCCAGCATCCCTTCGAGTGCTCGGAGGGTCCGTCCGGCCGCAATTCAACGTCGGCAAAGGTGCAAATCACCGAGGACATTCGCGAGTGGGATTACGGTGATTATGAAGGACTGACTTCTGTAACAATTCGAGAGCAGAGGAAGAAGAACGGGGAGGGTGGTTGGGACATATGGAGAGATGGATGTCCAGGCGGCGAGAGCCCAGAGCAGATCATGGAGAGATTGGACCGAGTGATCGCGGAGATCCGAGAGAGATACCATGCTCAGGTGATTGGGAAGAAAAGGGAAGATGTGGGGCCGAGCGATGTCCTCATCGTGGCTCACGGCCACATTCTGAGAGCCTTTGCCACCAGGTGGATAGGCAGGGATGTGAGTGACAACCCAGGATTCCTGCTCGAGGCTGGTGGCGTTGGTACATTGAGGTGAGCATGCGTTGTACGAACGACAGCGAAGATACAGATGCTGACCTTGTACAGCTATGAGCACCATAGCATCAGCGAGCCGGCTATATTGCTTGGAGGCGCCTTCATGGCGGATTTGATGCAGCAAGCAGAGCACAAATAGCATATATGCACACGTCTTTGCGGTTCTCGGGCTTTTCATGGAGGCGCAGGTTGAAAGTCACTCATGCACCCGTTACCATCAGGTAGGAACTACATCCCTCGGAGCTCATTCGAATCCCGATTTTGCCAGCTCCGCCTCTGTCCAAGCCCAGAGTTTCTCAGCCTCTGTTTCACTCGTATACATCCCCCAACCACTCTTCCGCCCGACCGGAGTAAAGTAGAAGCCTGTTCTTACATCCTCTCTTGGACCGACGGCACACCAGATTTGATTCTTCACTCCCGCTTCAACAGTCCCTAGTAGCTTGTCTAGCATACCCCAAATGAAGCCTAAAATAGGGGTTCCCCGCCACTGCTCTTGCTGTGGGGCGTACAATTGGGTCCAAATGACTCCCGGATGGCAGCTCGTCACCGTCAACTGCGGATATCGCTTCCGCAGCGCCCGTGCATGTAAGAGGTTGGCGAGCTTCGAGGTACCGTAGCGGGTGAAGGCATACTTCTTTTCGGCAACAGTAGGATCGAGTACGAGCCCGTGAGACAAGGCGGCAAAGTGGTGTCCCTCGGACGAGAGATTAACAATGCGGACGTCTGGACTGTTCTCTGCGGTACGCAGAAGGATCGGGAGGAGGAGCTTAGTGAGCAAAGCGTGTCCCAGATGGTTGGTGCCGAGCTGAATCTCGTGATTTTGGGGCGTCAGAGAGAAGGGAAGAGCCATAACGCCTGGCAGTGTCAGTAGACGAAGATCCGATGTGCGGACACGATTATGACGTGCCTGCATTGTTCATTAGGACATCCAATCTGTCGCTTCGTCTCGTAAATTCGTCGGCTGCTTTCGAGACTGACTTGAAGTCACTAAGGTCCAGATCCAGGTACTCAACGTTGGCATCTGGAGTTTCCTTCTTGATCTCGTCGATGGTCGCTCGACCCTTTGACTCCGTGCGGCATGCGAGCCAGACGGCCTTGGGATTGTGCCTGACAAGACGTCGAATGGCTTCTTTGCCCAATCCGGTATTGCCTGATACGTATTAGATATCGAAGTTCGTCCGCTGTGGGACAAGCCTGCAAGGCGAATACATACCTCCAGTTACAAGAATGACTTTGCCAGAAAGATCGGGAATATCAGTCCTGAGGTCGAACGAGCGACCGCCGGGCATCCACTCAAACATGTTGCTTATTTTGCGAAGCCTGATTGACCTAACAGTAGTCCACCCCCAAGTAATACTTTGGCGGCGCTGGTGGAACCGTTCTCGAGAGCGACTGCAACAGTCACAGAGGCGTTCGACTGCAAGACTTAGAAATTTGGGGTTGTGAAGATTCTACATTCGATGGAAAACGTACGTGTAGCTATAAGAGATCGAGAGCGGGAAATGAGTGGAACTCTTTGAATAACTTATCATCATAAGGCCGTACAACCTCCCGTCAAGTCGTGAGGCTGTACGGCCTCCTGCCAAGTCTACATGATGACGCAGCAAACAGCAACAACAGGCATATTCGTGTCATTCCTCCGAAGTCAAGCATTGCCGTACATCCGAAGCCGTTTCTCAGAGGCTTCGTACATTTGAGCGCTGTATCAGGAAATGCTGACATACATGCACCATATCGTTCGTCTCGAACGGAGCGACCAATTTTGCCAAGATTTAGCCGAAGAGGACCCACTTTGCACCTCGACTGACTCTACACCCGCCACGGCAAAGCCCGAGCTCGAACTTCTTCACAAGTTGTATGCGACTGCCACACTTGTCAACCAACATCTACTTACTTGACGTTGCGACGAAGCTTACCAGTCCTAGCCCAAGTACTTGCCAGAAGTACTGCAAGTAACCTATAGCTTCTCGCTGCTCGACTCGAGTGCAACGCCAACATGGATCAAGCTAAGCTTCAGCGCATGCAAAATGCTGTGCGCATAGGTGAGTCGCCTTGTTCTGATTCGCATCGGTACCCGCATGACGGATATGACTTGTCTTATGCCGAAGGAAGTTCTCTGACACGTTTGCAGGGTAAGAATCCTTTCAATCGCTCCAGAAGCACAATGCCTTCCGACTAGTGAACCCTCCCTCGAAGATCTGACTCGACATGGTCATTGCCTGCTGGGAAGATGCTGCGAAGATCGCAATATGATAAGGGGATAAGCGCTGATATGTGACAGAGGTAAAGGCACTCCTCGCCGAAAAGTCAAGAAGGTCCACAAGACCTCGGGCACCGACGACAAGAAATTGCAGACGACTCTCAAGAAGATGAACGTGCAGCCCATTCAAGCCATAGAAGAGGTCAACATGTTCAAGGAGGATGGGAACGTTATTCACTTCTCCGCGCCAAAGGGTATGTGACCCCACACCGCGTTGGAGCAGTCGATCTAAGCAAGGGATCATTGAGCGGTGACTAACACGGTATAGTCCACGCATCCGTGCCTTCCAACACTTTCGCAATCTACGGCAACGGTGAAGACAAGGAATTGACTGAGCTTGTCCCCGGTATTTTGAACCAGCTGGGCCCCGACTCGCTAGCCTCACTCCGCAAATTGGCCGAAAGCTATCAGAACATGCAAAAGGCGCAAGGCGAGGCTGGCGAGGGTGACAAGAAGGATGAGGATGATGATGAGATCCCTGATCTTGTGGAGGGACAAACGTTCGATCAAAAGACGGGCGAGGTAGAGTAGATTGACTCATCCTTACCGGAGTTGGCTGGACAAAGCTATTGCGAGGACGAAACTCTACACACGCAAAAGATTCACATCCGTCCGGTGGGCGCTTTGGGATGTCATAGCCTTCGCTCCCCTTGTTAGCTATGCAGAACAAAAGTATGGATCTGATATATCACGGCCGCGTAGACACTCTATCACGATGTCCCGCTGATGAGCATGAATCTCTCTTTGGATAGGTTTGGATAATTTCACGATCTATCGTCGCCACTAACGTGCTGAACCGCGGCCTCCACCATTTGCACAACCCATAGGCTCCGGCGCGTGCCCGCAAATTGCATAGTGTAATTGTGAACGCGGTTGATAATGCGCTAGTCCTTGAACCTTCTGTTCTTGTTCTCACCGAACAACGTTCTTCGCAGACTCGGCAGGGCATCAGTCTCGAGTAAATGTAGGCGCTCCTCAAACGTGTTGTTGATATCGATCTTGCCAGTTCCATTGAGAATCGAAATACCTCCAGCACTGCGAAATTATTAGCAAAGCCGCTCCAAAAGCTAGGTCAGCGGCGTTGCGACATACCTGTCTTCGGGAAGCCTCTCCTTCTCGTCAACAACGATCTCTACCTCCTTGTTCACTTTATCCTTGTACTCTTTCTTCGCGTCGTCGGCCGCTTTCTTGACAACACTGTCATCCCCCTTCCTGCACCTGACCAAAACCTTCTTCTCGTTGAGTGCGTATAGCCCCTCCAGTAGCAAGTTCTTCAAGATGCCCTGGTACTTCTTCTCGTCCTTGCTGAAAGTGCCCAACTTCTGCCTTGCTTGCTCGAATAGATCATCGAGAAGTTCCTGACGCGCGGAGAGCAATCGCAGTCTGGTCTTGTTCGCGAGGGTGGAGGCCGTGATTTGCTGCGACATGCCAGCTTGCTTGAACTTCTTCTCGTACTCGGCGTCGATTTCGGACGTTGATGAGCGGACCAGCTGTGCTTTCTCAATGCTGAACTCTTCGTCTGCTTTGAGTTGAATCTCGCGCGCCTTCTCAAGCGCTTCCTGTCGGATGAAGGCCGTCATCTTGCGGAGCTCGGCCGCGACCTGTCAAGTGCGTAAGCATTGTAGTACCGCGTAAGTATACATGCTGAGCAATCGGAGCACCTGATGATTTACTCGACTAGAAGCGTTTGCGATAGACAGGTCCAGAGCAGAAGCCGTATCGACCGACAAGGGAGCTTGCTTACCTGGTCGTCCGACATAGCATGGGCTTGGGACATGGCTGCTAGGGTATTGAGACTGCTCAAGTTGTGCAGCAAGGTATTGAAAGAAGCCCTTTACTGAAGTGTTTGACTGGTTCAGAGAAAAGCGGGCGCAAGGATTGAATGGTATGTTGGGTGCAACAATGAATGTACGGCAGATGTAGCTCCAGCCTTTCATGACGATGTGTCGTCGGCATCTAGCGCTGGACCAATCATCGATCGACGAACGCCAAGCCATATCGCAGATTCAATCTAATCAAGATAATCTGCGATGCAGCTGCGCTGGCGGGTGACCTGGATATACGCTAGCAACGGTGTGCGCATATCCATTCGGACGCCTCACATGGACGTAGTCCGCCGTTATTAGATTTGCTTACCGCCCTTCACTCGTCCCGTGTACCTTACTCCAGTCTCAAGGTCACAACCCAGCAAAGACCTTATTCTAGCACTACTGCGATCCGTAGGGCATAACAAGCGCAGATCTGCCTCCTGCGTCTCCAGCAGCTAGCACCATGCAGCGGTAGCGAGCAACCTGACCTTTGGATATCGATCGGTGGAGACTATATCAGCGAAATGGCATCACTGTCTCCTGGCGGGACTGTGGCGGTATGTGCATCCTGTGCATTGTCTCCCCTCCCGCGCTGACCGCATTCAGTTCGGTGTTGTCGTCGGTCTTATATCAACATGCGTACAAAGCGTCGGCTTAACACTGCAAAGAAAGTCACACATCCTAGAGGAAGAGAAGGCTGAACATCTACCAAAGAGGGCACCCTATCGGCGGAGAAGATGGCAGATTGGCATGTTCTTGTTCCTTCTTTCCAATATCGTCGGCTCCTCGATTCAAATCACCACTCTTCCCCTCCCGCTCCTCTCGACACTACAAGCCTCGGGCCTAGTCTTCAATGCTTTACTCGCTTCTCTACTGTTGCATGAGCCTTTTACGCGACGGACACTCTTCGGAACACTGCTGGTCGCGGCCGGCGCGCTTCTCATCTCCTTCTTCTCTGCTCTGCCCGAACCAAGTCATACTTTGCAGCAGCTACTGGACCTCCTTGTCGTCAAGGGATTCCTGATATGGTTCACCTTGACAATGATTCTGGTCTTGGGAATTACAATCTTGACTGTCCTCATGACGCGCCTTCTTCCGCCACACCGCCTCCGCTCGCCTCGTACCCGCCTCCTGAGGGGTATGTCATATGGTCTTATCTCCGGCGTACTCTCCGCTCACGCGCTCCTACTGGCAAAGTCTGCAGTTGAGCTGCTCATCCGGACGGTCGTTGATAAAAAGAACCAGTTCAAAGCCTATCAATCCTGGCTTTTGCTGCTTCTCTTCCTCTTTCTGGCCTTGACACAGCTATACTACCTCCATCACGGCCTTCGTCTGGTATCTACATCTATACTTTATCCCTTTGTGTTTTGCGTTTATAACATCATCGCAATCTTGGACGGTCTGATATACTTTCGCCAAACGGACCGCTTACCGGCGCTTCATGGGGGACTTATTGGTTTGGGCACATTCGTCCTTCTTACCGGTGTACTTTCACTGTCTTGGCGGCTCAGCGAAGAAACGAATTCTCCCGGTCGTGACGCTGAGAGCGGGATAAAGGCTGACTTACCACATTCGGCCTTGACCCCTGGCATGGGCCTTGTCGATGAGGAGACAAACGACGTCCATACTCCATTAAGATCTTATTTCGATGATCCAGCGTCTCACTATCGCGACGATGCGTCGGACGACGATTCAGCATTCCCAGATCTTCTTGATAACGCCAGTGACGATGTCATTCAACAAGAAACAAACGAACGTGATCCTCTCCTTGCGCAACGACCACGTAGTCGTACAGGTGTAATTTCCCGAAGACGCCCTGCCAATGGTCGTCAGGACGCTGTCTCCCGTCGCCGCCGTAGCACCATTAAGGAAGTACAGCTGGTATGGGATGAACTCCGCGACCAACGCAACTGGTTTCCGCCCTCACTAGGTACCTCTCGGTCACCTCGCACATCTTTTGAACAAGGACGACGTCAAGACGAAGAAAGTGGCGCCCTGATCAGCGAAACGACTAGCGAAGACCGCGCGAGCCCTGGTCAGGGACAGAAACGGGTATCGTGGTTAGCAGACACACCTACACGACCAGGCTTCGCTTCTGTCGAGCAGAGAAGGGCAAAGGCGACCAGGGACAAGCGACGGACTATGCCTCCTAGCTACACTTTCCAGGGCGCAATGAACGCCATCAGAAGTGGCGTTGGCGTGGGCATGGCTGATGAAGGAGACGCTAGACAGGGAGTCAAGCGAACAGTGAGCTGGGGTCAAGGGTCTACCGGTGCAGGCATTGTGGCAGAGCGTGAGCGAAGGCCGGAGAGTGCGGGAGCTGTCGATAAAGCCTCGAGCCAATGTGCGTTCAATGCAAGCGACCAGCAAGGCGCGTCTAATGTGCCACGGCCTACACGAGAAGAGGAAATTTTTGGTAGAGTCGGGAATTCTAGGGTCAATACTAGCGATAGGAGACAAACTCCGGAGGAAGAAAGGCGGAAGAGCTCTAGCAGCGTGAAGCTGGAGTGGTGGCGTAAGAGGAGGAGAGATTCATGAGACCTCGACTAGCTCCTAACAACCAATCCTAATAACCAATCCTATATATTTACCATCATAGTATTTTCACTAAAGCTACCTAACAACCAATCCTAACTAGCATACTAACTCTAAGTAAGTGTTAGAGTAATCACCTTAATACTAGTATATATATATTAATAATTAAGTAAGTAGAGTAAGGATACCTTCTATTATATAAATAATCCTTAAGGAAGGAATTCCTCGCTAGCTAGCTATACTTTATACGTATGCTATATATATCTCTAGAAAGACTAGCTATATCCGGATATCTAGCCTCTTTATACTTACTCTATCCTATATAGACCCTCTATATAGATATACCTCTAATATAACCTCTCTCTCTAGTTAATATCCTTATTAGTTAATAGCCTTAATAAAAACCTAGTAAACCCTATAGGTAATACCTAGGAAAAGAGTGTCTACCTTATAGTAATATACTTTATATACTATTATAATATATATATAAAGCGTATAGCTATAGTATTATATGTATAATATATTATTATTAGTAGGTATATACCTTTATTATACTAGTATATATACTAAGTAACTATAGTTACTACTTAGATAAAGCGCTAATATAATATTTCTAATATTATACTTCTTCTTCTCTTCCTTATCTTAATACTACTTTCGCTTATATTAATTATATACTTAGCACTCGATTTATTATAGTCTACTATCTAGTACCTAGATATATTACTAAAAGGATACTATAGATAGTACCTAACTATAAGTTTAGTATATAAGTTACTACTAATATAACTATACTATATAAAGCGATATATATATACTATATATAAAATATTACGAAGAATAGTTAGAACTATAATAAGCCTAATTATAAGAGGTATAGCTACTATACTAGAGGTAATAGGGGTAGTTATACCTTAGTAAGTCCTTCTAATAGTACTTATTATATATATAGCTTATAATATTTGTAGGTTCCTATCGAATTTAATAGTCGTATCGAGCGTCTATATAACTTAAGAGATTAGTATAATACTACTATATAGGCTACTAGGGTAGCTACTAGAACTAATTAATAGGTCGCCTAGATAGGCTTAAGGCTTATATAGTACTAGTACTATTTTAACTTATAGCTAGTAGACTATAGGTACTATATAGTATATATAGGTATTACTATTAGCCTTTCTACTTAAGTCCTAACTACTATCCCTTACTTCCTAGGGTTAACTTTAGTAGAGTAGAGAAGGTAGGCTATAGCCTAGGAGAATATTACTAATAGCTTCTATAGAATTATAAGTTTATACCTTAGATATACCTAGATAGTATACTAATAGCTTAGTATAGTTTAGCCTTCTTTAGAATATATAGGGTAGAGGTCCTAGTAATAGTAGTAGAGAGGGTAGTCCTAGTAGAAGAGGAGGAGGTAGTAGTCCTAGTAGTAGAGGAGAAGGAGGTAGTTATAGTAGTAGTAGAGGAGGTAGTAATAATAGTAATAGTAGAGATAGAGATAATAGGGATAATAGTAATAGTAGTAATAGTAGTACTACTCCTAGCCTACGTAGCGATAGCAATAGAGGTATACCCCCTTAGTATAGCGATAATAATAAGCCTAATAATAAGTAGGAGAGTTTTAATAATAATATAAGTAATACTACTCCTAACTTATAAGTAGATAGTAAGAGTAGTAATACTTTTAAGGACCTTTAAGGACCTTTAAGTTTTTATACTCTGACACTTAGGGGACACGAATCTGGGCCTGATTCCGGAGAATCAGGCGCATTTCAGGGTCTTTCTTGGCATTTTTATCGGCCTTATTCCAAAAACATGATGCCTTATTCTTTCTACCTACACTTGGTTTTTATCTAATAAAATCAATTAGCTATGTACTTTATTATGTTATCTACCATTCCGACCAAAAAAGAACCTATGCTTCAGGCTTAGGGTGAAGATATAGGTTAGTGACAACATTATATAGCGGATAGCGAAAAGAACGTCAAAATCCTCGGGCCAAACTCCGACAGCTTCTTCCCCTAAACAACTGAAACTATCTTTTAAGCCAAAGCAATATAGTATTTTATAGCGAAATGTCTTTGTTAATATAAATATTGCCTATAAGGTGGTACTATGCTCATTTTCTCTTATCTGCCTGCCTTTCCCTATAGTATTATAACAAGCATACTTATATATAAATACTAGCTCGTGTTATAGATAGAGTCTAAGATCGTCAAGACTAGACAAGCTCTACTTCTTATTTCCCGGCATAGCCCTGGTTTCCGCGCGCGACGATTCCCTTGTTTATAGGTTCCGATTCTTCTAGCCAGAAAAATCGATTAAAACTTCCCCTATTTTGAATATATAGAAGCATAGCATTAGTGTAGAAGCTTAACAGCGATATATAAGCCTAATAGTAACAACCCGCATTATACTAGCCTTAATTATAGGTTAGTCTACTAGTAATATGGTCTATGACAACCTCCGACTATTCGAATTTGAAGAGCGATTCGGGGGGGTCCTTATCTGTACGATATGTAAGGTGTTTGTCCCGGCTAGTACTGTCGCAACCTACCTCTCCCGTTATAACAAGGAAATCCCCCTTGCTAAACGAACCTCCGTTATCGAGAAGACGAGAAGTTACCCGACATACTTTGTATAGGACCTCTCTGACATTACCCTCCTAACGTTCGTTACGGAACCGATCGATTTCATTCCCTTATAGCCTGGTTACTGCTGTTAATAGGGTGCCGAGGACAAGAGCTTGTGCTACTATACCTGCATCATAATGAAGAGTTTAGTAGTGCACTATAAGGAACATCTCTAGGGGAATTATGTTAGAGAGACGGAGGGGATATCTAGATATTAATATATAAGAGTGTAGTGTTACAAGATCTTTGCGACTATATAAAATAAGGGCACTCGGCTCTACCTACCCTTAATTAATGATGTAGAGGCTAGACTTCCTCTTTAAGAAGAGAGGGTACTATCTACCATGCTTAGATTATTCACTCGCTAGCAAACCGCACTTTATTATTACTAAGTCACGAGGTCTATCATCCGTTTAGACTATAGCATTGCAGCTAATGCTTAGATTGCTGCTATAGGATAGTCCCGCTTTATAGAACTCTGTAACCGAAATGCGACTATAAGACTTCGTGATCGACTATAAGACCGAGTTGCTAATCCGCGAGATCTAGATAGCAGTTATCTAGAGTACCAACTATATTTAGTAGGAAACCGGTTTGTAGCATATATTCGCAATGCGCTCTCTGTATCCTGCGAAGAAATCGTGGGTATACCGGCGTGTGAAATTGTCTATAGCAAGGAAACATCCGCAAAGGGGAACTGTCGACCCTTTCGAGGTAATGCTTACTAAGGGAAGACATGTAACAACTATATTAATTACTTCTTTACGGTACTCTGTTATATATAGCAGAGGCACTTATAGAGAGACAGTACCTATCTCCCTGTATATACTCCTACTATAAGGCAACAGCTCGCTCTTTAGGCTCTTAAGAGCAGACTTGTGCCTAACACCTCCTAGTATGATGCGGACAATATGATTCTTGAATTAGTGCTTGCGCTTATTGATCACGAACTTAGCGACAATTACTTTGCTAGCCCTCTCGTTTGCGGTCTGTCTGTTCTCGGACTCTAGACTAAATACAAAGATAGTTATGTCGACTTTGTATAACCAGGAAGCTACACCTTATATCTCTCGGCAATAAGCACGCTTTCTAAGGCATGCGTGCTCTATCACGCTTTCACCCTGGAACGGCTAGCTATGTTGAAGAACAAAGGGCACTAGCAGAGTACGAACTAATCCGTAGAAAGAGCTGTCCGGGAATTCGCAAACCGTACCCTTCGTAGACATGCATCCGATATAGATACACTACCCTACCTAATGAGCTAGGTATATCGCATCCGGACTTTCGGCAGGAAGCTTGCGAAAAGCTTAGGCAAGCGAGACTAAGATAAGTAGAAGGACAACGGTTCTGAACTACTCTTAGGGGACATTAACTTTATAATAGACGCCTTCCGATCTATAGTCTATAACCTATACGATAGGACATAGCAATCGCTTAAGAAGCTCCTTTTTATAAATGCAGACCTCTAAGTAGGGCCTCTACTAGGACTCCCCTTGCTGTCCCTAGCCGCCCTCTACGATAATTATGCTCGGATGGATAATCTTTAGAATTTTATACACGATCCTCGGAACCAGCTAGCTTATTATTCGGACTATCTATGTCGTCGCATCGACAGGGACGAATCACTCCGCAAGCGTTTCTATTCGACCAACTTAACCTCCTCGAACGTTCTTCTTAACTTAAAGAAAATTAAGGCCTACTACCGCTTAGTCGACGACTTTAAGGAACTTCTTCTTGTTCTAGTATAACTAAGCGCTAGACAGCTAGCCCGTAGGGGGGAGCTGGCCTCTATCCGGTTCCGCAACGGCGAGGGGAATACCCTCCGAAACATATTCATCTCCGATGGCCGTGTCGCATTAGCTCCTCGCGAGCATAAGGGAATGTTAACCTTAGGGAAGACACTGATAGTATTCCGGATGGTACTAGATGAAGTTGGTCGACTCCTCGTGATCTTTCTTTAGCTAGTAGTACCTTTCCTTAATACTACCAACTGGCAGCTATCGGGGGAACCCTATATAACCAACTTCCTCTAGGATGGGAAGAAGAAGCTAGGCCTACACCTAGAGGGTCGATCTAGAAGGCAAGGCCTTTATAGGGTCCGTCAAGACGATATAGAAGAGTCCGATAGCGATGTCTCTAGCCTTACCGACGACGAAACGTCTAGCATAGATAATGTACCACTTGTTGACCTTGGCCTGCTAGATTCTATTAGGGATATATCTAAGGCGATCGATCCTATTCCAGGCCCCTATAAGTCTATCGGTATGTATTCGATCTCGTTCCTAAGGGCAACTTAATAGTGAAAGAGCGCCGATTGTTCTAGCTAGAGAAATTGGCGACTTTGCACGACTTACTCTATAGTCGGTAGCGGACATCCTAGTAGGGACATGTACGGTCGTGTCTAAAGAGTAGAACCAAGCCCTAACGTTTAATAGAAGAAGACGTTGATTGCTCGAAGGCGACACTATTCATAGGATATACCGAAGTAGCATAGGATTCCAATCGCATTACTAGATGCTTACGACGGATCACCTTAGAACATTTGCCTACTATACCTAAAGGACTCGGAAGTCTTGATCTACGTTACTATATGGTTGCTATTATGCGTTAACACCTATATAACCCTCTGCTCGTAGATACGAGTGGATCCTTTCTCGAGATAGATGGCTCTGATAGCAAGGGACGCGACCTCCTGTTCGATCTACAAGCCTCCTACGGTACCCATCATGCATCATACTAGTATGCCCGAGACGCCCTCGAGGTATATAGAAACCTTTTATAGGATCTTAGACAGAAATTCGCGGATTGCAGCCGTTAACTCTATGCGTTCCTATAGTTCCCTTCCGAGCTTATATAGAGACAGGTAGATAGGGACCGTCGCTTTGTTGGCTCCCTCTCTGTCGACCTCCGGCACGTGGCCCGTTAGCGGACCGTTCGCTTATAGAAGATGAATGTTGACAAGGTGCTTAAGCTATTCCTTAGGAACCCTGGAGCGGACTTTGTTAGTGCCGGCTAGAGAGATGCGATAATAGCTATCTTTGTAGGCACGGACTGCCTCCTTACTATTCTCCCTATAGGAGGAGGCAAGTTATTGCTTTTTATGCTCCTAACCTTTGCGATCGAAGAAGGTGTTACTATAGTTATAGTACCCCTACTATCGTTAAGGAACGATATGCTTATACGATGCAAAGAAGCTAGAATTATAGCCGTAGCCTGGGATCCGGAAGTACCTCCGGCCGGATACTGCCTCGTGTTGACCGTACCGGAGTCCTTCTTTATACTATTATTCTCTACTTTTCTTAACTACTTAAAGGCTAGCTATCTCCTTGATCGTATTGTTGTTAACGAGTGTTATACTATGCTTACAGCATCTAATACCTTTCGACCGGCCTTTCTATAGCTAAAAGAACTTGTGGGGCAAGGACAGTTACTCCTCTATATGACCGCTACCCTACCACCCTCGCACCTCTCGGAATTCCTAGCTTGTGCTAGACTCTCTCGCAACTATGTCTAGATTGTTAGGGAATATACCTGCCGTAGCAATTTTCGATATAGCATCCTTTAGGTTAATAAAGAAGACCTTAACCTCCTTCTCTATTAACTTGTAAAGGACTATATCGCATCAAACCTAGGCCGTTAGGCTATTGTTTACTACTCTACTAGGAGCCAAGCAATACATCTTGCCGAACTCCTAGGGTGTCCTTATTATCACTTAACATACGGCATAGAAGAGGAGAAGAAGGCCCTGCTAGCAGCCTTTAAACGCCTAGAGCCTCCTCTACTCGCTGCTACGCTAGCTATTGCTAAAGGTGTCGACATCTCTTCTATTGGCGCTACTTTCTACTATAGGACACCTATCGACATCTCCACCTTGATATAGCAAGCAGGTCGAGCCGGCCGCGATAGGCGTGTCGCGATCTCTATAGTTATATAATGCCTTGTCCTAGGTATAGATAGTAAGAGGCGACCGGATTACTATCTAAAACCCTCCTCCTATATAACTAGATACTTTTATGTAGCCTAGACAAATACTTGTCGCCGAATCATCCTCGATAGTTACCTAGACGAGTATATTCCACCCGCTATCCCTCTACCCTGTTAGCCCGGAGAACAGCAGTGCGATATATATAAACTATATCCGGTAGCTATTAGCAAGTCGTCGCCGGATCGAGAAACATATGTCGCACTAGCTATTAAACGACCAGCTAGGGATAATATGTCGTCGCCAGACTTTATCTTACTACCATCTAAAAAGAACAAACAGCTAACACCTCTACTAATTTAGACTAGTATCTTAAACATAGTCTAGGAGACATCCTCGTCTAATATAAGGAGCCAATTTACTTTAAGCCTCCTACCTGTTATAAGGTTATCTATGTCTTCTAACACTCTAGCTAAAACCACCTAACTAATCTCTATCGCTTCCTCTCTTCTATGCACCATAACTCTTACTACCTCCCTCTTGCAATGGTCTCGCTACTATACCCTTTGCTATCTAGAGGGCCGCCTAGGTCGTAGGCACCACTAGCGCTAGTGTGCTTACTCCCCGTTCCTTGTATAAGCCGTCGCGGGATGGCCCGAAGATCGCAAACAACGAGGCTAACGACTGATAAGTGTACTAGCAGGCCGAGATGGCCGTACTACACCCGTTATTGGATGCTTCTACTGCTTCCTTCCGTAAGCTATCTACCCTTCCTTCCGCTAAGGGGCCGATGTGGGGACTTACTACAAAATCTAGCCTAGATTTTAATGTAGCTTCCCTGATATAGTCCTCGACACCCTATATCTCCTACTACGGGTTCCTGGTCATCTAGCTAGGGATGTATTTCGCGCGTCGACTAACGAAGAGTTCTAGTAATAGTTGTATACGCGTGAGACAAGTAGTGCTTTCTACCTATCCTTAACTATCGTCTCTCTTAAAGCAGAATGGCTAGGACAAGCCTGGCGTCCGGCAAGAGAGTATAGTTCTAGTAATATAGTCTGCTTTTTCTGGTCGTGTGTATAATATTACTGTATATAGTTGCGTTAGCAGCTCCTACCTAACACTTCCTGCATGTATAAATATAGCGTCCCCTGCCTAATTGCCCTGCTTACCTCTACTCGCAATTGCTCCCTTCTTTTGTCTGCTTATGTTGTGTTCCCTAGTCGAAGAGATAGTCCTAACTACTACTAACTAAACTCTTATATACTATATTATCGCTGCCCTATACTATCTTAAGATTATAATAGACGAGGCTCTCCTGCTCGGTCCCTCCGTCGTGTATTATCACCACCTCTACGAGTCGGCATAGTGCTCTTAGTGCGACAGCTTCCTAACCTCCATCCTATTATCAGACTCTAGGGCGCCTGGCCCCTAGGTCCTGTTACCTAACAACCGCCGTACCGAACCGCAACTACCACCCTCTCTTCCCTAACAAGGAATTACCGATTACGAATTTGTTAGTGGCCTTTATAACGTCGCGATTATGTAAGCATATGCTTAGCTTATTACTTCCCCTAACCCTATGTCTACTCGGTAACACTAACTTACCTCTTCCTTTCTTAGTTCCTAGAGTGTTCTAGCCTCCCTGTCTAAAAGGGAAGCAACCGCGTCCTATACCGACCTATACGATAGGCTCGAAAGGGCACTACTATCTTTCTAATAGACTATATCTGCATCTCTTTTCCTAACAGGACCCCGACATGTGTTAATTCCGTATCAGATAAGCTCCCTCCTTAGGCGGCTCGAAAATAGGCCATCTAAACACATCTTGACCTTCCTCTCTATATACTATATAGGACCGGCCGTCCCCTACACAGGCTAGATAACACCCGAAGCTATAATAACTGCTCTCCTACTAGGCGCCTAGGATCACGCTCGGGCACTAGTGCGATTAGGACTCGTCTCTTCTGGCTATCGACATAGTTAGAACCTTAGAACGGCTTGATTAAACGAGCACTATCCTCCCTCTCTAGTGATCTATATAGAGAAATCTGGCCGATTTTTCTGGCTAGAGGAAGTTTAGCCGCCTCGTTACATGTAACTCCCGATCGGGCTTGGTCGCTAAGACACTTGGCATAACATCGCTTGCTTTGTTACATATATTTATAAAGCATACTATTATTTATGATAATGATTCTATTCTTCTAGCTAGAGAAATGTATATTAAAGACCTCGTTATCCGTTTGCTTACTACATTTTGCTAGTAAATGCTAGCAATCCGCATGCAGTTATAGAAATCCGCGTCCTGCTAGCCCTTTCTTTGTTCCTACCCTATAGAATCTCCCCTATGCCTTTATTCTCCTATACGTAAAGCTTAAGTGATCATATGTAAGTAGACATATTTATATGTTTATATTAAAGCCAGGCTACAACTACGTCGCTGCCTAGCGCTAGTGCGTACAGACCTCGAGCTCGAAATATATCTTCTATTCGCAACCCTCCAACTTTCTCTCTACTATATCCACCTCTACCCTTTTTTTCTCGTTTCGTCCGCCGTACCCGTGAATTAGCCGAGCCAAAAATCGTTTGGCTAGAAGAATCGACTAAAATCTGCTCATCTAGTAAATTGAACAGTTATAGAGGCTCTTCTGAGCACAACAGGGCCTAACAGGGCCTAAAAGCTGCTACTAAGCAGCTATACCGACAGACATTGACTATTACTCGATTACATCACGAACATTCCCTTTATTAAGGCCTTAATCCCTTAGCTAGAATAGCTAGCCGCGAGGGTTATATATATACCCCTTGACGAGCGTTTGCCTTTTAAGCACCCTACGTTCCTGCGGTTTCTCCTAGCTTCGTTGTTTTTTTTCGACGCGAAAAATTTTAAGCCGATTTCTCTAGCTAGAGCGATCGGCCTTTTTTGCTGCGATTTTTGCTATCTTTACTATCCTACTACTATGGCAGACTCTAGTCCGGCGTCGTCCGACTACTACCGCCTTAAAAAGCCGTAATTATAGTAAGAATGCAACAGGCGCTAGATTAGATATAATATAAAGGATAGTAAACCAAGACTTGTCGACATGCTTATCGAACATGACTAGCGCATAACCTAAAGGTAGAATAATGCATAGGCATTAGCAGAGTCTCGACGGGCTAACACTGCGACACCTAGAATACCGGCAAACTAAGTTATACTAGCTACTACACCTGCACTAAATAGGACCTAGTAGGATATACCTATAACCGAGGCGACCTAACCAGGCATATTCGCACCTAATGTGGCCTAGTAGGACATACCTATGCCCGACGCTCCTATACCCTCTGCTAGTTAAAGTGTAATAAGGATAGCGCAAACAGCGACATAGCCTCTAGAAACACTAATTGCCGGTATATCCTAAACTATTGCTAACTCGGCCGGTCCTTCTAGACCAAACCGTTATAATAATATCCCCCCTAGCCGTCGGCTACTATAGACGACTGCAATCGACCCGGCACATTTCCCGGATACTACCAAAAACCAGGAGGTGCGACAAGAGCTGATCGCGGCCGGACCAATTAACGAGAATCAAGGTGTTGGCGATGCATAGACTAAGGCCTTGGGTTTCTAGGAGAGGGCTAAGCAGTTGAACGTATACCGTAATCTTAAGGGTCAACTATCGTGGCGCGTAATTGAGCCCTCTATAGACGTCGCTATACCCCGTCTCGGCTCCTACTTTAATCTCAAATACGTCCTATAGATCTGGTATCTGATCGATGATGCCTATCCTATCTAACGGGAGATTCTCGCTACGTATAAGAGGATCTACGCCGACATTTTGATACGAACAAAGTCCGCACCTCAGGTCTCAGCCCTCGAGTTCTACGCCTATTTCGGTCAACATGTCTAGACTCTGCATACCACGAAGATACAAAATGTCCTCACCCATCCGGAGCTCGTCCCTAACGCCGGGACTCCTAAGGAACAGATTATTGCACTAGGTGCAAAGTGCGTTGCATGGCTACTAGAGGCCTATCCTATCCTCTACGAGCGCACTTAGGAGCAGCCCTGCTACAACAAGTTTTATAGTATATGGCGTGCCGAAGATGTCCACCGCGCCTATTAACTCCTCCTAGCCATACGGAAAGACATTGTGAACCGCGGCAAGAAGAGAGACAAGATTAACAAGCTCGCGGCCTGCAGTTATATTACCGATGCCGAGCTCCGCGGCGAAGACGGCGTAGAAGAGTCGAGAGTTCTGGCCAGAAAAGTCGGCCAAAAAACTTCCATGTTAGACGCAGTCGTCGAAGGAGAGCGCTTTGCCGAGGCCGAAGAAAACGCCGAAGTTGCTAATAACGACCCGGACGTCCAAGAAGAACTCTTCCTTAGGATTAGCGAACATGCAGGCAGGACATTTGCTACTATGTAGAACAGCTATCATACCCTTACGGCCAACCAGGTCAGACCTCCCGTTTCCGACGGCTTCCGTGTAGACACTACTAAGTAGTGTAAGACTATCGCAAAACCGGTGTGGCTACCTTAAGAGCAGATAAAGGGTTAGGGTTAGGGGTTTAACATTGTTGGGTTGCTATATAGCCCGTACATAGCGGCGATCCCAACGACCGTACATCGTGAAGGCAAG